>JBAMCE010000060.1:242500-702104 GCA_037075305.1 Drosophila kanekoi | reverse complement strand
ATAAAGTAATGGAAATGATTTAAAAATGATGTTTTCAAAAATAATCTGGAATAGAATCCGTGAATAACTCGTATATGAATTGATAAACTGATAGGAATATTCAGTCTAAAAATAGATTTTATGTTTTCTTAGGAAATTTGTCACTAGTTAACTTTAATCAAGATTAATAATTCAATGTACAATTCACTAGTGCACAGACTTTAATGAATTCCCAATCAATTTCAAAATAAATCCTTTGAACGGTTTCAATGCTGTTGGCGACATTTTAAGCTGGCCGCGCCTTAGCTTATGCAACATTAATTTGAAGATCCGTTAACGGTGGCAGCGGAAATGCGTTTTCAGCTGCTTCTCGCAGCGCAGCGACGAAAGCTGAAAGCTGATTGCAGCGGCCTTCAATTAAACTTGGCAGTTGCAATAAAGTCAAAGAAAAAGAGACTTGAAATCAGCGCCGCAAATAATTTGCAATCTTCGCTGTTGCAGCAGCAGCTGTGAGCATCCGCCTGCAGCAAAATAAAAATAACATTCAAGGAAAAGAACAAAATCAACTTTTAAAAGAAATACCGTTTCTCTGCGGTAGCCGAATATTTAATACCCTTTAAGAATTATACTTGACGTCTGGGCAGTGGAGTTAAAGGACAACACTTTCGCATATGAAGCTACATATGTGAGCTATATAGGAGCTTATAGCAGCTATATGACGGAGTGGAAGGTGATCTGATCAAGAATATATATACTCTATGGAATCGGAAATGTTTCCTTCCCTGCGTTTCATGTTTCATGACAAAATTATAATATCCTCTTCAGAGGTATAAAGAGATAACGAAAAACATACATGGTAAAAAGTTTTATGTTTAAGATTTTATTAATTTATAAAAAAAAAATCCAGCTCTTGCGAAGAGGATTGCACTCGAGAGGCATACGAAAACATATTTCATTCATATATGAATTCGCTGTACCCTTCTCCCCGGTGTCAAGTGCGGAAATTTAATGTACAACATTTGAAGCGGAATGGCTGCCGGGCAGCAAATGAAAAATGCTGCCGGAAAATTCAGGGCGGTCCAGCGAAAAAGAGAAAATGTGAAACACGTTTATTGCCATTCATTATATTCTCGCGAGCTGTTGCGCAAAGTAATGAAGCACTTTTGTACAAGGCTCTGTTGTCCGCTATCCTTTTTAGAGTCTACTCCCCAAACTGCCACAACGCTGCCCCCTCCCCCTCTTCCATCACTTACCAACATTTGACATGTTTTTGCTTTTGAAAAACAGAAACGTGGCAACTGGCGAATTGACTGTGATGAGAGCCATGGCTCAAGAAAAATTGCTTGCTGCCTTGCGCCAGAGTGGAAATAATAATAATCATTTTTGTATGGCCATTGCAATTTCTCCCGACGGCTGTGTGGTTCCAGCAGGGGGCGTGGCAGTTGTAAGTGTGTGTGCGTGCAAAAACTACAACCAATTTTCATTAAATAAGCGCAAGTGCTCCCTCAAAAAAGCAACAACAACAACTGTAAGGACCACCAATACATCTTCATTACTTAACTTCAAAAATAATATATGGCATGTCTGTGTAAACATTTAACGGTCACTGTACGAACCCCCAATTTCTCTGTGTGTGTGTGTGAGAGAAACAAAAACTCAAAATTTGTGCTTAAGTTTAGCATCGAGCATTTGTCTGACAGCTCGTGTGCGGAAATATTTGAAGGACAAATAAATTTGGAATGCGTATGCGGGTCGCCGTCTGGATATAAAGCCGCACAGCGGGAAGTTAAAAGCGGAAGAAGGCGAACTAGTGTGGGTAAACTTGCCTCAATTTGAATACCCTTTAATATACAACTATATGCAAGCTGCTGACCACAAAAACAATTACATTCCACATATTGGATATATGTATCTGAAACCACTTTGAGTTGAGTTTGTTTATTTATTTAAATTCAAATGTTTATTTATTTATAGAAGCGAATCTACTTAATTATCAATCATTGCTTACTTATTATCAAACCCTAGACACTCGCTTAGTAGGACAACCTCCCTTACCATTCTTAAAATAGCTTTAATTTCTTATGATTAATGTTTTGCTTAATATATACAAAACCCTTTAGACACGTAGTGCGTCTGCATAGTGGTAATACCCTTTTTTTGCAAGTGCCTTGTGAGCTAAACGCAAACAAAGGATCGTGTTCAAGGCACATACATGCCCAACTAAACAAATAGATACAAATGACACGCGTATACAGCTCTAGATGGGATATTGCGTTCCAGAACTGACTCGTATCACTTTCAGTACGAATAGAAGGTAAATGCGCAGTAGCCAGCGAGCCGCCCTATTTGATAGTTGATTGTCAGTCAGCTTGATTGATAATGTAAGCTGAGCAGCCCAATAGTAAGGGCCAAATGGTCGTGCCTTGCCCCATTGTCGTTATCGGCTGCTATTGAGTGTGATATCTCAGCTCATTCTGCGGCCCCGTGACATGGAAATGTAAGCAGCCAACAATCACTAAAAGGTCAGTCAGATAGCCGCAAGTCAAGCTATCAGCCAGACGGCGAACAAGCATCTTATCGATTTCAGGCTTACGACTCTTTGCTTTTATTTTACCAAAGTGCCAAATGGATGCTGTAATCGTCGGTAAGATAAAACTTAAGCCTCTGTTGCTTGAACGTATAAGACAAAGGGGTAGGGGTGATGGATGAGTTTTGCAAAAAATCGTAATGCCGTAAGTGGAGCAAAGTAAACCTCGAAACCTCAGTAAAAGCTGCATTAGGAATATGTGTTTAATTTGAACTGTGTGTCCAAACTTAAATCTTTAAAGTAAGCGAAAGTTGCCGCACATTTGGTGAATGCAGTAAAGCTCACTTAAAGTTAAAAGCTGGACTTGACTTATAAACATTATATATATATTTATTGTGGTTAAAGATCGCAACACAATTTCATCAAATGAATCGTTGAGTAGAAAACAAATCTGCAATATAATTAAAATAATTATACAATTTGTTGCATACTTAAAGCTTTAAGTTAAATCCATTAAGCTCGCTTAAAGCTAGGAGCTCTCCTTTCCTGCTCTCTGTTAACCCTTTTTGGAAAAAGAAATGCATTTCATGGTATTAATAGCCCACAGAGCGGACTGCTTATGATGTATACATAATTGCCAATTGGCCTATACCTAATGACCTCCAACTGCATTATGTGGCTTAGTATTACACGATGTACTCGGAAAGCACATGAAACCCAACTGCTGGACACTTGGTCCCCAGCCTTTTGTTATTGCTCACACAGTTGTTCGATGGACACACACAAGCCACACACACACACACACACGCACACCCGGCATGGCACACCCACTGAAAACTTGGACACTTGCAATTACCAGCGTGTGTCCAATTGCACTTTGTATTGTTGCTGTTGCAGTTGCTGTTGCTGCTACTGTTGTTACTTTTGTTACTGTTGTTGCCGTTGCGTTTGAGCAGCTCTGCGGCTTTGACTGGGCCATTATGAGGGCCTTTAGTGTTCGATGTGAAGGCCGCCTGCCAGTTGGGTGAATAGGCAGTTAGTCAGTTGACTAGTTGGTTGCTTCCGGCCTGCTGCCTGCTGCCAGTTCTCAGTTGGCAGTTCGATTGTAATTATGCCTTAGATGAACTTGTTGGCTAATGCCTTTTGCCTTAACCCTGCCAACTATGTGTAAGTGCGCTTCAATGTATGTATGTGCGCCATGCCGACCATATCAACAGATGTGAAAAGCGCATTAGCACAAACTTTTATCAGCTGCTTGCCACTCACATTCCCCCTTACCCCTAAATGTTTCACATTATTTATGTTCAAGCCATGTGCAGGAACATTTTCTCGCAGCTCTCGGATATTGCACTTGGACAGTGCCACGTGTTGCCGCTGTTGCAGCAACTACCACATACTTGTATACCTCAAAACGCTTTCTACTTTATTTCCGCAAGTTGTTTCTTGGCTGGAAGAAGTTACATAGACATATTTTAGAAGGTAATTCGGAGAGATTGATATTTAAAACGCTTCATGGCTATTTTTCTTATCGATCCGATTGAAGTGTAAGTTCAGAGTTCTTTGTAAAATATCATTAGAAAATATGATATATATATATGATATATGAGTATGATATATGAATGTCACATGAGGAAATTTATGGGAAATAGCCATTTTATTCTTGGCAAGTTACCCAAAAAAAACAATCCTGATTGCCATAAATTTTTCCCAATTTTATAATCTAAATTCTCATCAATTTGAGTAAAAAACAAACATTTGCTTAATATAATTATTTATTTATAATATATGGTGTTTTATAGTACTCTGTTTTTGCTGTACTTGGCAGCTGACCTCTAGATATTTCTTATAATAATAATATAAATTTTAGTTTTGTGGCAATCTGTCTACTGTTTCAGAAAATAATCATGTTAATGCAGAACATTTATCATAGTTCAGCTAACACATAAAAAGTGAAATGCAAATGAAAGTGTAAATGGGAACGTGCCGAAATAAAAGCATCGGCAGTGTTCACAAATACTTTGTAGGCGGCGCAGTTCGTTGTGTTTTGTAGTGTGCATTGGCCCTGAGGGGCTAAAATAGGCGTGCAAAAAGCATTGTGAATGCATCTAAACCACTTGCCATGTGCCCGCCGCAAACTAAACCCGCCCACAATCCCCGCCCAAGTACTCATCCGCATCCTTATCTACTTCATTACAAATGCAAGGCAGTCCTTTGTCTCGTGTTGCACCGCGTCGTGCTTTGTATTGCAATTTTAATTTCCGCTTTCACTTTGCCTAGATTCACTTTTTGTCTGCCCCGCCATCTTGTTCAACGTCCCGCTATCTGCTTCGCTCTCTCGCTCACCCAGATTGGGCCCGTTGCCCGTCTCTGTCTGGCAGCTGGCATTGCTCATGTATTTGCTGATTTACACTTTAGGACGAGTGAGTTTTCTTTTGGCCACACAAGCACACATGCAGTTTTCCTCTTTTCTTTTCGCCTGCCATTTTCCCTTTTGCTTTTGTATTTGCATAGAAAAAAGGGACAAGCGCCGGCAGCTGTTTTTCAATTTTCCGCTTCAACTGTTGAAGCAAATGTTGAGCAACTTATGTAGTTCTTGTTGCTTTTACTATACCCTTGAAAAGGCATTATAATTTTCAGCTCAAATGTGTTACGCACTGAAGGAAACATTTCAGACACCATAAAGTATGCTTAATCAGTATCAACAGGCAAATGGATATAGCCGTCCGACCATCTGTGTGTTTCCGTAAAACTAGTTTTGCAGTCTTAAAGCTATTTCCATTAGAAGGTCCGTCCTAATGGAATCGGCCAGTTCTTCTTCTATGTAGCTGCGATAGGAATGTGCGATGGGCAATGTAATAATAACATTTTTATTTTTCTAGATATTTTTTATGAAGTTCTTTTCTTCATAATATCTTGACCTAAATCTGCAATAACGCGCTACAATATTCTCTTAATATCTTTGCGAATTCGTTTCAAATCCGAATCATATGCCTAAAAGGGTATCTAATCTACGGCTTTCCGATTATAGCCATTCTTTCTTCTTGTAGCTGTTGTTGTCCTTGCAGTTGTATAGAAAAAAACAAAACAATGGCGCATGAATATGCAAGCCGCAGCTTCTACAACACGTAAATCTCTTTTAGCTGCTGCTTTCCATTATAGGAAAAATGCGTTGAGTACCAAAACTATTTGCGGTAGCTGTGTACATGGAATTGGACAGCGCTTGGAGAATTCAATTTGCGCGCAGCCCGTGTTTTTATGTTGGCCAGTTTTTTGGCCAGGTTTGTGTGCGACTCGCTTGGCGCTGTGAATGCCTGAATAGCTGCCAGTCAGGTAATTTCAGAAATGTGCTCGCAGGAGGTTTTCTGTTTTTTTTTCTTTTCCTAGTTTGGGGTCCGGCTTGTCTTTTGGCTTAACGCTGTTCTTTTAGGGGCTGTGCAGTCCCTTTTTATGCGAACCGCAGTCGTTTACATTGGGGATTTGCATGTGTGTGTTGCCTTCTACTTTGTGTGAGTCTCTCTCTGTGTGTGTGTGTGTGTGTGTGTGTGTGTGTGTTTATGTCCTTATCTCAGCTGAGATTTAAGCTACATATAAAATTTATGCGTGTGTGGCTTACATCTGTGCGCGTCCATATGTGCGTGTGTTTACGACTGGCTTCTTTCTGGGTTAGTGCAAGCATTTCGATATACCCTGTTGCCTCCGAAGAGTATCAAAAAGTTGTGAAATGTATGTTGCAGACTTCTGTTATATTTAACTTGATAATTGATCAAATTCAATACTACATTTTATTCCTTATCGACATGTTCATATTATAATTTAAATTTTATATATATTTTGTATGTACGTACTGCCAATACTCAGTCGATATATTCCCGAGAACGGGATGTTGCCCCAGCCAAAGATATCCTTTAGCCAATGATATTTACAAGTAAGGTTGAGAATTCAAAAAATAAATAAAATAAGTTACAGAACGCTTGTCGTGAATTTAAATATTAATAATTGTGCATCACAGTGTGTAGTCAGAAATCCTAGTTATTCAAATTAAAGACTGCAACAAACAGTCGCACGCTCGAGTTTTTGAGAAACCTTTATTGGTGTCATAGAAACGGTGTCTTTTTCCACGAAAACTGCTCTACATTTTGCTTATGTGCATAAAAAATGTTGGGTGGATCCTATTTAAGGGGTATTCTTCAGAGAAATACCCACTACTGCAGCTTCTGAAACGCAACAGACTTCCTTGACATTTGTTGGGTGCTCTGAATAGACGCGTACTTCGCTAAGGCAGCGTTTGGGCAATTAGAGCCTCAGCTTTGCCAAATGTCAACAGTCAAGGGAAACGCCCAATATGGGAACCAATAAAATGTTGCACAGCCACCAGCAACAGCAGCTGCTGGCCCAACAACATTTTGCCATTGATTGACTACAAAGCAATGGCAGTGCCACACGCCTACCGCATACCCAGGCGAATGCCTTCATTGTGCCTAGTTGGCGAAAGTTTTACGCCTAGAATATTTCATAGAACTTGGTACTTTTAATAAGCAATTTGCTTAAGTGCTGCCGCCTGTGCAACGCTTCCCTCTGCCACGCCTCCGCCATGCCTTCATGCCATTGTCAATATGACTAATCATGCATATATTTCATAGCGAGATATAAGGCCCCCTTGCCCCGTAATCTCCCCGTCTGTCCATCTCTCACTCTGTTTGCCCTCTGACAACCGCACAGCTGTCAGCTCAAATTGAGTCAAGCCACAAAATTCACTTTGCATTCGCCGGCGGCGTCAGCCGTTGGAGGATTATTAAAATTACGCATACGCCGCGTTTTAAATGAAGTGCCTGCCGGGTACGGGTATGGCAGGAAGGTATCTTTTTGGGCCAGTGTTGCTGATGTGTTTTTGTTGCTGATGTGTTGTTGTTGTCGTTGCGTGGAGAGTCAGTCATAAATATTTGAGCGCGTTGCTGGCTCATTTGCGAGTGGGCGTGGCGCACATGCTCACGCTTTGCCCACGTCGATTTGTACGAAATATATTTGCGAAATTAATCTCTTGCTTGGCTAAAAATACTCACAAGTGGCAAAACAAATTGCTGAAGGCGAGCACCAACAAAAACTGATTAAAGTGATATAAAATTAGAAAAATGTATTTATAGTATCTTTTCGTTGACGAGTTAAAAGCAATTTCTATGGACACATGACATATTATATGAATGTTTTCATAGTTGAAGAGTTAGCATAATGCTTAGACTTGGGGATTAAATGAAGTTAAAGTGAGCATGAAGGTCAGCTTGAACATAATATAATAAAAAGAAAGAAGGCTAGTTAAGCTTTGTCAATTGTAAGGATGGGATAAGGACTTATCTAATTGTAATTTTAGTGACCATGGAGAATGGCCAAATATTTTTGTAGTGGAAAGACTGATGTCAATAAAATGTGGGGACGGTTGTAAATATAAGTTCACATGAAGGACAACATAAACATATAAAATGTAGCTATAAAAGCGACAATAAATAAATAAACTTTGTAGTGGGGCGACTTTTCAAATAATATGTGCAAAGGCATTAAAGTAACCAATTGGGGAAGGTTTTGTTCAAGTTCATAATAGAGAAACCTTGGGTTATTTAAATACAAGTAAGAATCATGCCCTCAGCTGATCAACGGCTCGTAGGAAAGAATTAAAATTCAAACAAAATGAGAATAGATAACAAATAATATTTATTAGAACAAAGGCAAGCCCTTTGTCAATGGAGTCGAAATGTGTTTTATATATAGACCTTAAGATAAGTGCCTGCTCAGCCAAAACTCAGCTTTGGCTGTAAAAATGTTATTACTCTCGCATTGCATATCAATGGCTACATTTAATGAGCATAATTCAAGATATATTAAGTTGGTTCATAAAACATCCTCCGGAAGTAGGGGAATAAACAAAAGACGAGTGAATCTATGAAAAGAGCTACATCCTTTCGCTTTAACGACTTTGCATTGTTGGGCATTTTAATTTTTATGAGTCCGATTTGGCCAGCGGCTAGAAAATTAGGCTCGATTGCTCGATTTATTTGCCCCCCGCTAGCTAGCAAATGAGCCGTAAAAGGGAAACAACAAAAACTACATCAACGACAGCGGCTCGTTCCAGAAAATAGGCCAAAAATATTGTTGCGCCTGCGGTTCTGTATATTGAGGATATTTTTGCTGCTGCTGCATAAATTAAAACGTATAATGTGCAATTTGAACGGGCCAATAGAGGGCTTGGCATAAATTAAGCATGAACTTTCTATTAAAGCGCTTCTGACCCGATGCTGGCATAAATTAAATCATTTGCCTTGCACTTGCAGCTCATCGTGGAGATCAACAGCCATGTGGCGCTCTTCCGCGACATGCTGATACATGTCGGCCAGGCCAAGGACTGCCCCGAGCTGCGCGAAAAGATACGCAAGCTGCGACGCACCTGTGTGGAGGCGTTCAAGCACACGGCACAGATACTTATGCCACAGGTCAAGAGGTAAGCAAAGAACCATCATAGACTTATCAGACCATGCCAACCCAGACCATGCCCATGCCAAACCCGACCTCATTCCATTGTAGATCCAAGTAACACGCATCGCATTAGCATAAACATAAACATCAACATGTGTGTGACATTTTACGGCTCACATTTCAATACCCTCTGGTAACAAAAAAAAAGATGTGAAAGGGTATTTTATTTAGTATATCCCTCACTCGATCTATTTTAATTTATTTTCTGTTATATTTCATCAGCAACAACGCACATCTTAGAAGTCATTTTAAATTTATCTAGAGTTAAGAAAACAAAGTTTTATTTTATATCTAAAGGTCAATTGATGAGTGCATGCAGGGTATCTTCCAATCGAGCTCGCTTGTTTACATTCATGTTTTATTTTGTTGAAAAAGCTTTTAAAGTCGTACATTTTATGAAAATGTATGCAAATTTAATTGCAGTCAAATTTACAAGAGGGACAACCCACGGAAAGGTACCCGTATATGCAAAAGGGATAACATAAATAACAATTTGTCGCTGTTGGCATCCCTCTTGCAGGCACTGTCGCAGTCCCATACTAATTTCGACTCCAACTGCGAGTCAGCTCTTGAGTTCCTGAAATGAGTTAGTACCGGTTGGCTTTTGAGTTTGAAATTCAATTTCGGATGCTGCATAATTTAGCAGCATGTGTTTTGCCGGGTTTGGGTTCAACTTTTTGGACAGTTGCCGTGGGCCACGGACACTGAGTAAAAAGTTAATAACATTTTGTTTACAACGAGCTGCGGGCACAACAGAACACGCATGCAATTTCTTTCATTAAAGCTGTTGATGAAAAAACCGTATGTGCGGGGCTGAATGTGTAGGAGGATGTAGTCCCTTTGCCTGGGAAATGAGCAAGCAGTTAAACAAATAGCATTCGAACCGAACAACAACGCAATAAAAGAAAATATATAGCTTGAAGCAATTGCTTAACATTTATTGGAAAGGGAACTTGCAAAACTCAATCAGATCTTACATTCTTTTCCTTGCCAAAAACTGAGTTTCAGAGTTACATTGAGGTCATAAAGTATATTCTAAATTGCTTGGGCGATTCTTAATCGTAGTTAAGAATAGTTCCATAATATGTCCGTAAGCAGCTTATACTATATTTCAATTTTAATAACGAACTCTTTTCGCTGTTGCCAGAGAAGGCATTTCGAGTTTTGGCAGCTAAGCCCCTCTTATAAACTCAACGCAGGTTCTTGAGTTATTGATTTATGCTGTCGTTGAAGCATAAATTGTTACAAAATGAATTCCCATGTGGCTGTCACACATGCGCCATTATCACACCCTGCCTAAACTTGAAAACTCAAGACTGACTAAAAAGAAGGAAAAAAGACAACTTTGTAACAAACAACTTGAGCGAAATTTCATACACAATACATAAAGCATTTTTTTGTTGTCTTTTCTTTTTGTAATTTCAGTCACAAACTCAATAGAACAGACTGTCAATCGTGTGTGTGAAAGAAAAAGCGAAAGAAAGTTTGGGTGTGCATTTCGGGTGTCTGCTATTTGCCTTTTAAGAAGACCCTATGACAGTGTGATTTATTATGGAGCAGACGCTTTAAATGTCACTGCAGCACTGAACAAAATAAGTTTTGATTTTCGAACCGACCCCGATTTTGACAAAAAACGTGATGTAAACCCTTGCTATTTTGGTCGATTTTGGTCAAAATTTAGATTTTATTTTTTTGTTTGCCAATCGATAGTACTGATACTTACGAGTCCAAAATGGTATAAAATTCCAAAATCGGACAGTTTTTGGGCGAGATATTCCAAAAAATCATCAAAAAAGGTTAACGTTACGATCCAAACGATTTTAGGTCCATAACTTTTGTTAACCCATCGATATTGGAAATGTTCGTATGCCAATTTTTGGTAGGGATCCTTACGAATTCAAAATGGTATAACATTTCAAAATCGGACATTTTTTGGCCGAGATATTAAGAAAATATGATCAAAAAAGTTTTGATTTTCGAACCGACCCCGATTTTGACAAAAAACGTGATGTAACCCCTTGCTATTTTGGTCGATTTTGGTCAAAATTTAGATTTTCTTTTTTTGGATGCCAATCGATAGTACTGATACTTACGAGTCCAAAATGGTATAAAATTCCAAAATCGGACAGTTTTTGTGCGAGATATTCCAAAAAATCATCAAAAAAGGTTAACGTTACGATCCAAACGATTTTAGGTCCATAACTTTTGTTAACCCATCGATATTGGAAATGTTCGTATGCCAATTTATAGTAGGGATCCTTACGAATTCAAAATGGTATAACATTTCAAAATCGGACATTTTTTGGCCGAGATATTAAGAAAATATGATCAAAAAAGTTTTGATTTTCGAACCGACCCCGATTTTGACAAAAAACGTGATGTAACCCCTTGCTATTTTGGTCGATTTTGGTCAAAATTTAGATTTTCTTTTTTTGGATGCCAATCGATAGTACTGAAACTTACGAGTCCAAAATGGTATAAAATTCCAAAATCGGACAGTTTTTGGACGAGATATTCCAAAAAATCATCAAAAAAGGTTAACGTTACGATCCAAACGATTTTAGGTCCATAACTTTTGTTAACCCATCGATATTGGAAATGTTCGTATACCAATTTATAGTAGGGATCCTTACGAATTCAAAATGGTATAACATTTCAAAATCGGACATTTTTTGACCGAGATATTAAGAAAAAATGATCGAAAAAGTTTTGATTTTCGAACCGACCCCGATTTTGACAAAAAACGTGATGTAACTAACCCCTTGCTATTTTGATCGATTTTGGTCAAAATTTAGATTTTCTTTTTTTGGATGCCAATCGATAGTACTGATACTTACGAGTCCAAAATGGTATAAAATTCCAAAATCGGACAGTTTTTGGGCGAGATATTCCAAAAAATCATCAAAAAAGGTTAACGTTACGATCCAAACGATTTTAGGTCCATAACTTTTGTTAACCCATCGATATTGGAAATGTTCGTATGCCAATTTATAGTAGGGATCCTTACGAATTCAAAATGGTATAACATTTCAAAATCGGACATTTTTTGACCGAGATATTAAGAAAAAATGATCGAAAAAGTTTTGATTTTCGAACCGACCCCGATTTTGACAAAAAACGTGATGTAACTAACCCCTTGCTATTTTGATCGATTTTGGTCAAAATTTAGATTTTCTTTTTTTGGATGCCAATCGATAGTACTGATACTTACGAGTCCAAAATGGTATAAAATTCCAAAATCGGACAGTTTTTGGGCGAGATATTCCAAAAAATCATCAAAAAAGGTTAACGTTACGATCCAAACGATTTTAGGTCCATAACTTTTGTTAACCCATCGATATTGGAAATGTTCGTATGCCAATTTATAGTAGGGATCCTTACGAATTCAAAATGGTATAACATTTCAAAATCGGACATTTTTTGGCCGAGATATTAAGAAAATATGATCAAAAAAGTTTTGATTTTCGAACCGACCCCGATTTTGACAAAAAACGTGATGTAACCCCTTGCTATTTTGGTCGATTTTGGTCAAAATTTAGATTTTCTTTTTTTGGATGCCAATCGATAGTACTGATACTTACGAGTCCAAAATGGTATAAAATTCCAAAATCGGACAGTTTTTGGACGAGATATTCCAAAAAATCATCAAAAAAGGTTAACGTTACGATCCAAACGATTTTAGGTCCATAACTTTTGTTAACCCATCGATATTGGAAATGTTCGTATACCAATTTATAGTAGGGATCCTTACGAATTCAAAATGGTATAACATTTCAAAATCGGACATTTTTTGACCGAGATATTAAGAAAAAATGATCGAAAAAGTTTTGAATTTCGAACCGACCCCGATTTTGACAAAAAACGTGATGTAACTAACCCCTTGCTATTTTGATCGATTTTGGTCAAAATTTAGATTTTCTTTTTTTGGATGCCAATCGATAGTACTGATACTTACGAGTCCAAAATGGTATAAAATTCCAAAATCGGACAGTTTTTGGGCGAGATATTCCAAAAAATCATCAAAAAAGGTTAACGTTACGATCCAAACGATTTTAGGTCCATAACTTTTGTTAACCCATCGATATTGGAAATGTTCGTATGCCAATTTTTGGTAGGGATCCTTACGAATTGAAAATGGTATAACATTTCAAAATCGGACATTTTTTGGCCGAGATATTAAGAAAATATGATCAAAAAAGTTTTGATTTTCGAACCGACCCCGATTTTGACAAAAAACGTGATGTAACCCCTTGCTATTTTGGTCGATTTTGGTCAAAATTTAGATTTTCTTTTTTTGGATGCCAATCGATAGTACTGATACTTACGAGTCCAAAATGGTATAAAATTCCAAAATCGGACAGTTTTTGTGCGAGATATTCCAAAAAATCATCAAAAAAGGTTAACGTTACGATCCAAACGATTTTAGGTCCATAACTTTTGTTAACCCATCGATATTGGAAATGTTCGTATGCCAATTTATAGTAGGGATCCTTACGAATTCAAAATGGTATAACATTTCAAAATCGGACATTTTTTGGCCGAGATATTAAGAAAATATGATCAAAAAAGTTTTGATTTTCGAACCGACCCCGATTTTGACAAAAAACGTGATGTAACCCCTTGCTATTTTGGTCGATTTTGGTCAAAATTTAGATTTTCTTTTTTTGGATGCCAATCGATAGTACTGAAACTTACGAGTCCAAAATGGTATAAAATTCCAAAATCGGACAGTTTTTGGACGAGATATTCCAAAAAATCATCAAAAAAGGTTAACGTTACGATCCAAACGATTTTAGGTCCATAACTTTTGTTAACCCATCGATATTGGAAATGTTCGTATACCAATTTATAGTAGGGATCCTTACGAATTCAAAATGGTATAACATTTCAAAATCGGACATTTTTTGACCGAGATATTAAGAAAAAATGATCGAAAAAGTTTTGATTTTCGAACCGACCCCGATTTTGACAAAAAACGTGATGTAACTAACCCCTTGCTATTTTGATCGATTTTGGTCAAAATTTAGATTTTCTTTTTTTGGATGCCAATCGATAGTACTGATACTTACGAGTCCAAAATGGTATAAAATTCCAAAATCGGACAGTTTTTGGGCGAGATATTCCAAAAAATCATCAAAAAAGGTTAACGTTACGATCCAAACGATTTTAGGTCCATAACTTTTGTTAACCCATCGATATTGGAAATGTTCGTATGCCAATTTATAGTAGGGATCCTTACGAATTCAAAATGGTATAACATTTCAAAATCGGACATTTTTTGACCGAGATATTAAGAAAAAATGATCGAAAAAGTTTTGATTTTCGAACCGACCCCGATTTTGACAAAAAACGTGATGTAACTAACCCCTTGCTATTTTGATCGATTTTGGTCAAAATTTAGATTTTCTTTTTTTGGATGCCAATCGATAGTACTGATACTTACGAGTCCAAAATGGTATAAAATTCCAAAATCGGACAGTTTTTGGGCGAGATATTCCAAAAAATCATCAAAAAAGGTTAACGTTACGATCCAAACGATTTTAGGTCCATAACTTTTGTTAACCCATCGATATTGGAAATGTTCGTATGCCAATTTATAGTAGGGATCCTTACGAATTCAAAATGGTATAACATTTCAAAATCGGACATTTTTTGGCCGAGATATTAAGAAAATATGATCAAAAAAGTTTTGATTTTCGAACCGACCCCGATTTTGACAAAAAACGTGATGTAACCCCTTGCTATTTTGGTCGATTTTGGTCAAAATTTAGATTTTCTTTTTTTGGATGCCAATCGATAGTACTGATACTTACGAGTCCAAAATGGTATAAAATTCCAAAATCGGACAGTTTTTGGACGAGATATTCCAAAAAATCATCAAAAAAGGTTAACGTTACGATCCAAACGATTTTAGGTCCATAACTTTTGTTAACCCATCGATATTGGAAATGTTCGTATACCAATTTATAGTAGGGATCCTTACGAATTCAAAATGGTATAACATTTCAAAATCGGACATTTTTTGACCGAGATATTAAGAAAAAATGATCGAAAAAGTTTTGAATTTCGAACCGACCCCGATTTTGACAAAAAACGTGATGTAACTAACCCCTTGCTATTTTGATCGATTTTGGTCAAAATTTAGATTTTCTTTTTTTGGATGCCAATCGATAGTACTGATACTTACGAGTCCAAAATGGTATAAAATTCCAAAATCGGACAGTTTTTGGGCGAGATATTCCAAAAAATCATCAAAAAAGGTTAACGTTACGATCCAAACGATTTTAGGTCCATAACTTTTGTTAACCCATCGATATTGGAAATGTTCGTATGCCAATTTTTGGTAGGGATCCTTACGAATTGAAAATGGTATAACATTTCAAAATCGGACATTTTTTGGCCGAGATATTAAGAAAATATGATCAAAAAAGTTTTGATTTTCGAACCGACCCCGATTTTGACAAAAAACGTGATGTAACCCCTTGCTATTTTGGTCGATTTTGGTCAAAATTTAGATTTTCTTTTTTTGGATGCCAATCGATAGTACTGATACTTACGAGTCCAAAATGGTATAAAATTCCAAAATCGGACAGTTTTTGTACTTCTTGTTGTTGTTATTTTTGTATATGTAAAACAAGCAGTTGAATCAGCCGACTGTGCAATACTCTGTTCATAGTAAAATTATACTTGAACCCGTTTGATGGGCGCCTTTTTGGATAAACGGCTGTTGAAGGAAAAATTGTGTGGGCATAGGAGCATATATTGTCTATACCAAAAATACAGTTAAAGCTTTAATAAAGTTTATAGGATTATAAGAAACATTGCAAAAAAAAATAAATATACTCTCTTGTCCTTTGGTAAGTTGAGCTTAAAAAGTGCAGGGACCAACAAAAAATCAACTTTCGGCAGTTGAAATTGATGATTGGCTCTGGCTGTAAGCCAAGCGAAATAATAACAATAGCAAAGGCAACAAATACAAAGCAAGAAAAAAACGCCGTTAAAGCTGACACAAGAGATTTCAATTAATTTTTGGCTTTAAATTGTAGTAAATTGTAAAATGTAGGGGAAGGACTCGACCAGCAGCAGCCTCCCGTCGTGCCACCCAGCAGCGCACTCGGCGTATGAGTGATGGCAATGAATTAGCGACAACAGCAGCAGCAGCGACAGCGGCGACAGATCAAAGCGCCAAGCCAGAAAGTTAAATTGAAAGTAAAAGTTCAATAAAGCAAAAAGTATTTGCTGCCGAAGCAAGGGGCATGGGGGCAGGGCGGAAAGCCGTGGGAGTGTGCGTTGGAAAAACTTTGAGCGAAACTTGACAATGACACAGACTAAACTTTCTGACAGTGTTTCGTTGTTGTTTTTATGTTTTGTAAACACATGCCGCACCATGTGAGGCAGCCGAAGTCAGAAAAGCAAACAAAAGAGAGTAAAAAAACGCAACACACAAAAATTAAGTAGGTACTTGACGTGTGTAACACATGCCGAAGCTGATATACTCTAACCAAACAAAAGAAGAAATTTCAAAGAATTCTTAAGCTGATAATTTATTTATGCTTTTTATGTATGGAACTTGTAACTTGTAAAACTCCCCTTTATAAACTACAAGCTCCTTAAACTTTGTCAAGCTTTAACTAGTTTTAATGCATTTTTGTGCTTTGTTCTTTTACATACATTTACAAAAATCAAGTTTGCATCAAATTTAAATTTGAGGTTTCGAATTCCTCATGCGCTTTGCCTACTTTCGCATCTTATACCATATAAGCCTTTGCCCACATACTTGCATAGCATTAAGTCTCCAAGGCTACAAAGTTCGATGCAAGTTTTCATATTTATGCCAAACTTCAATAGGTATTACACGGCATAGCGAATGCCCGTGAGCAAACAGTCTGAGCAAGTTATAATACCGCTCAGCCAGGTAAGCAAAAAGAAAAGTTCGCTTTTACCCCAAGTAGCCCACACAGTTAGCTTGATGCAACAGCAGATATTACATTCCACATTCCAGCGCCTTCCACTAGCTACTCGCATCTTCCGCCATCTTCCGGCATCTGGCCCCGCTGCTCCTTCCACCTGCCGGAGCAGACAGCACTTTGGCCAACTGCTTAAGTGACTGATAGTTGTTTGCATGTTTGTTTGTTTGCTCGGCCGTACACAAACACATTTCTCGACGTACAACGCTGCGTATACGTGTTCCCGTTCGTCCCACTCTTGTTCTACTGCGCTCATTTCACATATTGTATTTGCCCCTGTACTTGTTGTTGCTGTTGTGTATTTGTATATTCGTGTTTGCCTAACAGTTATGTGCAGCAGCTGTTTGTTGTTGCTAAATTACTGTCGCTGGCTGACTTTGTTTTAACTGTTATCGTTGGGATCTGTTTTGACAGCCAGTTACTCATCGGAATGCCCAAGGCAAGCCAAAGTCGTCATGTTGGCTTAAACGCATTTCCTCTGCAAATAATGTCCACACTTCGCCGTCATATTTCTGTGTCCTTGACGACATGAAAACTGCAGTGCAAACAATACACAACAATGCGACTGACTGGTCAGGATCCCACAGGGCATAATACCGAAGCCAATGTCGACTCTTGCAGACTGCATCGATGCCAAATGTCTGCCTGGCTACACATCGTGTTTCCTGGCACTGTTGAAAGCTACCCTGTAGCTATGAACATATTGTAAAAGGTATTATTAAGTAAATGCCGTAGTTTCAATAAAGATTTATATCATCAATGAGTCAATATAGCTCTGTACTTTTGTCTATTATGTAACCATTATTTCGAGGAATAAACCAGATGCGCTCTTAGAAAAGTTGTTCTAATCACAAGCTTTTCAAACTTGTTTCAAATATCGATGTATATACATTGATACATTGTTGATAATGAATTCCTTACGTGTACTAAAAAAATTTAGGACGTGATCTGGTTTGTAGGATAACTCACAGTCGAATACCCCTCGCTTGCGCTCTCTTTCTGGGTTTTACAACAATATTATTTGTTATTTCGACACTCGATGCCGGATTCTCTGGGCTCTGGGCGCTGCGGTCATGTTAGTGAGAATGACGCCAAATTATTGAGAGTACGATTATTGAGTGAGGTCGTCACGTAGCCAGATTCTTTACGCTTTTACGAGTGCCGTAAACCACGAAGAGTTTTACAGCTCCGTCGCAGCTGCAGTTAATAACTTCGATTTGTCGGACGAGACGCATTGCTTTGAGAAATCGCATGTTGGACGCAGTTTACGAACGTCGCATGTCTCGCTCCCTCAATTCTCAGTTTCGCCTCGCTCAACGCATAATTGTGCAATTTTTGTTGGAAAGCTCGTTTTTGCCGTTTGCCATTTTCTTTGGCGCTTGCGACCCAAAAGAAAACCCATCTTGAGCTTGAAGCTAGCGCAGCACAATAAAAAATATTTCACTGTTATTCGCAATAAATGAAAGTTACGTCCAAACTGTAATCAACAGCAGCTGCTGACAGTCCCCGGCTCCAGCATGCATTTGGTTGCTGATTTTTTTATTTCTCGCATTTTGGGTTTTTGTTTTCGTTTTTTGGCTGGTTTGCAGACTTGGCTCATTCCGGTCTTTATGCTTTTTTGCTAAGGTTGTTGTAATTTCTGGAACTTTTGCATACATTTTCTGTTGGAGCCGGCAATTTTCCACGAGTAAAACATAAGGTATAAAGTAAGGTGTATGTATTTAGATTGCCGATCAGTCTGAAAGGGTATTCAATCTTCGGGATTACTAAAAGGAAAAAATAGATATTTTCTTAAACTTATTATTGCGATTTTCTTTTCGCTGTCCCTGAAAATGACCCGCGTTAATGTGCTTAGCAATAAGCACCAGACAGAGAAAACAACAGAACTATAGACAGAGATAGAGATAAAAAGAGACAAGGACAGAGCGACAGCTTCCAGTTCAAAGAAAGTAATAGAAAACCATAAAAATATGTCCTTGTGCCGAGTTCAGCGCCTTGAAGCTTGAGGAAGAAAATCGCTATGCATTAATTTAAACATTAGTATAAACATATTTTAAGCGTATAAAAATGTTGGTTCTACTAATTCAATATGCTACACAATTACGAAATTATGGAAAGCAGCAGCAGAATTCAAGTCTGTTCCTTATGGTCGCGTATTATTTATAGAAAATGAAGAAATTAAGTAAATTTGTTAGAACAGGGGTCATTAGTGAGCTCTTCTTCTTCTTCTTGTCTGCTGTAACAAACCATTTCACTTAGAGTATTAAAAGCAAACTTTTTGGAGTAAAGATTATATAACATTATTATGTTTGTTTGGCGATAGCCTACGTCTGAAATGTGTTTTGCATATGTATTTGTTTGTTGTTTTTGAATTAAAACAAAACCTCAAACCACAAACTCAATGTTGTCAAGACATGTATTCGTTCTTCATAATGCTGAGATCTTATCCCCATATTTACCTTATTCCATACATTTACAATTAATGAAAATCTTTTCATTTATATATCATATTGTATATATGAAACATTAGAAGAAGGAATACAGACTTCTATATACACATCTCGTTAATAAAGTATATATATAGTTAAAGCATTAAAGCCTTTAACTCTGAAATAGATTGTTGAGAGCCGCAGCGCAGTCAGTCAGTCGGTCAATCAATTAGTCGGAACAAACAGTTTTATTCAAAGAGATGAAAATATGATTAAGAACATATCGTGTTAATCAAGAATTCATTATTGTCAATATGCCTAACTGCGTCTGCTAGACTTGCCTTGCCCGAATGTACGTAATTAACTTCGAATAGAGCGGGACACGCAATCAATTAAATGCTCCACTCACATAATTATCCCTCTTCAATGTGACACATGCGTCCCCCTCTCTCATGGAGGGTTAGGCAACGGCATTTCTGTGTTCTTAGCCACACACCTTCAGCAATCTGTTATCAGGAATCAACCTTTGCATGAGGAACAGAACCAAATCGCAATCGCTTTAGCTAGGTTCAGCTATAAACAGGCGCACACACGAAGTGAGAGATGAACAGGCACACACACTAAGTGAGAGATGAACAGGGACACCCTAAGGCAAGATTAATTTGCAATTTATTTGCTTTAATAGTAAAAATGGGTGTTGACGTCGGCAGGGGGTGAGGGTGTGACGGTGTGACGGCATGAGGATAGTTGTGCAGAGGACACGGCCAAACATTCCGTATTCACCGGCCTTGTGGATGGGTTCAGGATTAAGGGATTAGGGACTGAGCAGACGCCCGAACTGCTTGTCCGACAAGTTGGTAATTTGGGTAAAATATATTTTTCATTTCCAGCTATGTATTGATACCCTGTAACTATATAACTGACTCAAGGGAGTTGCATAATTCATGTTACATATGATTCATCGATTCTAATGCATATTATAATATATATTTTGCTTAAGAGAAAATATAATTCCCGTATATACTTAAACGAATTCCTTTTAGTCCAACATATGATTTTTAATGTACTGCGGGGTATCTTTGCAACCAGCATAATGATTCAACATAAATTGTTAGTAAGCATCTCCATTTGTTGTCCCCCTATTTCTCGGAGTTTTGGCAATGCAAAAGCAATTTTACAAATTGAATTTATTTTCATGCTTCTGCAAATATGTTTATGGCAATTTATATCGTATTTATGTGTCGACTGTCGCATCATAATTGCTCTGCGAGCGTCACAGCTCTGCATTAATGCTGTGGATGCCCAACTAAGCACCAAATTACACAGCAGCTGTAAATTCTCAACATTACTTGAATTATGAGCATTTCAAGAAGCAATTCCACGTTATGCGCCAGAGTTGATTTAAGCTAAGGCTGCAGTATAATTGGGTTTTAAATGCCAAATAAACGATTCAAAACGATAATGTTCATAAAATTAAAATGTTGGCCATTAAAATTGCATATTACTTGAGATTTGTGAGCGCTTTAAATCCAATTTGAGTAAGATATAAATGAGATCTGCTTTATTTCGAAGCACATTTATGAAATCAGCAAATTAGACCTTAAGCTTAAAGCTGGGATCTCTTAAAGCTCAAGGCTATTGCAACTAGGCTTCAAAATGAGAGATCGTTTATTCGATTGGGCCCTCTTAGAGCTCAAAGCTGGGTGCAGCAGTGTCATCGCCACACAGACCCGCATAGTTTTGTGCTTTTATTTCTTACTTTTGCGGAAAATATTGACAAATATCTGGACAAGCAAACACTTTAAACAATTGCAATGCATATTTGCCTACCAGTATAAGTATGATCAACTGCTGTGCTTTGAGTCAGCTGTTGACGTTGGCCTTAGAGCTTGGCGCAATGAATTTATTTGACCCAGTGAGTCACCGCGTCACACCACACACATGACCCACATAACAAAAATGTCATCAAATTCATATAAATTTCATTTCTCAATTTCCGCATGCAATTTGGCGTGCCACAAAACACACAAAACACACACAAGCGCACACATCCCAGCTATAAAAGTTGAAACACATAGATTTACCTTTTGCATATGCATTTACTTGTATATTTCAGCGCAATGGCCGAAGGCATACTCACCGACAATCCGCACCTGGTGCTACTCTTCTACATGGCTCAGCTGTTTCTACGTGAGCTTGTGAAAAGCTACCGACTCATACAAGTTGTTCCAATGGATATGTCTGGCTATTATGGTAAGCTGGCTTTAAAATGGGCTTTAAGCTGGTGTGTGTGTGTGTGGGTGTGTGGGTATGGGGGTGTGTCTGTGTGTGCGTGTCCTTTGTTTATTTGTCATTGCAATTCAGGACAAGCGCTTCAAGTGCTTAGCCATTGTTTGCCATTTGGCAGTTGCATTGCGCTTGACTGTACGAGCTTTGATTGCCAACATTCATTGGCCATGTTGAAGCTGGAACGTGCGAGTGCAAAAGTTTGCCCTGCTCTTTGGTTTGGCCTTGACTGATTGGTTCGTCGGATCCTTGTTCGGGCTGCACTTCAATAATGCCAAAACGCAAATTGCTGACCATAAATTTTTTAATTACCAGCCCCCGTTAAGCCCTCAACTGTCAACAGCGTAAAGGAAATGCAAATATTTACAATGCGAATTTCTGAGGCCAGAATCCTCGGCGGGGTCGTGGCTTTGTGGGTTTTTAGCTGCAGCCAGTTTATGGCAGCCAACGCATTCGCATGGTGCCCAAAAATGCAGCTCAGTGCAATGAAAATGTCATAAATAATGCAAAAACGAGGCCTTATGAAATTGAGTTTCTGCTGTATGTGCATGTGGTTGACACAAAAGGAGCGGGGCTTGCGAAGGGAACGGGCGTAATATTTAAAAATATATGCCCTCAGATGCAATATAGGGAGGGAAGGGAAGTTTAAAAATGTGCAATGCCAGCGAAAAGCTGCGGCTTACATAAATCAAAAATTGCGACTCCCACAATATATGCGATACTTTTTATACGTATACGTATTATTGCGTATACGTCGCGGTGAACAATCAAACAAATGTATTTCCGGCATGGCACAAAACTCGACAGTTTTTTAGATGTCGAATATTAATTTAATTACCCGAGCTGCATTTGCACTGATGAAGATTGATGATAATCGAATGTTTATGGCTCGCAGCGCACATAGAACACGGGGCAAATGTCGACAGGCAAAAATATTGTTCGTAAAGCTAGAAATGTGAATTTTAAAAAAATGCTTAGGCCAATTGAAAATAAAAATAAGAGAAGTATGTAGGTAAGATTGTGCAATACAATAAAATGTATATAAAGAGAAAACTATTTGTTTTTTTATTGGTTAAGTGCATAAAGAGGCAATTGAGTTGGCCATTTTCGTTTGTCTTTAATTTTGTACACTCTCGCAGCTTGACTTTTGACTTAAGCGCTTGGGCTGAAGTTTTCTATTGATATTTTGCGTTTATTTTGTAGAGAATCGTGCGGGACCCTCAAATCTGGGCAATGTTATAAGCCAAATACTGTTGTGCAAGCAAATTACGCCCGATTTCAATGAAGAGGAATTGTGCAGCATAACAAAGGACTCGCAAGACATTGCCATGCTCCTATCCGAGTTGCAGGAGTATATGCCGCAGCACGAGGCATATTTGGGTGAGTTTACTGCGCAGTCGCCGCTGCACTTTGCACTTTCGCATTTAGCCAAGGTCCAGCCGGAGGCCAAACGAAATTCTGTTACACAGCAAAACGAGAACGAAGGCCGAAGACTTAATACCCTTGCAGATCCAACCTTTTCACAATGCTCCGATCCGACATATGTACTTAAAGCTGAGGCTCTAGTTCGCATAGACGGATATGGCTATATCGGCTCGGCTGTTGATACCTATAATGACCGAGATGTCTATGCTTTACAGATTTCGAGACATTACTATGGTACCCTCTGCAAGGGTATTAAAAAAGGCACGCAAACTTGCCAACAACTATTTGTAGTTATGTGTTCACATTTCAGTCACACATTCATTAATCAAACTCTGTATGTACATATGTGCGACTTTTTCATTCTGGCAATTACAGAACGCAATGCGGCGCTGGATACAAATACTCCTTGGCCGACAAAACGACGCCAGAATTATATATGCAAGAACATGAGTCTACTATGCTGCATGTCTCGCCCAAATTATCTCTGAGAGGAGGCCGAAAGTGTTTAATCTTAAATGTTAAACACACACATAAGTATCACACATTCACACCCACACAGACACACACACACACAAACTACTCGAATCAATTACTAGTGTTTAAGTAAAGCCCATGAAAAGCTAAACACAGAAATTGTTGAGCCTAAGTGTAAAACCACTCAATTAGCATTGTAACCACAGGTCAACGGACTTTCCATACAAAACAGATTTAAACATAAACTTATATACAAAATATATATATATATATATTAATTTAGGGGAGTTGTTTATAATCAAAGTTAGTTATGCTGCATATACAATACATATTTAATGTAAAAGCTCTCGATTTTGGCATTCCGTATGCCTAAGAGCAAAGTTTATAGAAAAGTTATACCAAATTTGGAATCGCAGTTAAAAAGTTTAAGTGGCATTAGCTGAGGGAATTCAGTTGAGCTTTAAGCTGTAGCTATTCAAACACTTCGATTCAACCCAGCTAAAACTTTAATGCTCAGCACACACTTTCAGCTAATGTCATGCTACCTTAAAATTGATCAAGCATATAGCCAAGCAGTTAAGACTTTTTAGACCTGTAAATTGTAGCAACTGTATAGAGGTTATTTATTATATACAAACACTATAAAACACATTTTTCAATATACATACCGTTGAGTTAACATTAAGATTAGACAAGACATTGAGTAAGGTTGCCAAGGCAAAAACTTAGACGTAGTCTCCAATGATAGTAGCATGGTAATTTAATTAAAAGCCTGTACCAGACCTTGCCCTGCAACTGCAACTGCAACTGTAGCTGTCCCTGGGCCTGGGTCTGGGACTGGGCCTGGACATGTGTTAGAGCAAAAAGCAATAAAATAAAATGTTATTAACTCACACACACACAGACACACTCACAAACACACACTCACACACACACACTACAAGCATCAGTGAAAGCAAAAAAGTCCTTAGGTTTCCGTTAGTTTATTTCAAAGACAAAAACAACAAAGTTGAACTGTGCGCAGTACCTAAAATCAAGCAACAAGTGACCAATAAAAATGATAATTAAAAAGAACTTTTCAGTTTTTACAACTTTAAAATGTCAGTCCTATAAGAAGCATGTTAAATAGTATAACTATCAATTTTAATATTAAATATATATTCGAAAATAAAAGCACGTCTATTAAAACGCACTTAGTCATTATAGTCATTATAACACGTAATTCGACATAGTATATAAATTTCAACAACATTTTCTATATTAATGCTTACATATATTCCACATTATAATTACAATTTAATCGTGTAACGCACAATTTGAGTTAAAGCTAAACAAGCTTACAATTCATTGCGATGCCAAAGAATATTGATTAAATTATTTATGCTTTTTTTTCTGGTTGCATTTTAAATGCATTCATTTAACACATACGCTGCATATTTTTGGTTAGACGATGTATTCACATACTTTTGTTATGTTTTATATACCCTGTAGCCCCAAAGGCAGGCAAAGGGAGTACCACACACATAAATCGCGATGGAAAGGAAATACAATAGATATCGTTGAACCTTAACCTCACCGATTTTTCAGTTTCTGTTTGCCATCATTCATATTATATCATAACGATCCCATAATTGTCAGTTGCATGTTTAAATATGAGACAATATAAGTCCAATTTAGATGATATATACCTATTCATATTATGACTTAGTTATCCTCTCGACTACCCTTCACAAGCGGCCTCTTTTAGTTTTTTCAACTTTTTTGCATCTTAAGTTTACATTGAATATTAATGTAGAACACAGCACAGCACGGCAAGTATTTTATTTAAATATTGCGAAGAGTCGTTGAAGAATTGAAATCGATTTGCAGCACAAACAAAATGAGATAATCAAATAATGTTGAGCATTGGACAATTGCTTGGACCCACTTTCGATAGCTGAAAGCCAACAATGAAAGCGTGCGAATAAAATATTTAAGCTTCAATTTTAATTGTAAATTGTTTGAATTCAACAAAAGATATACACAAAATAAAATAAAAACAAATATAAATAAAATGTTTGCAAATGTAATTATTTATCTACTTAGTAAATATTCTATTGTAGGCATAAATCAAACACCAAAATACAAATTTATGAGTATATTTATAGAGAAATTGATAGAATGTTCATAATATTGGGAATTATAAATAAATTATTAGTCACTCGTATACATACATATATAAATATATAAATAGATATATAGCACAGTGAAGATTGTTTTAATATACTTTATGGCAAAAATGAATTCAAATAAATTAAATATACTAAATGTGATTGTTATATGATATTCATATACACAAATTCAGTAAATGTTTGTTCATGTTATTTGCAACTAAAAATCTGATCAACTGATGCAACCAATGAAAACCAAATATTTAAAACACAAACCAAATACCAAAACTTGGGGTACCAATCAAATATGAATAAAGATATTTTTTAGAGAAACTACGCGCCATACCGACTTTCATTGCCAGCTCAGAATTTAATATGCAACAGCAAAAAAGTTTCAGTTTGAGTTTTGGACAGCACTAAATTGCTGGCAACGTGTAACATAAAATTTATTACACTTCATAAAAGTGAGCGATTAACGTTTATGGATGTGATTCCATCACGAACCCACATTTACACACACACACACATACACACGCACATGGTCTGACTGCATATAAAGTGAAAAGCTTAAAACCTCTCCAGTTACGTGCTCGGGCATTCACGTGTTCGACAATAGATACGTCTTAATCAATCTTAAGCTTTTCCTAGCCAAGCTAAGGGCGGCAAATATAACACCCTAAGACCTCCTCTTTAATTTAAACGCTAGAACAGAACGGGGCGCCAAACTATTCGCCTATGACACAAGCTGAATAACACTTTTTGATTATTAGAAAAGAATATTACAGATATAGAAAATATTACAGTCAAAGAAATAACTAGAGTATTAATGCTGCAAATAAGTGTTGCATTACATAAGGGTTGCGAATGACACATTATATTATTAATCAAGGTGAAGCTTTAATGGACTTGAAAGCTTTATTATTCAAGAAATTGAAAGGAAATCCTTACAAGTTAGGCTTCAAAGTCCATTCGTTCATCTGAGCAGATTATTAAAAAGTAAATGAACATTAACATAGTCAAAATTTTGTTACTTCTGCACCCAAACGAGATTAATCTACTTCAGCTAGTGTCATTGTAATTAAAGCAATTTCAGCTTTGAGTACTATACGCACACATTTAACCCGCCGGCCATGTGATTTGCATGGTCACGTAGGTATGGCGTTAGAAGCTGTATGTAAATTAGTTGTGAAAGTTGCCGCCACCGTCGCTGCCGCTGTGTGCAGGGGCACGCACTCGCAACGCCGTCGATTGGCTTTTGATGTGGCGGATGTGGTAGCGGACAGTGCGGTGGGCGGGTGCTCGGTAGCCACATTGAGTACGTGCCGCTTAAACAAAATGCTACACTTACCGCACACTTCGACACCTTTTGCGGCAGTGCAGCAGAGCGGCCAAGCTGGAATCGGGCGTGAGGTGTTAATAGATTTACGTGGTTGCGATGCTGTGGCTGTGGCTTTAAGATTGAGCCAATGTACTTGTTTATTTAAACATGCCTCAGGAGCCAAATGACAATGCCACACGCAACACTTGGCCGAGCCTGCGGCTCATTACGCTCCAATAAAACGGCAAATAAAAATAAAACTAAAACAAAAGGCAAGGCAAAGGAAAGACCATCAACTGACAAACAAGCGAAAAAGTTTTCAAAAGCAAAACAGAAACTGGACATTAATTTTATTTGTATTCGCACTCGCAATGCAGCAAGTCCAAGGACGAGGTCAAAGTGTCAGGACAATGCCTCAGCGGCTATGCACCAGCTGCGTAGACATTGCGACAGGGCGCTGTCTGGCTGATTGTGCGTGCGTGTGTATGTGTGCGGTTTGTGTGTGTGTGTGTGTGTGTGTGTGCTTGTGTACGCGCTACAAAACCAAAATAAATGCCAACAAGAATAATTCCCGGCTAATCCGATTTACTGCGCTGCCTGCTTCCATCGCAAACAAAAAATAAGAAAGAAAACTCACTTGATTATATGCCGCAACTGCCATTCTGTCTACCTCCCCTCCGCGCCCATTGAGCAGAGCATTTAAGTGGCGGCTGGCTGACCAGCCAGCAAGTTAGCTGCCTGTTTGTCCAATTCACAGTGGTGAAAAAATGTAAATTAGCCAGTAAAATGAGCAACAGACTTGTTTCAGGAGAACTATAAAATAACTTAAGAAACTTATTTATCATAAAGCTCTAAGGCAAGCAGCTTCCAAATCCCTTGGGAGGTTCATATATATGTATAGAAATATAACAATAACACTTTTAACACAAAAATCTACACTTAAACGAAATATTAGTACAAGCGTAGAAGAGCTTGAATCGAACGAGATAATGTATAATTAATTGACACAGTTTTCTGACGATTCCTTCTTGCAGATCAATATATCTCAAACAATTTCCCTATTAACCTTATTAGTAACTAGTAAGATTTACCCCAGCTTTAAATCTTAAACATAAATAAGTGTTGACAAAGAAATACACGATATTAAATGAATATATGGAGTATATTTTTGTGCCACAATCCCATTGTTGTTGTGTGTAAATTTGTTTGTGTGTTTAGTTTTGTGTGGTCTTCTGGTTTTGGTAACGAAATTCTTGACTTTTAAATGCGGTTACTCGTCTGCGTCTTTTGTCTTTTTGTCGCACATCCAAAAAAAGAAAACAGGCAGGAAAATAAAAAACAAATTCAAAACATAATTTTAATGTGGACGTTTTCGTTGTGCTTTCGTTTGCATAATTAAATAATGACAATGCGGCATCCCGGACTCTCGTGGAGTTATGGACTACAAGTCTTTTTGCACCGTGCTTTAAGAAAAAAGCCCAGGGCTATTAAATATGGGGAATTGAGCATATTCGTGGCATTAAAGCTAAAACTTGTTCGTGCTGCACACATTGAAAGCGCATTATTTATTGGCATTTAGTGACGATATATGTCTGATATGATCTCGCCGGGCGTTAAAAGCTTCCGCAAGGCGACGTTGAGCAAATAAAACGTCGCACGGGGCGTATGCGTAATAAAAACGTTTTTAATGAAGGTAAAACACGTTTAACTACGATAAGCTATAATTTGGGAAGTTAGGCGAGGGGGCGCTTATTGATTTGAGAAGCACTTAGTGTTGGTTAATGAAAGTCGGTGTTTGAAAGCGGATAGAATTAAATCTTTTTCTGTTTGCATTCTTTAAGGAAGCAAGCAATAGACAAGGGAGGGGCATCATAGAAGACGAATCAAGTTTTGCCCCGGTTATGTTCAAAGCTATGCAAGGCAAGCCAAAGTTTGAAGAGCTAATTCGAAATGCACAAAGAAATTCCAGAGCCAAAACACTAAAGTCCAAAAAAGCCCACAAAGGAAAACAGTAGCAGCAGCAGCGGAAGGAGCAGACTGTGGAGTGAAGGTGAGAGTTTCAGTTAAAAATGCATTCGCGTTACGCCTTGTGTGTGCTTATATGAATTGCATGCTATAAACTTTCTAATTCAATTGTGGCATGCCATAACGTGCTCCAAGTTCCTAACTGCGCATTCTGTTTAATATTCCCGGGCCAGCACAACCCACCCAGACATATCCGAGCCAGTTGAAGCGAGAATGAGGTAATCTGCAGTTGGCCACGTATCCAGTTTAAAATAATCAAAGTGTTAGCACAGACAGCGCCACAATGATTTTGGGCTGGACATGTTTACCTTAACGGTGCGGTTCTTTCAATACCCTAAGCAGTTAAAGAAGTGTATGCCCGTCTGTCTGCCAGCATGTAAAAGGTGTATTTCTTCTGTTCAAAAAGAGAAGACTGGGACCAAATAATCCTATGGATCTGCCTACCATATATGTATCTTTTATACATTTAAATTTCTTCGCTTTTTGATACTAAGATACGAGTCTATTATTTTTGTCAAATAGTTTGAAAACTAAACAAAACTTATGAAAGTTAAAGGAAAAATGGATACACCTGTATACTCAATGGGATTGAAGCCTAATCAGAACAATGGACAATTTTAAATGTACTTTATGTTTACCTTATGATTTACTTATGGTGTCAGTGTCATTTACTAAAGCTCTCCTTTCCCCCATTTCAGCATAAAGAATTAAATTGTTGTACAAAATTCCAATTGTACTCCTTCTACACATATATACACATATATATACATAAAATACGAAGTTAAATATATTAATCAATTTATGCATGCACAAGTTGTGCATTTAAAAAGCAACTCGAAAGTTCGCATAATGGCGATAATTGTGCTTCAGATTCTATCTATCGAAAAGAGCTTTTTTAGACTAGCGCCATCTACTTTGATTAATAACAAAGTGTGTATAAACTTCTTCTCAATAGGTGGCGCCGATTGGATACAGGGTGCCTAACACATTCTGAAAGCTAACTGCAAGGACACGACCCAACTGAGCTTTAAAGCTTTAAACGTTGGGTTCTTGAACTAGCTAAACCAACCTACCCCAGCATTGGGTATGCCAATTGGTTTAGTGTTAGAGATTTCGTCGAATAATTAAATATAAAAAAGTGTTACAAAATAACAAAAGTATTAATTAAAAAACTTAAACCTCATTAAACCTACATAAATTAACCAAATCCTTTCATCAACACATAGTTGTTGATCATCAGAAAGCGAATAAACTAAGCAAAATAGATTCAGGCAAAGGGAAATGTAAATACACCCAAGTTCAAGCACCTGACAAAGCGGAAAACATCAACACCAACAGCCGCAAGAACCACAACAAACAAATAAGCAATGAAATGAGTGAACACACCCCGCACACCGCCCACTAAACCCACCCATTCGTTGGGGAGTAGCCAACTCTGACACATGCCACATTCTTCTAACTTGCACATTTCAGTGTGGTACAAGGGCAAAAGAACGAAGGAGGACCAAAGAAGTACGAACGGTCATTGGGGCGCACGCCTCAGCGATTTATGTTGAATGTTGTGTAAAGTCCGAAGCCACCAGCACACATGCCAATTGCAATTGAGGCGTGGAAAATGGGGGGTTTCACGCACTCCTTACAAGAAAATGTTTGATAACGTGAAAGGAGGGAGCTTTCATCCAAATGCAGCATCTAAATTTAAAGAATTTACATAAGAAATATTTGGGTTTGCTAGATTTACAGAACTCAAAACGATTTTAAATTAAGTTATGGCATAAAAACATTTAATTAAAGTAAGAGCTTAGCGTTTGGCATAACGACCCCTTTGGAGGTCATTAAACTACGCCGCTGCTCAACACTTTTTTATGCTTTGGCGGACGCAGTTTATCCGACCCGGAAGTTGCTCGTAATTTTGTTTCCGCCTGATTTACAAATATTTGCATGGCAAAACATTTTTCAACTGCAAAAAAAAAAAAAAATGACCAAACAACAAATAAGCAAACAGCAAACAAAAAACACTAATAAAAACTAAAGGAAATTTAAGCCGAAACCGAAATGGCAAGGAAATGTAAAATGTAAAACGTAAAGTTGTTGAAATGCATTTTGCCAAACTTGTGGCTTTCTCTGTGGTCAGTTGCCTGAGCGACTGACTGAGTGAGTGAACGGATGATGCATAAATGAAAGTGTGGCTTGCTTTCCAAATACACAAACGTAGACATCCAAATTGCGCCTGAAGGTAGGTGTTGTGGGTCACCCAATCAGTGACAAAAGACGAGCATCGACAAAGTTTTCAGTTCTACCTGATTGATTCTGCAATTAAAATTAAAAGTTCTTTACCTTTTTAATTGTGCTTTAAGCTTTAATGCGGGAATATCAAAAACTACTTAATTAATCAACTATTGTGTATTACTCAAGATGAAACTAAGCCTTATTGGATTGGACAATTGGCATTAAAGATGCTTTAAGCTTTCAGGTGTGTTTTAAGAGTATTTTGGATCAAGCTTTTTGTGGTCCTTATAGCTTTAGCTTAAGCTTCCATGAGCTTTATAAATCACATCAAACTGCAAGCTTAACCGACTGTTGAGAAATATAATCTAAATTATTTAAGTATATATACTGAATAGAAAACGACGTTATTAAAAAGTTAAGAAAATTGTAACAACATATAATATATTAATCAGATAGCTTAAAAGGATGGAAAATTATCAACCCGGTGGGGAATATTCATATCCTGTCCGACGAGCTCTGCCCCTACTCAAAGCATAGATATAATGGGCCATAATTCTTGGCAGGTCTGAAGGGAAAAATTGTCAAAACGCATTTGCAAAACTTGATGCATAGTTTGTGATCGGCTCAGTGACCGATTGAGTGAACACATAAATGGGTACGTGGTTGGTTTTCCAAATAATTATGAAACCTCAAGCCCAAGCTTGTAGCTTGTTGGGTCACTCAATTTACAATTCCAAGTGCTGATTAAGGCTGATTCAGAAAGGAATTGGAACAGTTGCAACTAAATAAGATTTTTACCCATTTACTTGCCCCACACGTTTCGCTCGCTGCCAAACTCTATTTGTGCTGCACATAAACAAGTTGAACGAGCAGCTGCACTTGACTAAACAATACACAAACTTTACTTCAATGCACACGCACTCATACACACACACACACACACACACACACACACACGCACACATACATTCATTCATACAGCGCTGAGTTGATGGCAGCTTACAGCGAAAACTGAAATTCGATTTCCAGTCATGCCACACCACACTCGAATCCCAAAATGGAGACGATGCCAAAAGGAGCTGACTGATACTCTCTGGGCTGCTCATAATCCCCTATACTATGTATATATGTCTGTATATGCCATATCTAAAGATGGACTCACACACACACACACACATACAGGAACACCACAATAAGCGAAAGTAACAAGACGCTTGGGTGCCTGTGAATTTCCCAGCTGGAGAGTTTGCTGCCTGCACATGATTTGGCCGAGTTGTCGCTCAAGCACGCAGCCAATCAATATCAATCGCAATTCAATTTCAATTTCAACTTCAAGCAGCGCCAGAAGTCAGTCAGCTATTGCAATTGTTCCTGTGATACCCTGTATACAAAAGCACGAGAGCAAAGCCAGAGGTTATCATAGAGCTGCGCAAATTATGCTCAAGTGATCTCTAGCTAAGGCTAGAAGTTCCTTAATATATTTGTATATAAATATAGATATATGAAACAGACAACACAACAAAAACGAGAATCTGTTAAACATTGTAATAATTCATTTCTTAGGATCTGCCCAGATCATGAAATAACTACAGTCCATAAGTTTCATCTTATTTGAAGCACAAATCGCTTTGTCCTTATATATAAGAATATTGACCAATTGCCATTTTTCAATATTAAAAAGTGAGTACAAAACTTACTTGTAATAAGGCACTTGTTCTTGGCTTAGGTAAAATTTAAACTTGAATCAAGTTCTTTCAACATTCGATCTTGTAAGCTAAAAGGACTAAAGTTTTGTTGCGTACATAAGATAAGAACATATGATTTATCTATTTAACATGAAAGAGATTAAAAATGTATTTAATAACGAATTGAAATTAATTTCACACTTATTTTTAATAGAATCAGCCTTAAGAGTAATTGTTATAGTACACCACTGACAGGGTATCTACTAGGCGGGATACATAGAGGAGCGCTTACTACGTGTTGTTGTCGTCTGCCTTTTGCGATTTGAAAAATAGCAAAGTGCACTTTGCAGCAGCAGCAACAACAGCAGTAGCAGTTGCCAGTAAATTACTTAAGGGGAGATTTGTGTGCTCTAGAAGCGAAGTTGCAGCAGCAGCAGCGCCAACAGCGGCAACTAGCGCACATAATGAGGCAGCTGCGTACAACGAAAGCCAAGCAGCCAAAACTGTGAGACTGCCAGACCAGTCAACCAGATTGCCAGGCACGCTGACGAGATTGAGGACAGCAATGGCAACTGGGAATGAGCAGAAGGAAGGATGCAAGCAGCAGCAGCCGAAGCTGAACGAGCTGCATCTGAACTAAACTGATTTGTGGGCCATGCTCCACGCTCTGCATGCAGATCTCGAATGCAGCTGAGACGGCGCCAATGTTTGCGTGAATTTGCGCCCGATTTGTTGCCCATCAAACGAGTGCCGTAATTTTGCGTGTGATTAATGCACGCTGGCAAATGCATTTTGGCCTGTCAAAGGAGCCAACGGCACCAGCTTGATAAATGCGCAGCTGATGAAGCAACAGGCAAACTTGTGAGGAGCGACTGCAGCTTTTTAAGCGTCAATGACACTTGCTGAAATAGGCAAAACTGAAAGGCGGGGGAAAAGCATATTAATGAAGAACTTTTAAGAGCTTTTTAATCACTTTTTTAGCGGGGCTTTGTTATAGTATAAAAATATGAAGAGAGATATTTAATGGAGCTTTTGATTAGTGTGAAGTTCACATAAAGCTTTAAAAGCTTTGGGCTAGAGGAAAAAATAAAATTATTCAGCATTTATAGCACTATAAAGTTTAATTATAGTTATATGATAAAATAGATTTAAACAAAAGCTTTTGATTAAGTCCGCAATAAAATATTACCGAAATAAAATATTAAAGATCTTTTTCTGAAAGGCTAAGAGAGGAACATGTGAATGTACATTTTTAAGTAAATGAGCTTTGTGAGTGTCTATATAGCCTTTTTATGCTGAAGCAAAAAGTTTATTGACTGGTTCTTTTTTAATTCCAACTTTGTGCTATAGAGAGAATGTAGGAAAATTAAATTTTCAAGACTTTAGAACTTCGTGCAATTGAAGCTCTTTAGTTCAATGATATTTTGTACGGTTTTTGTTATTCACTGTCGCTTTTTGCCCACACTAGAAGCCAATGTCATTGAAGAGCAGTATGCAAATTATGCAAGTTTGTAGAAAACTTTCGCTTTGACGAGACCGACAACAAAAAAGTTTTGCTGTCATTAGCAAGCGTCACATCACATAAAAGGCAAACTCATAAAACGGCAGACAGAACTGAAAGACAAACAGTGCCAGGGTAAGCGCAGGACAATGGGGCACTAAAACGTACACAACTAAGCAAATAGACTGGCTGCAGTTGCTAACAAGAACACAAAATAAGAGTGAAACTTACACCTACAGCCAACTTAATAATAAAATCAACAAAATGGCAGCAAACAGTGGCAGAGACAACAGCCATAGACAGCCACGCCTCCTGCTGCGAGCTGCAGCTCGTCCTTGCAAGGACTTGTCTGGTGGCTGTGCAAATAGTGTAGCATACATAATGGCGCCGGCTGTTCGCCTGCCCCGTAAAATGCTTAAAACAATGATAATGCCAAACCAAAATAGATATCAAATACTGTTTGAGGGTGGAAGCGTGTCTATATTACAGCAACCTGTTAACTCTTGGGCTCTAATTGAGTTGCCAGTTACATGAAAACAAACAAATTCCGCTTTAGCCCCGGCATAAGCTTCTATTATCTCTTTGAGGGGCGGTAGAAACACCTGCCCATCGACATAAGGGTAAGCCCTGCATTTTTAGTAGCCGAAATACTATGATTGTGTTGGCTTGTAGCAACGGTTTTTTCAGTTTAATATATTTGGGTAGTGAATTTTATCTTGATTTCAGAGTCTAGATTATGGGGACTTGTAATTAAATCATACTAATTTATTAGTGAGCACACATGCAGTCATTAGCACAAGATACCCTAACATTTTAAATAAAATGTGTTATATTGTTTGGCCTTATGCAAAGTTAGCAGGAAAGAACTATAGAAGGCATTTGCCTTCCATGCAAATGTTTGTTAAATAGCTTGTATAGAAACAGACAGACGGACGGATGACTATATTGAGTCGCCTGCTGAAATTTATCATAAAAAAATGTTGTATATAGACTTGTAAAGGTCTCTTTAAATATGATCTTTAAATACGATCCATACCAATTTGATAAACAGAAGGAGAATACAATGTTTTGTTATATGTGCAAATTTAAAGATATTTTGTTTTTTTCTATCTACTCGGCATTAACCAAACCTAGGCTAACCCAATTTATTGGGCATACTTCGAAGTACTTCTGCAAGCGTTGCATTCCTGTCTTCGTCACAATCTTCGGGCAGTAATGCTGAAGTTTAGTTGGTTTCCTATTAATAAGAGTATTTCGTGGTTCATATATCCGGCAGTGCTCAAATTATTAAGCTGTACAATTGCACATTCATGCATAAATCGAAATATACTTCAATTCGAATGGGTTCAACTGGGATATAAAAGCTTTTGCAGAGAATGCTGAGAGCGGAAGCAATCAGGCAAACGCAATATCGACAATTACATTAAGTTGCATACAGAAGCAGAAGCTGCATGCAAAGAAAGCCAAATGCAAACAGGTGCCAAGGTGCCACAGCCCAGCTACTGCAACTTGCAACCACAATGCAAGAACACGTTAAGCACATGGCTAGAAGGTGGCAGGTTACACGGGGCAGGTAGTAGGGGGTAGGAGGCACGGGAGCCATTGCGGAAATCCTGGCACAGCACAAAAATATTTTCTACCAAATTTACAATATGAAGTGGCTGGCTTCAAGTTGCTTGACTAGCTGCCAAAGGTGTCTTGCTTATATTTATACAACACACATCCAAACACATATCCAAGCACACATCCAAACACACAACTGCACACACACACACACATACATAGCTGTCGCACTTCATTGCGTTGACAAAACCCAAGCGTAGCAGGCAGGCATTACAAATGGCATATGGCACTCCGCTGAAGCTGAAACACACACACACACACACACACACACACTCTCAGACACATACACAGTCAATTGCTATTATTGTTGCATATTGTTGCTTTGTTGCCGCTGAAAGCATTTTGTACATAATTTTCAATTTTCATGCATGTTTTGCCATTTGGCTTGCTAAGTAGCATTGCGAATGCGAATTGTGTATAATATTCCTGCTTGTTTTTGATTCGCTAAACATGTGTGTTTGTGTGTGCGCAAAAGCATGCTCTACCCAAAAGTATGCTATGAAAATGTTCTTTTAATTCTCCTGTGCAACAAGCATGGCATTCGAATTGCTTGGTCAAAAAAGAAATAATAATTGCTGTTATTTAATAATTCAATTTCTGTGGCCAAATGTGAAGGTAGGAAATTGTATTTGTGTAAATACACAATTCGTAGATGAACATTACACTGAAATAAATCTTTTATTTGAAGTTTTGTTAGGATTAAGAACTTCATTATTTCGTAAAATGTCAATTAAGTGCCTTTACCAAAATATTAAAAAGAAAGGATTATTTTCAAACGTTAATCAATTATTAAGTTAACAACCAATGTTAGAGGGGCACGGGCACGCCAACAGAAATATTCACTGGTTAGGTTGACCATTCATGTGCCTCGGCCGGAAGTTCGGTTCAAGAGCCCACTCCCGGGCTATCTATCAATCCGGGCCATCTAGATTATATTGATTCAAGTATTAGTTCGAACCTTGGTTCCCAATTTACTGACAAATTGTAAATTCACAATTCAAATTCCAATTGTAGTACATGAAACTAATGGGTTATATCATATGGTATAGCTGCCAAATGGTGATCGGTGCAAATGCAAGTTCTTGTACTTGTTTGTTTATCAAGGTATCTTAATCAAACTCTACTCTCACTTTTCCCCAAAAGAGAAATGACGACATGAGTATTGACACTTCGCTGAAGATATCCTAAGTTTCTCGTTTGAAATGCTCACATTATATAAATAAAAATGTTTTTTGGCGCAAGCCATCTCGGCTCGGCTCGGTTCGGATCGACTTAAGGTAAATGCAAAACAAGAACTCAGTTTAAGCCCGGCTTGAACAACTAGTAAAATTAAAAATTCCGCAATTCGAATTTTTTGCAAACTTCCTTTTACTTCAGAGCCGAGACATTATTATTTCTGAGACGCAAAGCGTACAGAGTATGACAGAGCATCAGTTATCAAAGTCTGTTTACTCAAGTCATTTTTTTACTTCTTATCAGCTGCATAGCTCTGCCCATATTTCAGCTCACTTTTCACTTCTTGGCCGTTGCTTTGAGCACTTTGAGAACGCGGTCATGTCAATAAATGAACGCTGAGCTATTTACAAAGTATTAAATTGTAATTTTTTTAATTACACACAAAAGATTTAATGGCTGCTGTGGTAATAACGCACAACAGACGTTGCCAACCGAGTAGCCAACGGATACACACACACACACGCACTGCCTATTACTGGCAGCTGATTAAAAAGCATGGCGCGGAAAAGTATGCAACGCTTAATTACATAAACGGCTGCGCCTGAAGCTGCATGAAATACTGAACATGAAGGAAAGCGAGCAGTAAGCAGTAAGCAGCTGTAGCAGTAGCAGTAGCAGTAGAAGTAGCAGTAGCCAGCATCCTGGTTAAGTCTATCCCAGATATATGGCAGCGCTCTGACACGCTCAATACTGTGTATAGAGAGCAAGGGAGATGGCGCGACTCAAGCTGGCGTGCAAAATCGAGATAATAAGAAAATGGCGAAAATTAAATTGTTTTTGTGCGCGCGCCAAGTGACCAATTAAAGTGAACTGGCAAAAAGTCTTCGACGCGCTCGCTTCCCCTTCCCCTTTAGACAAGCTGAACCAACACAGCCGTCGGTGGCGGGTAGGGGGGAGACGCCACAAACGTCTTTGCTACTCGTCCTTTTTGCAACTGAGATTTTTATCTGAAAGTATGCGTTGTCCGCGCCACCCCTCCCCGTTCTTGACATGTCTGTTTGTTTAGCTATAAAATCATTTTGAGATTTCTAATGATGCCAGCACCGTGGCAATGTGCGCCGCAATGAACAGCAATGAAAGAGCAAACTAAATTAGCGCCGCGGGCCTCTCAACAACAGTCAACAGTTGCGCCCGAGTCGTAAATAAAAGTTGGTCAGAACTAATATGCCAGCAAGTTTGTGTGGCCCACAAATCTTCAGCAAAGCAAAGGCTCGGCCTGCAGTGGCACATTCTGCTACCGGTTCAAGGGTTCCAACACGCCAAAGCCCTACACCTTTCTCTGTTCGCTCCGTTGTTATACCCTGTAATCGCGCATTGAAGCTTTAAGCGCTTTAATCTGTAGCCAGTCTTTGTTGGAAGAAACAAAAAATGTCTTAGCTGACATTACGAACCAACTTCTCGACTTGAGATTGGATTCGTAAGCCAGTTTTGGTCTTCATCATTAGTTTGTCATTTGTCCAAACTAGTTTGCAGCCAGGCTTTAAATATTTCTAGTTTAATTTAACTTAATCCAATTTCGTAAATTTAGTTTTTTGCGTTCACCTTAACCATTCGAGGTTTACGCTTTCTTTTGAGTTTCTAATTTTGTTATTGCTCCCTATGGATACCAAGATGGGCTTCATTTTAAAGCTTAGTTTTTAGATGTTTATAGGGTATCTTTTGGTCTATCGTAGTCCGTAGATATTCCCTTATAGATTTTGTTGCTATTCTTGTTTTTCGTGTGCTGTTTGTTGCCAACACTCTAATTACCGCAATTAATTATGCTGCCTGCTGAACTAGCCGAGTCCAGCTCCCCCCTCTCTTTCCCTCTCTCTCTCACTCTCTCTTGACAGCGAGGGAATTGAGCGGGAATAAACTTTTTGTTGTTGTTTTTGTTGGATGACTTGGTTTTTGACTAAAAGTTTAGCCTAACTGAGTGTGTGTGTGCATCACGTGTGTGTTTGAGTGTGCATCGTGTGTGTGTGCGTGTGTGTGTATTCCACAGTGCACATTTTAAACAGCATTTATTCAGAGGCTGTTTTTTGGAACTGGGACGCGCTTGTGCTGGTTTCTCAAAGCGCATATCAAATGCACAGAGCGCCAATTAAATTAGTTTAGTTGAAAAGCTCTTAAAGCCGAAAGTTCGCTTGCCTACAAATTTGTTGGATTTGGGTTTGGTCTAAATATTCAACGATGCAGTTCAAATGGATTTAAAAAAATTTGTATGCATACAAATGGTAGTTACATAGATGTATATGAAAACATATAAGTATAACCTGTTAATCAAAAGAAAAAAACATAGTTTTAATAATATAAAAACATATCGTATTGACTTTTTGCTATTATACGCTGGACTGAGAACTGCAAGTGCCCCTATCTATATAAATTTCTCTCTTTTTCTCCATCTGATTTAAATAAAACCTTACTTCCCGTAGCTTTGTGGCTCTGGAAATGGAAACACCAAATCCAAATTGAAAAGGAAGCCGCCTTCGGAATGATGCAAGCTTTTTGCCTAAATTTAAAGCTGCATTTCTGGCGTCCGCATGTAACATCCGCACATATTTGCTATGTATATACATATACATATGTGTGTGTGGGTGTGTGTGTGAGTGTGTGTGTGAATGCCATCGATAAGGCGAATGAAAAGAGGACGAAAAACTCGCGCTGACATGAAAATGGCATTGGCTTAATAAACTCGAACAACAGCTGAAATGGCAGCTGCAGTTTTCAATGCTGGCGAAAGGGACTTTACGCGGCCAGGCCGAAAAAAAAGAGAGCTAAAGTGTTCGAAGTAACTTTGCTCGATAGTGACATACCCTATATACTACATATATTTTCAAAGCTAGACTAACAGAATGACTGTCTTATTGGTTATCCATGACAAACTGAAAAGTTCGAAAATATCTTTCCATTATAATTTGCATGAGTAAGAAGACGATGTATGTTGCCCTAGAAGGTAAGCATTTCTGGATTTTTCAATAAGACTTTTCAAGCCTTGGGTAAAAATTAATTTTATAATAAAAAGAAACACGTCAAGTAAGCTTAAGGTAGATTTTATATAAACTTATCTATAAATTGATCAGATGGAAAGTCTCACAATATGATTGACTGGACCGGTACGTGTCGCAATTGGAATACAATTCAAATATCGGACATCCATATGAATACAAAAACGTATAAGTATAGCTCAGACAAAGTCTGTGAAGCCCAGTTAGTGTTCACATAAGTATTTGAGGAACTGTATTATACTCTTTTACGGCCGTATGCGACAAGTGGGTATGCAACAAAAGCAAACGCCATCGATTCAGGCTAAAAGCGTGCGTCCCACTAACGTCATTTAGGCGAAAAAAGAGACAAGATTATTTTTGTCGGGCGACTCAGTTTTCCTTAAAGAGTTGCTCGGGTCCAGTTTTTGCTTAAATGAGACTTGCTGAAATGTGGCCCAGATGGATTCCACTGACATGGGCTCATTATGCGCTTTGGCTTTGACAACTGAATGCTGAATGTAGATTGTGAATGATATCTGCCCGGCTTAACAAATGGCTGCCGCATATTGTGGCACGAACACAATACCGTGCCGATGCAAAACAATTACACAAATGTCAGCGGCCGCATGCGAACTGCTGCTGCTATCCTTTGTCCTGTTGGCCCAAACGACTGATGCCTGATGCGTTGATGCTAATATCAAATGTTAATGCCTGATGCCTGATGCCATTATGACGCACAAATAGAATTGTGTACAGCGAAAAATAGTATTTAACGCGCGGTTTGGCAATAAATGTCAGTTGGGGCCAAGTCCGCAATATGGCGGCTGTCGTTGTCATTTCTCGTGTCCGCAGCCGCATTCGCATCCGCGTTGTTTGCCATTCATCTGATTTATGCGGCTGTCAGCGCGGCCCCAGGAGTTACCAGCACCAGATGCTGGGGTTACAAACGAACACACAGCTCGACCTCGAATCGGACAGCTGTTGGCGCACGGATACGGCAATGCGGCTGATTGACAAACCTCTATTTGCCAAAATGAACCGTTTGACATGCGGTTCGATGACTCTTCTGGCCGCAGCGGCTGCAGAGGCTGCTTCTGTTCCAGCCCGTTACACAAATGCAGGCTAAAAATTGCTTTTGTGCCGAGCCCAAACCATTTGCTTTGATTGCAAATTCAAAGCTTTCTATCCTTGAGATATGCCAGCCGAACAGCTTTCATAGTCACAGAAAAAAAGAAGGCATTAACACGAAATAACAAAAAGCCGAAGATTAAATACCCTTAAGGACATTGTTTCTGTCTGTTAGGTAGAACCTTTGAATGCGATGCATTGGAGATGAAGAGTTTTCATTCAAAAATACATTTGTTCAACATAATTATTTTTTCTATAAAAGAGATATTAGATTCGTTGATATATAAGTGAAATATTTAAGCAAATATCAAATAAATTTCTTCCAAATACTGTACAGGTTTCTTTATGTTATAGTTAAGTCTGCTTAACCTAGGTAAAAATCAGCCAGCAAATATATTTTAAAATTGATAAAAATGAGAAATGTTCTTACTGAAACAGATGGTGCTAGGGCTTCCTCCAACAATTCAGCAAGTAGCTTTAATCTTGCAAGAATGGGTTCCTTCTCGATGGAGGATATGCTTTTGCTTTTGGATATTATTTGGTTAAAAATTTGTATTATCAATATGTAAAATACACATTCAAATTTTGAATTTTCAATAACTATGACAGATTGAGTAGCTAACGAGCCATTATCTCAGCTTAGATCGAGGAAAATCATCATCGCTATATTCAGATGGGGAAGTGGATTCCGTCAGGGAAATGATTCGAATGTGTCGCACTGGATATTTAGTCTCCGTATCTGTCAGCACAAGGGAACTACTATAGCTATTAATTTCTCGCATTGCCTCGGACATGCTCAGCTTATGCTTAATTTTGTTTTTGCTTTTAGCGTTGACCTGCGGCTCGCTTGTTTTTGGTGAAGAAGAAACTGAAAATGTTTGGGAACTGTTGTAGGCAGTCTTGAAATCATCAGTTAGGCAAAAGATCGAATCCTGCTGCTCCTTGGTAGACTCCTCCTCACACAGTTCCACTGGCGAATTGCACTGCTCCACTTCACAGGCCTCCGGCTGGGTGTTTGGGCTTATTGTATTCCCTCCAGTCAGACGGTGATCGAGTACGAGCTCGAAATTTATGTCACCAAAGACAGCATCCTTGTTGATCGTGTTGCGCACATCGATAACACAGAATGTGAGTGTCTCCTGGAAAATACCCAGAGTACTGGCTTCCTTGATGCCCGCATCGGTAACCAGCAAACAGCCCAGTACAGAGCCAGTTTCCACTTCTCTCACATTCACATGGTAGACATTGTCCGCTTGCAGTAGGATCGTCAGCGCAATGTCTTGAAAGCATCGCTTGCCCATTATTTTGCAGAGTGCGTGCTGCATGCTGTTAAGGACGGGTAGATTTTTGTCCTTGCAAAACTGACACTGACTCGAAGCTTTGCGCTCCAGGGTGGAATCATTCCCATTACCGTGAAATTTCGTTGACGACTTTTTTAAGCAGACGCACTTGGTCAGCTTTCCCTTCTCACTCTGCAAGCACTTGCACTTTTCACTAAGCGTGTTGACAGTGCTACAGAGCTGCTTCAGTTGATTGTTTATCACATTCAGTTGTTGCTTCTGCTCTGCTTCTTGTACGATCTGCTCTTCCAGCTTCTTTTTTAGCAAGCACAGTTCTATAGTTATATTCGGTATTTTTTCACATTCGGTACACTTTGTAACGCCTCGAGCGGTCTCCATTCCTTCCCTTGACTGATCCCTAACGAGTTTAATACAGACTCGAGATTGGCGATTCCCGGATCTCAGACTATCCCTCGATGTTGCAGCCACCAATTTATCTTGGCATGGGCAATTCATGGGCTCCATTTTTTGTGTTGATCGGCAAGTTTTAGTCTTCTTCTTGTTCCTACAAAAACAGCATTTGAAACGCATTTTGCAATTCTCTTTCTTGCCTTGCGGGACTCCTTCATATTTCCATTTTGATGGCACCACTATAACTGGACGCTTGCAAGCGCATTTGCACTTGGCTTTTCTTTCAGACTTTCTCTTCCTTTCTTTCTCATGCCCTTTCCCTGCGCAGGTGGGCTCATCACATACACATCTATCAGACTGCACTTTAGAGGCAGATGCGTGTGCCTGCTCTCTGTTTTTAATTCGTTTCTCAGAACTGGTGGGCTTAACATCATCACATGCGCATCTATCAGACTGCTTTTTAAAAATGGGTATACGAACGCACGAAAGGGACAATGAGCCGACAGATGGATTAATGCGTCCACCAGCGAGCAAGCGACCATGGCGATTGATCCTCTGTGCAAACGAACCACGACCTCTTGAATTTAACCAATCTAGTCGTTCCAAGCGTATTCGCGCACTCACATATCGTTCATAAGTTCGTGCAGCATCTGTAAACAAATATATGAACACGGATGGAATAGAATACTATTTAGTCTCTCCGGAAGGCTGCCAACATTCCGGTGAAACTATTAAAATTACCCATGTTGTCGATTAACTAGAAATTTACTTGCATTTCAAACAATATCAACTTTAACTACTCTCATCTGTCTCTATTTCTCAACTGACACCTTTGTAGCACCATTTGACAGCTTGACGCTTGCTTTGCACTGTTCCCAGATACAAAACCAAGTATCATAAGTGAATTTGATTTCTCTGCCTAGTTACTGACAGCTGCTAACCCCTTTGAAGTCGTAGCTATTCAAAATGTTTCCTTACCTTTTCACGGCTATTACGTTCAAGCCTTTGTCAGTTTATGTTTTTGACTAGGAATGACAGTTTCTTCTGGGTAGATGAACGTGATTGCATTTTTTTTTTCCTGTTTTGTTTTATAGCCATTTAGTAAAGAAGTCGGTTGCACAAAAGTGGGGAGAACAAAGAAACTCGATTGACTAAGACATCGGGAACAAAAAGAAAGGAAAAGTTTTTTTTTTATCGAATAGAACCTTATAATGTGTTAGTCCGATGAAGTTAAGATTGTCCTTAGAAGCAAAGAGCTCAGTATAAATAGAAAATTGCAAGAATTAAAAACTTTTCCCACAGTGCAGCTGGACACCAAGACCCAGAGTTTTTAGTTCTTACCAGCATATATATACACTATATCAATTGTTAATCGTGCTTTAACAAATTTAAACTGTGACATCAAAAAAAAACTTGAAAATAATAAAAGAAATACAAATAAAAACCATTTGAGCATAGTTATTAAAAGCAGAATATTCTCTTTGTCCCAGTCAACCTGCGGTCGGATTAAATTATAGTACAAAAAATATTTATGTCGAAAACGTTTTCAATCATATTGTTTATTCATATTATCCATAGTTGGCACACAGAAACCACAAAACATTTAATCATTGGCAACATTTTTACTTGAGATATAATATTTTATAAAATTCAATTTTGACTATATTGCTTAAATGTGTTTGTTTGTGTGATACAAATGTTGTTCTACTTTGATTTGTATTTATATTTTTTGTTTTCTTTCGCGTTCGTGGACATTTTTGTAGTTTATTTACTTTAAATTTACCTGTATTTATGTTTGGCTATTTTTATTTGGTTTTATACTCAAATGTTGTAAATCGTTTATATAAAAAAACGTGCAATGCTTTTGTTAAGCTTCATTCGAATATGCTTTATAGTTTGGTTTGTAAGAGGATTTGTTTTTGAGAAGGATTTGTCTGTTAGTGGGAGGCATAGTTGTGTTCGATTTGGATATGACAAATAAATGCATTGATTTTTACAAAGATTGTTTTTTTGGTTATTAATTCGAGTCTAGATAAAATAGATTACAAAGAGATTTTCTAGCAATAATTTTCCCGTAGTTATTAATAGTTTACGTTTACATCTAGAGCTATCAATTTACTCGCTTTTTGCCATTGGGCAAAAGCTTTCTGTACTGCATTCTCATTATGTTGAATATTTAATTTTCAGCTTTGAACTAAACACTAAGCGGCCTTCTATTTGCTTTTAAGTTTTTAATATGTTTTTCTATAAATTTTGACTACTTTGCTGGGGCTGCACAAAAGCTTAATTAAACGAAACGTAACTCCTTATTATCTTAATCTTAAGAGCGGTTATATTAACAACTTAGAATATTAATTAGTACACGTTACACATTAGACGAGCAGCGATCGGGCAGCAAATCAGACACTAAGGAGGTTAACCTGGCGACGCCTTAAAGCTAGACAAAGCACATGGAATTTCGGGGGCACATTCACTCACAGATTTGCATGAATTCAGTGGCAATGCCACAGCAACTGTGCCAGTAGTAACACGGACAGCAGCTGATAGATGGGCGGCAGCTGGGCTCCGGCTGATACACGTGGCTCCAGGGACAGAGTCTTGCATTTCTCCACTTTCGCATAGTCACTGAAGCCGGCCAGATTACGCGAGGCAGCGCGTATCAGATAGACGGTATCCGGCTCCAGGTTCGTTATGAGAAAATTGGCACCTGTCGCAGGGAAATGGAAAAGCTATTGTTGAATAATGGCAACCAGCTGATGCAGCTGCCGCTGCCTCTGCCTCTGCTTACCCTCTTCGTAGGGGAAGTCCTTGCGCTTGGCATTCGTCCAGTTGCCCGCAGCCGTTTTGAATTCCAGCTCCGTCATATACTCGATGCGAAACCCATTCACATCCATTGGTCCGAGCTGATCCTTATCCCGCGGCGCGCTCAAATCCACATCAAAAGTATTCGAGTTGTAGCCGCGCAGCTGAAAGACGAGCGGCGGGGGTGGCTTTTCGCCCTCATCCAAGCGCGTGATGCGCTCAATGCTGCCCAAATGATTGTGTGCACGGCACCGATAGCTGTCAAAGACCTTCGCATCCAGCACATGGATGGTTAAGCGCGACCAATAGTTCTCCGTCTCAATAGTGTAGAGCTTCTCGTTGCTTTCCAGCCGTTTCTGTTTGCGGTACCAGTTGAAAGTAGCCGGAGGCTCCGCCTGTGCTTCGCACATGATGCTCGCTGTGCCATTGATGTACGCATATTGCAGGCTCAAATGCGACTTGTGCGTCCAGTGTGGCTTATCTAAATGAATTCAATTAAAGACTGCGCTATAAATTATATTTATTAAGCAGTTTTCTGCAGTCTCTGTCTCACTGCGTTCGATGTTCAGCCGTCGCTCAAAAGTATGCTATGAAATATGCGCTTTCCGCATAAATCAAAAATGGCCGTCAATTCGTTGCACAAGTAAAGTCATTAACTACATATGTGCCACGCCCACAGCACGCCCCTGCACAGAGCATAAAACATATGCGAGCTAAGCGTATGTAATTTTGAAATATTTCGTGCTCAAAAAACTATTTGCCGCTCAGTGCGCTGCATACTAAAACGCGCACAAATTTTAGAGGCGCTCGTTAAGCTGCTCAAGTAATTTCCCTGCCATTCAATACAAAAGCACACTGGGTCGGGTATGCGTAAAAATGCGAAAAAAAGAAAACTAAGTTAATAAAATGGTTAAATTTTAACGAGAAAACCTTAAGTTATCGAAAGATCAAAGCCCAAGTTCATTTCGGGAATTCAAATTCATCTTACATAATCAAATCACCTCACCTCTGATTTGTTACAATAAAATATAAGTTTATAATACTATAATACAAACAAAGATCTGTATTTAATTCATTTTTGAACGGATTGAAAGGTCTTTAAAAGAGGCGTAAAATGAAGGAAGGAGAATGAAGAGGAGGTATTGTAGGTCTCAACCCATCCATCTCTCTCAGATCGGTTTATATAACCAACCTTTTTTGTTAATTTTATTCTGTTAGAGTTAACTATAGAACAATTTGTATTGTAATTATTCATATAGCTTTAATCAAAGCTAAAAACAAAACAGACGATTATAAATCAACTTTCCTTCTAAGCAATTACCTAATAGGATAGTAGTTTTGCCTAAATTTTTAACAAATTTGGCTTACAATGCACCCTAACATTTAAGCCTTTGTTTTCTAATTCCTGTCGTATCATGTCTTTTTTTCTCTAAAGGCCAAGTTTTAAACATTTTTGCTCGCAGGAGCCGCAGGAGTTTTATTTGCTTTTATTCCAGTGTGCATTGGCTGAGTTGAAAAATCATAAATCACACTCACGTTCGATTTTCATCAAAACTGTGCGCTCCTGCATATCGGAAGCAATCGAATTCACTTGGTATGCCCGGCACGTGTACTCGCCGGTGTCACTCTGTGTTACCTTGTTGATGAGCAAACCATCGGCCAGGATGCGAAATTTCGAAGCGTTTGCTGCCAAAATGAGAGAAACATGATGATAAACGGGTGCAACGAGAAAATCCACAATAAAGCGAAAATATCGAGAAAATAAGACTGCAGCGTTGTGTAAAGCTCATTAGGATTGGCGACTCACCCTCCACGCTAATGGGCTGTCCATTGAAATGCCAGGTGACATTCGGTTGCGGTTCGCCCTTCAGCTCGCATAATATTGTAGCTGTTTGACCCTCCTTCACGGTCAGCACGGTATCCTTTTCGGTGAACGTAATTTTCTCTGTGTGTGCGTGCGCGTGTGCGTTTGTGTGTGGCGAGAATACAATGAAAAATTAATGAATGTGGTTGTTGGCCGGTTGTTCGATCTCTGCACTTACGATACACAATCAAATCGAACGATTTACTATGCAGCCCACCCTCAACAGCCTCACAGGTCCAATTGCCCTTGTCCGCCAGCGCAATGTGTGCAAAAACGATTTTCAATTGTTCTGCGCGGTAAAGGAAGTAAAAAAAGATAAATCAAGCAAAAACAACAAGTTCACCTTGGTGTATAGCTCTCGACTACGAGAGTTTTTTGTTGCAAGCTTAAGCCAAGGCACATTGATTTTGTACATGTATAATTAAGAGATTTATATACTTAGTATTCCGATTCCATGTACTAAGCGATTAGTGCATTCTCTTATTTTAACATGAGTACGATCTATGTACATTAAAATGTAAACGAATTGTAAGGAATAACTATTTATATATTTATTGCCTAATTGGTAAAAACCCAAAACGTTTATCGACAGATTTTTAAAACATATTCATCACTTACTGCGAATCTTATACCTAGTACTATATGTTCGTCTAGAGAAAATAGTTTTCGCTTGTGATTATTTATTCAATTAAAATACCGTTAAGTTCATATGCCCTCAATCACAGCGATATCAATCGAAATTCGTTATCGATTTCGAAGCTTTTGCAATCTCTAATTTAATATTTTGTGCTCGATATCAATTTTAAGGTTGCGTAAATATATGTTTCGCTTTACTAAATGCTTTATCTCAAGTAACATAAAAATGAGCTCTTTTTTTGTAATTAAATCATGAAAATACTGCACCAAATATAAAGACTATTACAGTAATTATACCCTAAACCCATTAAAAATGGGTAAAAAGGGTATAATGCATTCGTGCAAATGTATGTAACAGGCAAAAGGAAGCATCTCCGACCCCATAAAGTACATATATTCTTGATCAGCATCAACAGCCGAGTCGATCTAGCCATGTCCGTCTGTCCGTCCTTCCGTCCGACCGTCCGTAATTAACGCAAGGATCTCAGAATCTATAAAAACCGATAACAACCTAGCCAGAGACTTGAAATTTAAGCTGTAGATCCTCCTAGTGCCAGATCGAGTTTGTTTCCGATAAACGATAACTTGGCCCGTTTCCAAGCAATCGATAAGAATCGATATTGAAATCCCGTTTTATGAGAAATTAATAATAAATAATATGAGCTAAAATCACCAAACTTGAAATGTAGCTTTTAGAATAGTACATATATTTGCATTTGGTGTTGAAGGAAGAGGGTTTAGGGTATCCTCTAGACGGGAGCTTCCGACTAGAACCTCTTACTTGTTTTCATAAAAAATTTGATGGGTTTTCAGCGAATGGGACTTACAAGACCTTTCTAATAGTCAAACCTTTATTTACTGGATAGATTTCCTAAAACCTGTTCAGCTTTTATTATGGTACGAAAATATCCGTATTAAGCTTTGCGATCTGTTTTGGGAATAGTTTCAATATACTCTTCAAGACTGAACTTCTATACCTATTTAAATTCATTTAAATCATGTGTTTTCATGAGGCTTAGTTAGTGTCAAGGTTTGTTGGGTTAAGCTAAGCGCTAGTTGCTCTGCTCTAACCAAGAGGTAAAAGAGATTTCCAAAACAAAAGCCCAACACGATTGTGTCCCCCGTGTTGGAGAGCGTGTAAAGCGTTGCAATTAATTTTATTTATTTGTTGTGCCTGCTGGCGCGCGAGTCCTTTGGCTCAATTGATTGTTTGGCTGCTTTTCGCCTGGACTCACCTGGTGCCGATTGCTCGATGTGTATACGTCCTTTGTGCTCGTGTATTATTTCGCCTTTAGGCGACTTCCAATGCAGCTTCACATCCGGACTGGGACTGCGACACTGGACAATGAGCGACTCGTTAGTGTAGCGTACGAGGCTGTGCTCGCCCGGGCTCAGGGTCAAGCTGTCATGGTGATTGGCCAAGGCGGCAGCTGTGGAAAGAAATTGCGAAATCAATAGGGTTGCGTGGACATTAGTTAATGGTTCGCTAATTGCAGCAGCTGTTGCACAAAGGGCAGCAGCGCATTTCAAATGTAAATTGAGAAGTTGCGAGCCAAGTTTGCCAAGACGGCAGTTTGCCCCATTGAAGTTTGCAATTTGCAGTTTTCGCTTGCATTTGCATTCCAACTTCAAACAGTAGTGCATTTTCTCCCACCAGCAACGCAATTGGAAGCACACAGTACACACATAAACACACACATTCGTCTGTTGAATGCACTTTGCTGGCAAACCCAAAGGCCACATTAAAAAGTTGCCGCAGCGCAACAGCAGCAAAAACTGAACGTCAACCAACAATTTTATTTTTCTACAATTTATATTACAGGCTGCAGACAGAAACCACCTCATTTGACATGCCCATTTCTTGCCATGAATGGCAGTTGGCAATATTTCTGAAATGTTTTGCATCTATAAAATGTTATGTAAATATAATATGTATGTTAATGTGTGTGTGATAATATCATAATAGTTGAATGTATATTTTTGTGTACTATTTAAGCATTTCCATATCCAAGTTTGCTTTTAATATTAATAAAGAAGTATTCATACGAGTTCATTCATAAAATACAAAAGTAGGACTTGTAAAACTTGTACATAAATATAATTTTCTATTGTTATGGCTATAAACACCCATTCATTGTCAGTTCCTGGTTTCTTGGCTATATGGTTGCGTTATTTCTGATGTTCTTAAAACAATTTCTGATCATCGGTGAGCCCCACTCAGCTTTGTAGCTTACAAGGTATGAGATGAGCATTGGTTGCGGGTCAGACAGTCCCTGAGCTTATAGTATTGCACATTTTATAAATATAAGAAATATATTATATAAAACTTCTCAAAGCTACCCTGAAGATAATCCGTAAACAGTATATAATATATACTTGCGTAAGCTATCTATGTAAGTTAGTAGACAAATAAACATTTGAAATGCTGCCGATCAGAATTCATGACCCAATACGTATGGGAAGTTGCTTAAGTTTATGGATTAAGTGAATGACCAATTATTCACTTCTAAGAACCTGATGATCGTCCTTAAGAATGTGTTGTTTTTTACCTCTTTAGCATAACTATAAACATACTTTCAGTAGAACTTAAAGAAATATTGCTCATATTGATTTGCAACATAATCAAAAAAAAAAAACGTATTAGGCACAATTTGCGTACAATTACAATTACAGCCTAATTGGACATGTATTGTTAGTTTTTAGTGATATTGTGTAAGTCTCGTAGCTTGTGGCTGGGCTTTCGTTATGCCACATAAATCACTCAACTTTGATTCATATTGAACAACAAAGTGCACTCAAATTATTTGCATTTTGCATGCCTCACATTTTCATATTTACATTCAGTCGCCTGTGCGCCTGGGCACACTGGCAGGTTGTTCATTGAAATTTATCACAAGAAATTGCAATTTCATTTTGCCGTTTCATGTCAATCTGAACAACAGCAACAACAACAACAACAACAACAGCAACAACAACAACAGCAACAACAACAACATAAAGAAATGTGGATCATAGCGCTCCTGCCTGCCGAGCGATGCATAGATGCAAAAATTTCTTGCATACTTTTTAATAAACTTTCTTGTATGCCCAAAGTGCCAGAAAAAGCAAAAAAAAAAAAAAAACAAAGTAAGATGCACAACGGAGAGGTCACGGGGGAAGTTACACAAGCGGCACGGGACCAAGGGGCTGCTAAAACTTTCGCACAGCTTTTCTTTTATACTTTTTCTATTTTTTATTTTGTTTTCTTATTTTTTTTCTTCTTTGGCAAAAGAAGTTGAAATTTTATTGGCAACAAAATGGTCGTGTTGAAGCTAAGCGCTCTGAATTATGTACAACAGAAAATTAAACATTCTTCATATTTAATGTGCATCGACTAACGAGATATTGTTGAATATCTATTGATTTCTTTGGGGGATAACAATTTTATTTGCACTATTAAAAATGTATGAAGTTGACATTTACATTTACCTTCATTTCCTTAAGTAAATGAAATACAAATTCGTATGCGAAGGTAGGCAAAAGATAATTTGATAACCACTTTACCTCACCTTATTACGAAAACAGAAAAAGAATGATTTTTCATGAAAACCATATAGTAATAACTGAGACCATTGAATTTCAGACTTTCGACAACTTAACTCTTAATTGATATACAATATTGTTAAGAGTTCAAAACGATTGTCAGAATTTCTCAGTGATTTCTGCTCAGCTCAAAAGCGACTAAGGATTTACGTAGTACGAAGTTAAGTACATACGTACATACATATATATGTATATTTATATGGTATATGCATAAATGCAAATGCATTTTCTTTATTTGCCCTTAGCACCTGCAGTCGACGTATTGAGTCGGTGGGCGTGTTGGCTGCTTGTTTCGTGAATGCAGCTGTTCGTGCAGTTGTTCCTGCCTGTCAGCCTTTTCGTTATCTCGAATGGCAACGTCAACTGCGAACAATACGCGAAATACTTGTCATAAAACTTCATGTGCACACCAAAGTCGCAGCTCAGGCGAATGTAATGACAGACGCAACAACACCAAACTGACTGCAAAAGCCAAAAAACAAAATAAAATAAAAGTTAAAAAAATATTAAAGAAATATACATAAAGAAAGGCATTGCCAAGTGCGGGCAAAAGGAGCGGCTAACGTTAACGCGTTAACGGTAAATGGCAACTGGCATTGCCAGACACCAACAACAAAATTATCTGTCGCTCGGTGGCCTCTATAAATGCTTACGTTATGCACACGCTCGCAGCACGAATGCGGCCGCGAATGTAAGTGCAAAAAATGCACACAGTTATGTGGCAGCGGGTGGGCGGCAGGCAAAGGAGAGAAATGAAGCGAGCGGTAAGAGGCGACAGAGCGCGAGATATCACAAAAAAAAAGATTCATAAATGGAATAATTATGTTTGTGGTGTCGACAATAAAATGCTCTATCGAAATGTTTAAACAAACTTTTAAACATAACTGTTATAACTGTTAATAATAGTAATAAGCACACATTATAAACCAAAAGTAACTTGTAAGAGAACCCTCTTCCACTTCCGTCACACTGTCCCTGAGTAGCTAACGTACCCTCGCTAGAGTATAGAATGTGAAGGCATGCATGCGTTGTCGGCTTGTGAAATGACGTGTAATGCAGAATCGGCCAGCCTCATGTATATGTATGTGTATGGGTGTGTTTAAGTAAATGTGTTTACACAATATGTATGCATGTACGTGTGCGTATGCTTGTGGGAGGTGTTGACCCGTAAATTTCATTAAATGTAATGCATTATATTATTTGGCTGCAGGCATTTGCCATTCAACTTTCGTGTGTACTTGTATCAGTATGTATTAAATGTATCTGTATCTGCATTTATGTACATATATCTGTATAAATGCTTTTAAGCAATTAATTGCAGTTTAAATAAATGGTAATTAATTTAAGGAGTTATTTATGACTGCTTTATCGGCAAATTTAATTTGCTTTAGTTTTCAAATTAAAGGTGCTAGCACACATACGGTCACATTGAACGTAGCTGTCACTTGGCTGCACTAAAGTTCGGTCACACTAAAGACATTGTCACCCTTTTGAATACTGAAAGATCATACTGAATTACGGTCACACCCCAAAAAGTCTATAGATAGGCTATTTACAATATGAATTAAGATACTGCGTTACACTTATTTTTTTCACTTTGCTTAGATTTAAATCAATTTAAATACTATTATTAGCCTAATTACTACTTTTGCTTATGCAAATATGAATTGCACATGCTTGATACTTTAACTCTTAGAATAACATCTTTCGGTAGTTTTATATTAAACTATTTTTAAGGAAGTTGTTTCAGAGTGAAATGGTCATGAATTTGAAAGTTCTGCCGAGGCATGGCAGTGAATATAAAATTGAATTTGAATATTTTTCGTTAATTTGATAAACTTTCAACAAATTACAAAATGTCAGCTGTATCGAGTCTCACAAACTTTTCAATTTCCATTAGCCCGGCAGAGGAAAACTTTTTAATTATTTGCCAATATTTTATAGGCTTCAAAAAGAAAAACAACAAAAAAACAAACAGAAAATTTGCCAGCGAAATTGCGAAAACTTTTTGCATGCGCAATTTTTTGTTTTGTTTTTGCTTTTTTTTTTAATTCTTGTTGATTGCTGCACAAAAATAAAAGTTGCTGCGGCAGTTGCTGTTGCACGCATGCTTTCAACATCAACTGCAAAAGTTGCACTTTTGCAACTGTAATCGAGAGTGGTAAGTTACGGCCTGGATGGCTCGGATGGCCGGGTGGACTTATAATAATGTCAGGCATATGAACGCATATGAACGCGCACTTAACCTGAATTCGAGCTGAGACGACGCAAAGATACGCACTTCTATGCTAGTGGCACCGAGTACGTTGGCACGCTTTGCATGCTGCATGCTGCATGCCGCTTGCCGCTTGCCACAAAGGCGACTCGAGCAAATAGAAATGCTTGAGAGTCGAGCATGCAAATAATTGCTGCATTTGTATGAGCCTGACCCAATTCTGTTGCAAGTTTCTATATATTTTTTTTTATTACTCCTCATAAGCTGCCGTCATGGGGCAAGGAATTTAATTCGAAATTCTCACACAATGCTTTGTTGCTGCTACTGCTGCTGCTACTGCTGCTACTGCTGCTGCTGTGGCACGTAATGCCAAAACATACATAAATCATCGCCGCGTCTCCGCATAAGAATATATTTCCGCTATAAAATGGACGTTTCCGCATTTTCGGCTGCCAGGCAACGTCCTCCTGCCTTCCTCCACCTTCGCATGCGCCGCTGCTGCTGCGTCCACAACAGGAAGTCAGCTTCAGTTTGGGCTTGTGCTTTGCTTTGTGGCAAGCGGAAATGCAGGTCGTAAAACTCGTACTACAGTCTCTCCAGGTATTTCTCGGTACTGCATCCCCTAGCTCCACAGCTCCCTTCTCTACCACCCACCCATTGCGAGTTCGTGATGCTTTTTTAATAGGTTGCAGCTGACACTTGCTTCGACTCGTACTTTGAGCGTGGGCTTTGGTTTTGGTTCGGACTTGGACTAGCTAACAAATTTTTTTGCCTTGCGTCTTGTACTTGAAGTTCCTGTTTTACCATGGCAATTAATTTTTGTTTTTTTTTTTTTTTCCCAGAAAGTTCATAAATTTGGCATTATGTGCGGGGCTGTGTGCACCGGAAAATACATTTATGCGTTTTTAAATGCTTTTATAATTCTCTTCGACTAGCCTCAAAGGAAGTAAAGTGCACATTAATTTTCGCCTTCCCAGCGATAAGAGCGCAACTTGATGAAAACACTTGCACAGCAACCCTCCCCGCCCTGTTACCATCTGCCCTCCTTCTGCGTTTGCTGTTTTATTCCAGCGTCCCTTACGACTTATGAGACAGTTCCAGCTCATTCATCAACATTGCGCTCCTTTGACTTTTGAAACAAAAGTTTGACAAACTTTACATTTACGCAGGGGCGTGGCCCATAGGCAAGCCGACCCCGCCTAACTTTATAAAAAGGTTCACTCTACTTAAGCATTTTAAACATTTTCTAGATAAATCTGGGAACAGTGGAACTGACGTAATGAAATTCATAGGTACATGCTTATATATGAGAATAATAATTCTACACGTGCACCGTCTAGCTTGAAAACTTTACATTCAGCTATTAAACTACACACAAGTATATTTTATGCAAAACTTAAAGCTTTGTATGTAGATAGCTATCTGACTTGGAGGGCTCAAAGTTGGATTATGTTTGTGTGTTAGGTGCTGCAAATACCTAAGAATAACAGTAGACACGCTTGATCAAGCCACCTCTGAAGGTTCAACCTCTGTTCCCTCACAATTCGTTCTTCAATTCCAAATTTGATATTCCATCTCTTCATATGGAATAGCTACCTCAATGTCATTTGATTAAACTACAACGACAGTTGAAGCACTAATACTTAGTATTCCCAGTTGTTAACAAACTTTAATTATATTTTTAACTTGTTGCCTATAATACCACAGACTTAAACTTTTATCAATTTTTCGAAGTTTCTTTTTACCTGCTTCCTGGGCATTCCGCTTCACTTCACCTTGGCACCACTGTGCAGCAAGAGTCTGCCCTCTTCTTCGAGCCAAAAGTGTAGCATACTTTTTGGCATGGCTGACAAACTGTACACGACCGCGCAGATCATTTGTTAAACAAATTTGCCTCAAGTTGCAACATGACAGGCGCCGCATTAATCATGGGCCATCAAATTGCATAAATTGCGTATTAAGTGTCAGTGTTAATGGCGTGCGCAATTATGAAAGCCGTATACTTGACACAGAGGCGGAGTCTGAGGCAGACGTTGCCAGTGGCAGGTGCAGGGGGCAAGCAAATAAACTGAACAGAAGAAACGGCAAACACCCGCAGTGACGAACATAATTATCGACTTACTTGCAACTACATCTGCAACACCCCTGGCCGTGCCCCGTTCGCTGGGCTCTGCTGGAAATTGTAATTGAATCCGTAGTATGGCACATTACGTATACGCAACGTGTACCAGCAGCAACTAGGGCGCACACAAAGAATAAAAATCAAATTTCTTCAACAATATAAAGTAAAGTTGCCGCGTAGCAATTTTTAGTTAAAACTTTGTCTCATGTTCACTTTGCCGCACGGCACTGCCAAAAATTAAAATCCAACTGAAACAACTTGCAACAACAACTTGTAGCGACTTACAGTTTTGTAGTATACCCAGTGGCAATCAAAATAGTTAAGAAGGGGTCATATTGTGGTCTTAATGCATGTTGCAGGTAAATTTGAGCCAAGTGTATAATTTTCTAATCAGCAGACTGAGTCTCTCTAGCCTTTTATTGCTGTTTGCAATCTCAGTTAATAAACATCCAAATTTAAGCTCAAATGTAAATGTTTTATACTAAATTGAAAGACAGTTAATAAACCAAGCTTTAAACTAGCCCAATAGATAAGAAACATCGTGATCTTAAAGCGAATCTTGAGACTAGACATTGGTTTTAACATTAAAGAGCTTTTGGGTTTGCCGCCTTGACAAATTTTCCAACACAAATCAACACTGAAATCGAGCAGAAAGCAGCAGCAGCTCTTACAGGGTATATTCTATTCTATCACTTTGCCCAATAGATGCTTACTTGGATTTTTTGTGTTATTATGGTGCAGCTTGTGTCTTTTGCTAACAACTTTGCTGCTTGCACTTTGTCGTAAAAATAAAGTTTTACACACACGCGCGAGTTGTTTTCTTTTCCATTGTATAAGTAACTCGTGTGTGCGTGTGCGGGTGTGTGTGTGCGTGCGTGCGTGTGTATGTGATCCTGATGTTTCCTGCTGCATGGCACATTACAGCAATGGCTGCAACAATAACCAAAAATGACACTGCTTCTGTGGCGCTGCATTTAGTGTCTTCATTTTTAGTGCGTCATAAGCAGAACTTGAGTTCTACTGGCGCAGTTTAAGGCTCCACTTGAATTGGCAACTTGAACTGAAGCCAAGCGGACTTGGCCAACAAATTGCAATTCGGCCAACTGGAGGGAGATGAGCGAGCTTAAGGCAACTTGATGCACTTTAAAGTGGCACGATTAGCGCGCTGAGGCTAGCGAGCGGCTCACTTAGTTTAATATTTCATTAGCTGGCTTCGAGGCACTCTTAATCCAGTCAGCAGCAGAAGCAGCAGCTAAGATGCTATAAATTTACCTGTGCAACGCAAATTGTTTTTCAAGTTGCCTAAGACTTGTTGTGGGTGCCACAACAGATAGCAAAAGCAGCAGAAGCAGCAGATGCGGCAGCCACGCTGACGCTGCATACAACAATTAATTTGTTTTTAATTCAACTTAAGTGCGCATTCAGTAATTGCAAAATTACAGCTAAGTGCGTAGTATTTGAAGCTGCCGCCTTGCATTCACCTGCCCCAAATAGTTCGGTGCAGTTGAGTGCAGTGCAATGCGGCATCTTCAGTCGTTAGCTCACACAACAGTTAAGCCCCACTTTCGAGTGGCTTTCATTTTAATGAAATTTTTGCCTAAGCCTTATCCGTCGCCTGGCTAAAAGCGCTGCTCGATTAATTTATGGCGCCAGCTTTTAGAATTGTTTAGCCCAAAAAGGCAACTAAGCTTTTAGCGGTGTGTTATGAACAGCCAAAGCCAACATAAAGCGTGTAACAAATTGAATTTCTCACACACACACACACACATACACACACTTACACCCACGCACACTCGCAGGACTAACCACACACTTAACAAGTTTCTGTACCGCGCAGGTAACCGGCTCAACCATATTGAAAAATGCGACAATATTTTCTACTACAAAATTGTCTGCCAGGTGAGACAGGTTAAGCTGCTGCTGCTGCTGCTGTTGCTGTTGCTGCCTGCCGCTGGTACTCGAAATATTATTGTGCGTTTTCTGCGCACGCTGCACAATAATTTCACACACTACTCAGCTCCAACAGCGAAACTTACAACCAAAAAAAATCTACTTAAATAGGCGAATTATCTTTTAATGTAGCTGCCAAAAATATCAATACCAACACAAGCCATATTTGCCTTAAGCTTATTAAATTAATGAAAATCGAACTTTCAAAAGCTTTTAAGAGAAACAAATATCAAATTTTATCGAATCCATTATTCGGAAGCTCATTAAAGCACTAAATCAAATTAATTTGAAAACTAACCACAATAAAGCTGAAAGCCTGCAACGTATAAGAGGTTTAAGTCAACATATGTATGTTTCGAATACCCAAGCTAACTATAATTAATTGTAATTGTAATTTTTAGTCATAAATATAGATTAATCCAATATTAAATGTGGCTTAAATCAAGCTTTTCAAAAGCACTCCAACTTCATATTGAGTTGAAAGTCGATCCAAGCTAAGATAAATTAACTTAATTCATTTTTAACCACAATAAAGCTTGCTTAAAGCTCAAAGTTTCAATAAATTCAACCCCACTCTTCTCACATTTTGAATAAATTGTGTATTATTTAAAGCACGTTTGAAAGCTCACGAAAGCGCAATTTAAGCTTAAGCTGCTGCCATATTGAAAGTATAATTACACTTAAGAAAAAAGCTTTATTAATTAAGCTTATTTAATATTCGATTTAGTATTCAATTCAATATTCAGTTCAATATAATTACGGAAAACTAGTTAAAAGCCTTGCTACTTTCCAGCTACTTGCTGGATGTAGCTCATTAGAGCATTGTAGCTTAAGTGAATTGTGAGTGTCGCTAGAGCTGGTTGGAGGCAACGACAATAAATAAAGTCCTTTGAAGGGTTTTGGTTCATTTGCGTGCACATGGCGAAGGCGGCTTGGCAGATTTATGCCATAAACCAAATGCAGCTAGGTGACAAGGATGCCGTGAGGGCGGTGTCGGGGGCGGGTGCGGTTGCGGGGACAGGGCTGTTGGCAAGGGTAAACGTCGGACGGTGCATAAGCTGCGGCTAATTACCGTCAGCTCAGCGAAAGATATACCATAATGGCTGCGACTATTAGCCGTCGAGTTGAGTGGCTTTTACGCGCCGCAAAGTATGCAAAAGTAAAAAAAAAAATAATTTAATTAGGGTGAAAATGCATAAAACGCATATTTGTTTACTTGGATGTTTAAGAACCTTTTCAGTTGTATTTTGTTTTTTTAGCAACATTTAATGGAAATTCGATCATTTTATTTGTTTTGTTTATTCTGCTTGTGTTGTGATGTGCAATTAATTAAATTAATTTAAGCGAATAGTTGACTCGGCCGCAAATATTTGCTCTGCTTTCGTTTTTTCTCGACTTTTCTGTTCATTTCACAAGTAATTGCATCATTTACAAGCTGTTCACAACTGAATTATTTCAAAATAATAATATCGTTTGGCCAAATAAAATGTTTTGATTGGAATTCGTTTTTTACTTCATGTTTAAGAGTACCTCCGTAGTCCATTTATTCATAAGTATAAAAGCATGAAATAAAAGAAGCTGAGCAATTACCGCCGAATTTCATCAATATTTCCAGGATATCCAATTCTCATCGCCTTACATAATTCTTGTTACTCTTATTTTCCACACATAGCTTTGTATTTGAGTTAAGAGAGAGATGCTACGAAAATTGGCAATTCCCATAGATCATTTTGGTGGAGTTGTAAATGTAAATGTTTACGAGTATATTCAACGGATAAACAGTTGAATTAAATGCAAGTCGCTTGTCACTCATTTAAATTGGACAAACAAATGCACACAAATTCAGATGGCATCGTCAAGGCGGCACGACCTTTTTCATGTTATTCTTTTCCAGCAAAGGGAGGGAGTGGAGTGGAGTGGGGCGTTAAGCTACCGAGCAAGTCAGTGGCATATGTCTTGTTGCCTGCAGCGGGTCAGGGGGGCTTACAATAAGTAATTCATTACTTTAGTCATGCATTGTCATGCATGTTGGCCACGCTTTTTCACGATATTTGCATTGCTGGCGTTGTATTTTTATGGCTGTATATGCAACGCATGCAGCATATGCAACGTCTATGGTTGCATGTCAAGCTCAACGGCGGAGCTGTTGCAATTTGTATGCAAAATTGTTTTACAAATTGAGCAAGAAAGATGGCGTAAGCAGAAGCTACACATTTGCACACAACATACACTCCAGAAACTCTCACACTGAAGTGAGGCAAACAAGCGGCACGTCGCACAGCTCCAGCCTCAGCACGTTGACTATCAAGAATTCTCATAGACATTCACATCATACTATTTTTTTTCTTTTTTTCGTATACCCTATAGCTATACAGAATGTTTCAATGGATATCATGAAGCTGGCATGGACAGTGCACCAATCTTTATCTATACTTAATTTTAAATTTTGTCTGATAAAATATACAAAAGAAGTAAAGTGAGCCATAAACTTTAGTAGTTTGAAGCCAGGAATAATATAACTTCTAGTGACAATAAAAAGTCCTAGGAAGAGATTAACTATAGAAATTTAGATATCAAACCCCTCTGTTGTACAATTGGAATCAGAGCCTAAGCCTAAGGCTCGTTCTATCTCTCGTATATTCTTTAACACATTTCTATACATATTTACATACTTTTATTTATTATAAATAATAACTATCTATGATAGCCACCTATCTGAGGAATCGCTTTAAGCCTTTTTTAGAGGATATCGCTGTTTCGGGCACTTCCGACTGTGGTATTTTTACTAGTTTCCTTTTGCTTTTCTATAAATTTTTGAATTTTCAGCATTTTCTTCTTACCAGCACACACATGACATACTTTTGCACAGACGTGTGTGCTTAAATGCTGTCATTGTCTGACAGTTATACACACACACACAGTCACCCACATACACACACGCACAAACACACAGACAATCTGTTACAGACCCGCATACATGCTAGGTAGGAGGATTTTTTCAACTTTCACTTTGAATAAACAAATAAAAACTGTATCCATGGGCGAACCGTAATTTCAATATTTACATGATTAATTGAGTTTATTTTTAATTTATAGCAAACAAAAGCCAAACTGATTACAAGCGCCCATACCAAACACAGCATTCATTATGAGTAAGTTTGAATAAAAGAAGATTAATTGAGTTTTAACTCAGCGCTCGGGGCAAGCCCTGGAATGAGTCTCTATTGTGTTGCCCGGCATGTTGGCCCTTGTTTTTTTAAAGCGTAGACATTGAGTATTATAATTCATATTACAGAATCATTAAGCTTTGTGCTCCCTCAAGTGGATCCACTACAACTCTGAGCTAGTTTTGCAAGTTTCTGTTCGTTATCTTGAAAAGTTTATAAGCCGATGACTTGCTGCACTGATCCACTTTTAAATGGTAACAGGTGTTGGCTTCTCCAAAAAATAAATCCCAGCAACGGCAGCCGCAAGTTTATAAAGCTGCCGAAACTTTGACGATGCTAAGCTACTCGTAAATATGCCACTTTTTCGTATTGCTGTAGCTCATAATGCAGATACGAGACACAGTGCAGGGTATCAGGTGTAAGCATAGCATAACGTAGAAGAACAAAGATTTAGCGGGACAATAAAACTGTCCATAATAATTTGTATACACTACTTGTTTTTCAGAGTATCTAAGCTTCGACATGTTTTTTTTCCGTGAGTTAATAGTATTGAAATTGATTGGCGCCCAACGTGGCGTAGTGCATATACATTTTAATTGCAATAAATAAATAAATTTCAATTAGTTAACAAATAGCTTTACTTTTCATGTATATCGCCGCGTATTTAAATATAAATATTTGCATTAAAATGATTGCAGTTCAATTCAAGTGCACACTTATTTATGGCAGCATACACTTTTTGGATTGAAGTACGGCTCCAAGTTTTGGCACAGCCACAACTACAAGCTTGAACATTTTATCAGCAGTGTCGCAGCAGAAATTTGTGTGCCAGAGTTTTAGCTACTTTGAAATTTGAATTGTTCAGTGCTCAATTTTCAAGTTGGCCCGCATGTGCTTCATTTGTTTGTTGGCCAGAGTCCACTCGACGACAACTGTATCCGTGCTTTGGGCGGGGACAAGGTGACGTGCGGCAATGGGTATCGTCTATTGAGGCGAACTTTTCAAAAGTGGAATTGCATTTGCTCTGCTTGAAAAACTATTATAACTTTTGCCATGCCGCCACGCAAGAGTTTCAGTTCATCCAACTATGAAAGTACTTTATGTGCGCTAACAAAAATATTTCTTTTATTGAGTTTCGCCTTCTGCGTCATTCGATTTTAGGCTGTGCCGCACATCAGCTGCTTGTGCCAACCACTTGAATGCAGCACAAAAGTTTTGCGCTCAAAGCAAAACGAGCAGCAGCCTCCAGCTTGCCCCCAAGTAGCTGTCACAATTGATACCAAGCCATTGTTAACAGTTAGGCACAAAAGCCCAGACAAAGATGGAAATGAAGACGACACTGGAGTCAGTGGGGCCAGGGTAATATGATATATAAGAGCTGTCAAGCTACTAGCAAATGCTTTTATTTACTTAGTTTTGATTCATGTGGAACTGGAACGGAAACCGAAGAGTATCCGGCTTGGCATATGAAAAAAACAAGACTTCTTAAACACATTGTTCAATTTAAATTTAATATTTGTCGTTGACGGCCCTTATTTCTGATTAGATATGGGCCATCAAACTACATCGCTTAGCATAAGAAAACTCTTTACCCAGCTTTGACCGCTTTCCGACAATTTTTCTCTCTTGCGGTCAAATTTCCATAATTGCTGATAGCCGTATCTTTAGTCCTTATGTAGAGCCTTGCAAACAAGGTTGAAGGCGATCGGAGGAAACTTGAAACTTTGCCCAAACAACATTTAAATCTCACTTTCCACCTGCGAGGGTTGGATTTGCCTAAAAAAGTGATACACGTCTCAAATGAATTTTCATTTGGAACCGAGTTTGCAACCGAAACTTTGCCCATGCAACCTTTGTCACGCAGTTCCGATTAAGGTTTGTGGACGATTGGATGTTATTACGAATTTCGTACAAGTGTTTTCCGCGATTTTTTTACCTTTACGGGTGGAATTTCATATGAAAATTTTGTAATAAAAGAAGAAGTTCCCCTTAACGATTTTTTACCAATTATCCTTGTAGAATGAATGAAACACGTCTCCAAATTATTTGTACTTAAATTCTAGAAACTAATTTCGAAGTCAAGTTTATATAAAAGAGAAAAGTTGCTGACAACCATTTTGCACCAATTATCCACTTTTGGTAGAATGCGTTTTAGATCATTTATGTTTCAAAAGGATAACTCCTGCAATAGTTTCAACTTGTTTGTATGCATGTTGACAGGCAACGAGTCAGCCAACTAATCTGTCAGACTGTCCGTCAACACCTACAAATACATACACATACACGCACACATGCAAAGCAGCATGCCAGAAATTTGTAAATATATTATAGAACACATAAATGTGTGCGTGTGAATTTTGGAATTCCACATATTTCATTTCAAATGCAATTATGTCAATTGTTTTATGGGCATTTTTTGTGCAACTAATTAAAAGGAGCATATAATAAAATTTGATTTATAAACTACACAAATTAACCAACATTTTTTTCTGCTAAATTGCCAAAAGCTGTGACATTAATATATTCAGTTACATTTGTGTATTTAAAATTGCAAATTATTGCTTTAAAATTTACGTATGCGCAACTCAACATAGACCGCACAGTGGAACGACATAGTTTGAAAAACTCCCGCACGCACTCACACACACACACGCGCACACACACAAACAAACCACAGAGTGTGGCATATGGTTGCCGCAGCAGATGTTGTTGTTATTGTATTTGTTGTTGCATTGTTGTTTTTGGGTTAGCTGCTGTTGTTTGTTGCGCTAGTTTTGCGGTCGCGCTTTGTTTTATATCAGACAATGCAACAACAGCAAAAACCTTTGCAAAAATGTTGCTTATGCAAACTGCCACACTGCTACCAGAGTGGCTATGCGGATAGCTGGGAAGGGGCATGCAACAAAAAAAAATGCATTACTATGCAATGGCAGCGAACAGAAGCAGCCAAGTTTTAATTACGTAAAATATTTTTGCGTGCACCCGCTCTAATCAACTTAAAAGCCAGCAACAGCAGCAGGAGCAGCAGCAGCCGAAACTGCAATTCGGCAACATGGTCAAAGGGTTGTTGCAACAGCAGCCGTGTTGCAAGTTTGTGCGCCACTTGACAGGGTCTTAAAAACGTTCCAGCAAGCGCTGCGCATTCGTATGCAACAGCGCCTAATAATTGCAGCATTCGCTCGGGCGCGGCAGCGGCGTCAGTTAGTCAACATGCCAGCCAGTCAGAAAGTTTTTTACTTGCATACCCTGCAAAATGAGAGTAACAAGAGTGCAACTGCAGGTAACAGAAAGGTAAGAAATGGCTATAGCCGTCTCTCTGCCTATATATCCGCCCGTCTATCTCAGAGACTGAAAGAGTTAGAGACTTCGAACAAGAGCTGAATATACTATTTATAGGGTATTATATAGTGTAGTATATTCTAAGTATATTCAAAGAAGAGTTCACAAGGATCGAGCTAATGACACCGTATTTATTATAGAAAGCACTTCTGCTAGTCTGTGACTAAAAGAAGAGGAAACACATCCGCAGCACTAAGTGCGTAGCCTGCGGCGTGTGTGTGCGAAAGTGCCAAGGTTGGTAACGGCAGCTCGGCACTGGCTTGAGGATATCTTCAAGTCGGGCATTCGTAACTACAACACTTTTACTTATTGTTTTTGTTGTTGTTGGTCTTGTGTAATTACTTGGTGAGCAGCATACGCAAAATGGTTGAGCTGCCAGTTGCCGAAGCGACAAAACCTGCAGCGGCAAAAGCAACAGCAACATCAGCAGCAACATCCGTTCTAACAATTACAGGCTACAGGCAGACCTCTCTAAGTGCTTTCTGACATGCCACCATGTAGCCTTCAACTGTATCTAGCCATGTGTGCGTGTGTGTAGGTGTGAACAACATTTATTAACATGCGCTGTGTGGGTATGTGTATGTGGCCCTGTGCTTTCTGTGTAAAAGCAATTTAGTTTACTGCAGCAGCTACGTAAAACGTTGCCCGGCGGCTTTTAGCTGATTCATGGCTAAACGTTGTGTGTATGTGTGTGGCAAACAGTGCGTATGATTGATATCTGTCCAACAAAGTGCTAATGGCCCTATAACACTAGCTGAAAGTCTACTATTTAGGTATTAGAAAAGAAATTATTACGCCCAAGGCTTACAGCTTCAAGCTGCAATACCAATGACTTGTTATCAGTTATTTCTGGCTGTATTAAAGATCTATGGAAGCTAAGTATCTTTCTGGTAGAAAAGTAAGAATTTAGAAGAATTTTCCCAAGCTCACTTAACTTAATCATGAGCCGTTTATAAAATGTATCGTGATGTAAATTTGTTGAATTGAATACAACAAATTGTTGTTAGCCTCAATAAACCAACAATTATTTCGTTAACTTAAGAGAATGTAACGAGTCAGAGTTTTAAGCTCAGCTTTAAAAGCATGTTTTTTGAGCTTAAAGCTTGCTTAATATATGGCCAAGCTCCTAGTTAAAGAATAGTGCAAAGAAAGCTTAAATTCACAGATTTAAAGATAAAGATAGTTTATCTAGAAAAACCAAATTTGTTAAGTTTTTCATCAACCTACTAAAGCTTTATAGATTAATCTTAAAAGCGACTTTCAGCCCGTCTACAGCATTAAAGCCTAACTAATAAAATTAGATTTCTAACTTTCAAGTGAATTTTGCGGCTAGCTTGTAACTCTACGCAAACTGGCCATTAAGTTAAGGTGAGTGCGTGTGCTTGTGTGTGTGAGTGTATGTGTGAATGCTTAAGTGTGGGCGGAACACAGTAGATACAACCAATAGATAAGTACGCATGTGCACATAAATCACTAGCTACCTGAGCGACTAAAAGATACCGCCCGACCAGGTAGCTTGGGTTGACTTTGTGCTGAAGTTTGAGGCATTTTGGCCAGCAACTGTTAATCAACTGCAAACATGACTGGTACAAATTATGCAAGCGCACAGCCGTTGGCTAGAGGCCAACATTGGGTTAACAAAAGGCTCAAACAGGATATGAGCTTTGTATATTTGCAAACAGGCAGTTAATGAAAATGCCTGATGGCTCTGTGGCTTTTATACATAATGCTGACCAGGTCGAAGAGTAATCAATTGATCTTTTTTTTGTCGAGCTCGATGCGATTTCAATCAAGTTCAATTGCCACAAATTGTGGCACACATCAAAAGTCAATGCAATTATGTGCAAATTGCATTTTATTTGATTTCCGATTTGATGCGCTGATTCAAACCAGAAAATTGGCTTATGCAAATTTATGACAGTAAATAACATAAATGCAACTGATGAAATGCCAACCCGCAGCTTTAAAGCCAAATACAATAAGTAATTGTCTTGGGGCACCAAAAGGAAGCAAAACTTTTGCCAGCAATTTGAGATTTTCCATCAATAAAAACACGGTGGAAAAAAACCCAAAGGATTTGGTTTACAAACGGTCTCGTTCTCCCTCCGAATTCGCCCTCTCTCCCTCCCACCATGTGTTATTGGAATTTTGAAATTGAATTTCAGCCCACTTGGGGAAACGCCAGCAAGTACTTCAAAGCTCAAACATATGTACGACTACCGAAAGACAAATACAGAATTTATATATACATATATATATTTGCTTTACCCTACACAACACGCTAACAATGATTAAAGCCTCTGATCCCAGATAGGGATAAGATTGTTTTTAATGTTTCTTTGTTACTAATACTAATATTTTGAAAATTAAATACTGAAACTTTGCTAAGGCACAACATTTATTTGACAAGAACATATATGTATACATATTTGCTTGGCAGCTTGCCAATCAAGATAAATAACCATAAATAAAAGAATTTTGTGGTGAACTAAATATTTTTTGATAAGTTATGAGTCGGTAGAGATTCAGGTAAAGTTTTTTCTAGCTAATTTGGTATCAGATTTAGCCCATATTAAACAAAAATGAAATAATGGGCCAAGTGAAACAATAGTTATATGAGTCATAGGCGGGACAAATTGTTTTCCATCCTTGCTAATTGTCAGGAACATTTGTTTTCTAATATTCAGAAGTATCAGAGAGACAGAGAAGACAGCAGGAATTTCTCTGCTCAGCTGTCTTCCTTCAGGAACTCAAACAGCTATTTATGAACGGAAATTGTTTGCTAAAATGAATAAGGACGAACATATTTTGAGTACCTTAAACCTGTGCCTTGGCCCTCCTAGCCTTGATTTGAGCATTGCAAGTATTTGTAATTGTTTGCAAGTCCTGAAGAAGCTTCAAATTCTTGGCATTCGCAACTAATGAATCATTAACAAGCAGCTCTAGCAAATTGTGCAACATTTAAATAGTTTAATAAGCAAATCAGAAAATAAATAATTATTTTTGTTATTGATACACGTATCTGTCCATTTGCAATTTGGGGCTAATTAGAGCCATGTGCTATAGACGTCTGTTTAATGCGCCTGTCAGACTTTCTAATTTTGTTTTCAATTATCAAAAATGTTGTTACTGGCGCGAGGAATAGTTGTACATAATTATGCATTTGTGGGAAATGCATTTTGAATTTCAATTGCGCACCATTTACAATTAATATTGGTAAAGTTTCGTGCCCAGTTCAATGGCATTTGGGCATATCGATGAGCGTGCGGCATCTAATTGCCAAATATTTGTCTGTTTTGTGCAATAATCAATGAGCTGGGTGGTATTTTAAATATACTAGAATATTTTGCATTTTAGGGCCGAGTGCACTTAAGGGCGCAAGAGCGGAAACTCTATGGTGCAATAGATATATTTTGATATTGTAAATAGCGCATGCGGTGCGCTGCATCCGCTAATTGAAGTGTCGTGCGGACGTACGTTGCGTATACGCAATGTGCACACCCTGCTCTCATAGAGAAGGGTTAATGGGGGAGTTCTAGTTCAATTTGTTGCATAAGTTCAATTGTTCTACTTCGAGTCGCGTACTTAATCAGTAATATTATTCATTCATGAACGATTCGATTTGTTTTATGTTTCAGTTGTTTAGTCGCTTGTGAAAGAAACTTGCTTTTTCAGTAAGCAATTCAGTTTCCAGCTATCGTTACACATGATGCAGTTGCTTCTGCTTAATTACGTAATTCAATAATGTTCGATTCATAATTATTTAACTTAATTATTAATCAGCATTCTTTCGTTATTAACAGTTTTATTAAAAGAATGGCAACTTTCTTCTTTCTTAACTGTAATGTCTATTACATTGTTAGGTTTTAAATAAGAAACTTTCAACATTTCCTATTTATATTAACTAACCATCAAATTGTTCGATATACCTACATTCAATAAGTTCATCGTAAACAATAAAAACTGAACATCATTTTATCAACATTTTAACGACCCTTTCAGTAGAACTAACTCTGAATGAAACAACTCAATTGTATAGCATCAATATTTAAATGTATAAATTATAGGCTAAAACATATCGGTTTTTCAGACAGGGCATGTGTACACATATTTACATATTTGCTGTAACAATTGACGTTGATTAATGTTTAAAATGTATTGCATTTTAAATGTTCATATGCCTCATTTACATTATGTGTCCGTTGTCGCTGCAGCTGACAAACTGCAATTTATAGGTAATGCGTTGCATTAAGTATACGGCATGTTGAGCAGCATTTAAGCCACACATTGGCTGGGTCTTGTGCAATTTTTGGCCTGGATTACTACCTTTATGTTGGGTTATGCAATGATTTGCATGCCAGTCCGCATTTCGTATGCAATTTAAGCCCTGTGACTGGCAAGAGCACGCTTCTCTCCTTTGCTCTGTCACTCTACGGCTCAAAAACTGTTGCATGTGAGACTTCAATTGTCACTTCAACATTCACAACCTAATTGCCAGTTGCTTCTAGCTGTCATTCAAACAATTCGAGCAAAGTTCTTTTGCATAATTCTATCTCTTTGCTATGCTGGCAGTTGCCAAAACTGACGACTTTTGAGTTGATTTTCTGTGTTGTTTGCCTGCTTTATTTGCCAAAATCAGCTACTGAGGAAATTTCGAAAACGATTTAATTGCGAATCTACAAGTTTGTTGAAGGCAAATAAAATAAAGTCCAAAATCTGTACTCTAGAGTGGTTGCCAAGCAGCTACCCTGTGTTCTATGGCTATGTAAAGACAATTAATAATAGTTATTAAACAACTCATTAACAATTAAACAAGTTATTTCGTGTAGTCGTATTATTGTCATATTTCATATTTTGTACTATTTATATTGTCTTTTTTTAAGTTTATTGTTATAGCTTGTTACATTTATTGCTAGCCGACATCCCATCCTTAGACCTTAGACAACAATGTAAGCAACAAAAAGAACACAATATTGCCTTCAGCAAGTGCGGTAGTTAACACTCTCATGGCTCACAGCATTTGTAATACCCTGTGTTTCACCATTTTTGAGGGCAGAAGTAATTAAATTGAAATTGGATACTTGATTGTTTAGTTTGTTAAGTTAAGAAATGTATTTATTGTTAGCTCTCTATAGCCAACAATTTTCGGTCAATAAACGTCCCAGGAAAATAAATCATTTGATTTATGTAAGAATTTGTGTCAATAAAAACCTTTATAGATCTAAGTACTTTGTATTTTACAATTCTTGCAGCAAGAACTAATTAAATAGAAATTGGAAACCCGATTGTTTTGTTTGTTTAGCTTAATAAATATATCTAGCTATTGAAGCTAACTAAGTAAAAAGCTGGGGCAATAAATTTTCATGGAAAAAACATCATATGATTTATGTACGTATTTATATGCGTCAATTTAAATTGACTCCAACAAATAAAAGCTAATAATTGAGTTTTTCTTTACTTTTTCCCCCTCTGCCTCGCATTTCGCATGATTATTTATTGCCCCGTTTTTTTTGTTTTTGGCATCCCAACCTATGAGAACATTTGTCATTCATCTACTGCTCTCTATTTTTTTGCTTTCCTTATTTAGTTTTTCGCTTTGGCCCAGTTGCTTTTCACTGATTTATCTTTATATAAAAGTGCTTCAATTGCCTTGCCAACCAATTTGTCTCGTTCAGTTGATGCATGTCGCTGTGGTTTTCGAATATCTAGCATTAAATTTTGTGTACTCTGTTTAGACACTACACAACATAATTTTTTTTACTAACGATTTCTATACGAAGTGCTCTGTGGCAAGTGGCAAGCGGCAAGCGGCAAGTGGCGTTAGGCGAGTGTCGAAGCTGCCAAAGACAGCATCGCACTTGGACCAAACAAACTTATTTACACATTTTTGGTTGCTCAATTTCTAATGTCAACAGGCAAGCCAACAACACAGCAGACAACACACACACAAACACACACAAGCACACACCCTTGCCAGCAAAAGTTGTTTGTCCTTGTTGTCCTTGGATGGTTGCTGACATTTCTGCCGCAGCTTCTCTGCATTCATAGCCACTATCAAGCCGAGCAAGCAGGCAGAGCTCTTTCTACACATTTTTTCTCTCACAGTTTTTAGTTTCATATTTTGTTTTTTTCTGTCTGTGGGTAATATTTTTTTCTTCTTATTTTGTTATTGCACTTTACGGCAATCTCTTTGGCGCTTAAGCAGAAAATTTGGCTAAATTTTTCATACTTAAACTCCGCTTGTATAAGTCTAAGGTCCGTTTATTATGCCATAATAATAAAACATGAGTACCGCGATAATCAATAGTTAATCAGTAAAGTTTTCATAAATGATCTGCTTTTATACTATAAAGATAAAAGAGAAAACAAGATAAAATGGATATACGAGGAGAATTGGGAGACAGAATAATTCCTACATAACATATTTTTAGAGAAATGTTTGCTATAAACCCAATTATAGAATGTTAGGAGCATGGATATGCACAATTTAGGGTTTCATATATATAGTTTATATTTAAACTCAATTGTTGAAAAATGTTGATCAAATTTTGCAATTATAAAACAGAGAGAAGTTGCTTTCCGACAGATAATAACATCATAACAATGTGATAGACAGGTGGACAAATGAACGTGGCTCTGTCGCCTCGGCTGTACATATTCTAGATATATATTCCATATAGAAAACCAGGTCGAAGAAGTCTCCTTCTATGTGCAGGTCTGTGTGTATATTGCACAGCAAGTTTTCCAGGGCTCAGCCCTCCCCAAGTTCAGTAAAATCAACTTAGGAGCTGCCCATTTCCTTCAATAACCACCTTCATATCGGATTATTGAATGAACTGCATATTTTTATCCTTTGCCTGCCTTGGGAGTATGCAAATGAGCTGCATACCCGGCTCGATATTATGGCTTGCTGCAGTTTTTATGGGCGCGTGTTCAATGTCGAGATGCGGGTACGGTTGCGCATTTAGAGCTAATCCCTTGCAATGATGACGTTTAGTGGCCCAAGCGACAGTTATTAAATTTTTATGCGCCATAAAAAGGCTGCTCCCTTTCTTCATCTCTCTCAGTCTCTAGCTTTTTCTGTCTCACTCTTGCCCCACTCCTTCATGGATGTCTGTGCTAATTTCAACTTAACTCCATTCTGAGCTGCATTTTTTCGGCTTTTGCTGGTTTTTACAGCCCACAATTTGCCAGAAATGCTTGCAGCTCCGCTGTCTATGTGCGTGTGTCTGTGTGTATTTGGCTTGCATTAATATGGAAATTTCAGTGCGTGAGTCTCTTTAGCTATTTCATTCAATTAGAGTGCGGAGCAGGACCTGCCTTTTATGCCCTATCGCATTTGCTTATGCCTTGGCTTAGGTCAAATTATGTTTGGCTGTGCGGAAATTTTTGGACAAAGCCCAAGGCACATCAATTTTAATCATAGCCATTGGAACGTGCTTTGCATACACAAATACTAAATAGGCTGTCAGGACAAGGGACGCACACACAGTGAGCCGAGAGGCGTGGCATGGTGGCGTATCAGGCGGCAAAGTTTGCAGCCACGCACAACACTTGCCGAAAAAGTCACAAGGCGTCGCAGTAAATCAAAGCTAAGCCCAGAACGTTGATGACCAGTCAGTGTCACTTAAACGGACACTTGCTGCTTTAACAACACCCACCACAGCACCCGACCCCTCCTCCACGGCTGCATAGACCCGCATACCTTGCATGCAGCTGCTTGCGAACTTTGAACTTGCAGCACTGGGCGGCTTAACCCTTTAATGCCGTTATCTGCTTTCGCATTTCACTTGGTTGCATTTAGAGCATGCCTCGAGTTTTGCTCTCTCTTTCTCTGTTTGCGCATTTTAGCCAGGCCTTGACTTGAGTTTGCTTTGGGCTTTGGCAACGGCTTTGCCTCTGCCGTTGGCATCTACTGCAGCATTAGCCGGGTTCGGCCGCCTGGCCCACCAGAGCTGTTACTATAAATCCCTTGTCTATAAGCTAGCTAAAGGCTTTTGGTCAGTTTGCCTGGTTGGCTATTGCAAAGGCGAATCAATGACGTGCTTAAAGCTTTAAGTCCACACCTCCCAACACACTCACACACACACAGTGCTCCACTGCTAGACTTTAAGGTTCAGACACAAAAAAAAAAAGAAGAGTTGCCTTTTTATGAGTAAACCCGCCACTTTTTGCCTTGTCGCCTGTCCAATTTGTCGAGTCATTTCAAAGCATTTTATCCCGCACGCTCAGTGCTCAAATTTGTCATTACGCATCGCTCATCGCTTCACCTCCTGCTCCTGCTCCTGCCTCGTGCTCCATTACCTTACTATGACTTCCTCGGCTCAAAAGTTGCTGGTTCGTTGCCTTTGAACAATGCTCTCTCTGCTAATCCTTTCCAGTTATTATAACCGTCTGTAACTGCAACATAGTATGGTTTTGCCTGACGAACTTTCATCTGCCCCCGCTGACACTCGCTTCCACTAAGCCGCTTACCGTCTCCTGGCATTTACTTTGTGCCTCATAACAGTGCAGCTCAGTTGCAGCAATTGACTTTTTGCTGACACACGGCGTTAACTTTAAGTTTTATTCTTTGCCAGCCACTTGACACTGACATTTCCATGAAATCATACATATATCTTTGTTTCATTCAATTTTACCGTCTGCAAAGCCTCTGAGCTAACTGAACATTTATTATCATATACCCCAGCAAATACATGTTTATATTATTCCATTGTATAACAATCTGTTTATAGCACATGTTCATTGGCATCGTTCTGGCTAATAAGCAGCTTGGGGGCAGTGCAACTTTATCAATATTACCCATACGCCGCGTTGACCAGCTTGACCCAAGCCCTCTTGCAAACAACCAGTGATGCCACTTTTTCTATTTCAGCTAAATCTAGCCATTTTTGACGCTTGATAGTCGGTCAAAAAACTTTAGCTTTTCACCATTCTCCTTAAATGTTGGATATACTAATGCTTTCTCTTTAATCATAATTATACAACATTTTTTGAGTTTGTATTCATTGATGAAACAAATAATCTTTTTGAAGATCTAAGACTATATTATTTGCGTAACTTTTTCTTTTTTCCCTCTTAAATTGTATGTTTTGCCTCTCAAAAATTGGCAACACTGTCAACAATACACACTCGATATAAGCACACACACACACACACAAAGTATTTATTTTAACCGCTGACAGCATTGAATTTGGCAATATGTCAGAATGCGGTTTTCTGGCCACTAAACTTTACCTAAAAGTTCAAAGAGCTGCTGCGCTGCATAAATAAGTTGCAGAGCCACCTCCCATTGACAGGAGGCGCTTCAAAAATGTGGCGTGTGTTGCCTGTAAAGTTGCGCGCAAGTAAACATGTGTTGTAATGAGTTATTGCTTTCTTTACCCGTGGCACATCCCCCCACCCCCCTCCTCGCTTCGTTTAAACCACGTCCTGCAGCACGAAAATCAATAGCCGGCAATGTGGCCGATTTTGCAGTTGCCGTTGCCAAGTTGAACTCGTTATTTTCAAAAGTCCATGCCAATTGCATTGCAATACGCTGTGTACTCTGTGTGCGTGTGTGTATGTGTGAGTGTGTGTGTGTGTAAGTGTAAGTGTGTGTATGTTTTTATGTGAGTGCCTGTACTAATCGTGGCATATCAGTTACGCAGCGCACGTTGCCTTTTTGTCATGCGCCGCCATTTTTTTCCGCTGCCGCTGCCGCCGGTTGCATCTGCTTATTGCCACATAAATCAATATGCAATATGCAAGCCGGAGCCACTGCAGTTATCCTTGTGTGTCAGTGTGTATGTGAGCACTGCACATTGTCAGCCAGTCACGTGTTTCATCTTTACCGTAATATAAGTGGCAGCCTTTTGTCTTCTGAAGCCAGCTGCGAAAGCTACGCTGTCATTTAACGCCTTTTCGAACTTTTGAAGCGGCGAGCAAAAAGGAATAAAACAATATACCAAATGGCTTCAGCCATAAATTTTGCGCAAGAGCGGCAAACAATATGGCTATATCTATACAAATATATATATATAAATATATATATATCAGCAGAGCTTTATTCCATTTACGTTTCGTGCGGCAAATCGTTTAAAATTCAATTTGCTAAAGTCGCCAAATGTGCGGCACATTTGTCAAAAGCCAATGTTGCACAGTGGCATGAATTGATAAATAATGAAACTTGTAAATTGTTTGTATTTAAACTAGGAACTAGATGTGCGTGAAATCTTGCACCCACTCATATTTTAGAAAGCAGTCTGAATTGATATGCAAAGCAAATCTCTCATAATAATCGATATTGTTATCGAGTTATTGAAAAGAACTTTTAATTATTGTTTAAAGCATAGACTTATAAATTTAATTATTCCACTGTATTTGAAGTCTAATTTATATAAGATTTCAAGATCTCGTCGAAAACAGGTTAAAATAATCATAAAAACTATCGAGCGATATCCAAATCCAATCAACGATAACAATCGAAAGCGCTCCTATCGATAAGTATAGATATGTTTACAGTTTGTGCCTTTTCAATGTATTTTTAATTTAACCGCATTCACACTTAGTTCCATTCCACTGTACACAAACTAAACGGTCTGACAAATAAATGAAACATAGAAGCTCAGTTTGGCCTGACACTCACACACATATGCGCACACATACATACGCGTAGATAGACAGATGACAGACAGTCGCATAGATCAACGCGATGACGTCGACACGGAAGTTGCCTTAGCATTTCCGCTTGTCTCGCTGTCAGCAGCGTTGCCGTATCATCACAGCCGAATGTCTCGAACATTCACGGCATTCAGCTTCATCATCATCATCATCTCCGTCATCTTCCACATCATCGTCTCGGTCGTTTGTCGCCGTCGGAGTCGCCTGTATGTCGCCTGTCAGGCGTTACGACCAGATGTCTGACGATTTGATGGCAAATGAGATGCCAAAATAGTTGCGTTTTATGGTTAAATTTGTTGTAGGTAAATGAGTTTTCATAGTTATTTTTGTTGTTATTCGTATACCTTGTAACCGATCAAAAAACAGGGGTATAACAAAGTTTTGAAAGTTTGTCCTTAAGAAGACATTTCGAATTATGAGACATAGCTGTTGTATATATGTAAGATGCGTAATTTTCATGTTTGCATATAAGAAGGCTGTGAACCCAAGAAACGCTCTCCATGGGTCGCTTCACGGTGCGAGTCCAGAATAAAAAACATAAAGCCAATTTGTAGTCTATAAAAACCCATAATTATTAACTTATATAGTTTGGCATTTGGCAGTTAGGTATAGGGTAACTCCTAGTCGGGATAAGGTCACGAGTAAAAATAATTCTGAATTGTGTTGTTGTTGTTGCTGATGTTTGCGCTATTTGTGCCGCATTTCGGCTGTTTTTCCACAACTTAATTGTGTGCACTTTTGTGTGGCATTTAGCAAAAAAACATTTGCATAGATCCATGCCTGACGGTCGCCTGTCTGCATGTCGCATTTCATTTTGCATTTTGCATTTTGGACTATGCAAATGCGCGAGTTTTGTGATTAAATTTTCAGTTTATAGCGACATTTTCGACAAGCTTTGCATAAGCAACGCCCACAACTCCCCTTCCAACCCCACCCCCACCCCGTACCCATGGGCGGCTCACTAATTGAAATTGCTTTTGCGTAAAGCATTTAGCGTGCCACAAAGATGTCGATGTCGATGGCGATGACGATGGCGGTGTTGTTGTTGATGTGGTTGAGGCGCCACAGCCCTCGGCATCAAATTAACTCATTATAAAATTTTTGGTTCGCCCAAGAAGCGAGCAACTTGCCAGCATCCGGCGTCTATGTAGTCCTGTCTGCTGTGAGTCGAGTCCCTTGGCTAAAATTTGCAGTTTGCGGCAGCTGCAAATTGAAAACGTTGCTTAACCGACTAAAAACTAACTAAAATGGTAAATGACTGTGTAAACAGTTTAGACATGCGCCAGCATAACGCATACGACCCGTGGGCGCATCTATATAAACTCCGCTCCACTTATTGCGAGTAATTGCCACAGGCGGCACATTGTCTTGCCATCAATCTGTGCCGCAATCCGTGTGCCCCGCGTTGGTTGCATTAGTTTTTAATTGCACGTAATTCAACTTGCAACTGCGTTCGACATTTTGCTGCGGCAGCAAATTTATCACAAAGCGTATGTGATTGACGTCAAGCCCTTGGCTTGTGTAATGTGCCACGAAATGAAAGGATTTTGCAATACACACACACACACACACACACGCACACACACAAGCACACACACCCTGCAATCAACAGCCAGTGTATTGCTATAAAATCTATCAATAACTTAGCAATGTGGCAACTGAAGCAGCTTTGAAAATCAAAGGCAAAGCAAAGCAAAGCAAAGCGGGAATTAGTCAAGTGAATTAACTTGATTCAAGGGAATCGGTAAGTGAGCCATTTGGTGAGTTCCTTTACTGGATACACTTGTACTTCAATCATTGCCGCATGGCCCGAATAAGCCATATATCGCATGTCGTGAACAATCAGCCAAAGTGGAAATACCAATTAGTCGCAGCTGATTGGCATTTAGTTCAGCGATGCTTCATTTGTTTATAAGAGAAGTTTTTTTAAGAATTTGAATTTATGTTAATTAAAATTCGTTTACTTATAAGTCCATTCTTTTCTGTAATCTTGAAAAGGCGACTGTTATTTTGTCTCGGACTGTGTAACACACAGAAAATTACATCTCCGACCTTGTCCATATTTATAAAAGAGTTTGTCTTGAATAACTAAATACCTACTTAGCTTTCAACTGAGTTTTTAAAATTCAACCCGCATGTCCAACACGAAGGACAACACAACAAAATCATTCTGATTTGCAAACGCAAAACAAAACAAAATGTGACGAAGCGATGAACTGTCAAGAAAGAGGTTGCCTTCTTAAGTACAGCAACAATCGTCACTTTTCGTATTTCTGTATTTATTTCTCACAAAGAAGAAATCAATAATGATAAATTTAAAAACAGAAAAGTTGTATGAAATTGGCAGAACCCAATTAGTTCGTTTGGCAAAGCGTCGGCACATTAAGTACTAAGGTTGACGAGGGTTCGAACCTCTAAGAAGTCTGTTCAGTCTTTTATTTTATATAAATTATACAAAATGCGTGTTTCGAATAAATTTATAGAGAAGTTTTTTCATTTGTGCAGTTGAGGCAAAACAATTTACATTAAGGAAAATAGCACTGAAAGCAGTAAAGAGTTTCTTAGCGAGCTTTCACTTATTTTGTTTATTGGGCTACGGCAGAATCGCCTGAAGGTAATATATGGCAAAACCATATTTTACCGGCCTATCCAAAAGGTACGCGGGAAATGCTGTCATATTAATCTGTTTTTGTATACATGATACTTTCTCAGTTTTGAAGCCAGCTTCCATAAACATTCTTAGGTGCGTCTAGCAACATCTTATATATATCTCATAACTGAAAAGTGTATATAAACGTCGGCTTGTAAAGATACCTTGTCTATGTTGCTTAAGAATAGTTTTCAAGTTACACTTCTCACAAGCTGTTTGTACGTTTACTCGAACTTTGCGTTGTTTGTTTTTTCCTTCATTATGCTTGGCACATGATAACTTCAACAGAAACTTATTTTCCGCAAGACTTTTTAATAATTTCCAACTCACTGCCTTCTTCTTTATCTTTTCAAACTATGCCAGACTTTAAAGATTTTAATAAAAATTATATTTTTGCAAAAGTTTGCTCACTCCTTACTATAATGCCTTACGTTGTTTGATCAATGTACAAATTTTCTTTTCTCAGCAATGCCTTCTTAGAGCCTACTTTTCTTATTCCTATACCTCAAGCAGATTCAGCTGTCTGATATTTATAATATGAGGCATATCCAAGTCCCATTAGCCTATAATAAGAACAATCTGCAAGCTAAATAGCAAGCTTACAGCTCCGCCAGAATTGATTTCAAGCTGTGAAAGGCTCTACAATTTTAAAAAGGCATTTTTAACTCGCCTTCCCTAAAGTGCATTCAAAGACTTTTAAAATAATTTGACACAAGCAAGAAACAAATTCTCCAATCAACTTCACATCTTTCAACAGCTTATCACAAGCTTAAAATACATTGTGCTTAATAAGTTGACTTCTTGTTAAACAAGAACTGAAAGTGGAGCCTAATGAAAAAAGTTGCTCAACACGAAAGCCAAAGCCTAACAAATTTTCCACCATGTTACGGAATTCTTTAACTTTTCCTGATGGCAAAGGGGGGCTGGTTGGTATCAGTTGTGACAGCAGTTGATGGATCTGACAGCTAGCAAAGTATACTTGTAACTATGGATGTGACTGCCGCAAAACTTTCGCCAGTTCTTTCAGCGCTTTAATGTGCAGCGCAGCACGAAATCAATACCCAGTTGTTGGCGGCGACGACGGGTAAGGGGTTTGGGGAGTGGTAGCTGAGGCCAAGCAGCCCTGAATTTATTTGCCGTCTAGGAAATGGTTGCAGTAAAAATTGTTAGTGACTGGCGACGGTGGTTGCAGCCACCGCCTAGCGGCGCCACAAAACTGCGTCGCCATTTGTCTGCCGAAATGGGTAACAAAAAAATATGAAAAGACGCAGGACTGAATGTCGTCCCGACAGATACCCTATACCCAGATCTGACGTAAAGAATGACGTAGACAAGGAAGACTATGCACTTCTTCTGAAACTTTTAAGATGATAACATTCCATACATAAATACACGTTGCTAGATTGTATCAATTTGTCGAAAGGATTCTAATATCTAGTCTAAATATAGATTCATTTGTGATATTGTCTATTAACTGTATATATCAAGTGTATACTTAATGCTACCTTTACTCTCCGGGTGTACAGGGTATACAAAAGAAAATACCGCACATTTTTCGTTGCCCAACGTTTCCTCAGGGCATGACCTAGAAAAATAAGCAAACCCAAGACAGAGCAAGTGCTGCCCAAGTTGTGGCAACTTAATAAGCAGCAGAAGGATGACTGGTGACCCGGTGGTATGCCGCATGTAGCATGTAGCATGCAGCATGTGCGCTTGTGGTCATAATGAATTGATTTATTGGCAATCAATTTTTGCAGTACATAATTAGTTTCAGTTTGTTTGCAAATTGATTGAGCATCAGTTGATTGCGAGCTCATTTATGTAAGTCTCAACCACAACTCGTCTTACAAAATGCTTGCATTATCTATCAATAATTTAATTAATTTTCATTAAGGCCAATTTGCAAATAATGTGTGTGTGTGTGTGTGTGTGTGTCTGACATGCATATAAACATGTGTGCTATCAGTGAAAGCAAAATAAATATTAATTAGGGCCATTCAAAGAATACATTAAAATGCCAATGCATGGGCTTAAAATTGTGCCGACAGGAGAGCAGAAAAATGATTATATTTTTGCAAAAATAACATTTAAAATTAATTACCAAGATATCCAATTTATTCAATTTCAATTGATAAACAACATATTTATGTGACAGGTCTTATTTTTTTTCAATTTTTCAAAAATATTTATTTAATTGTTCTCTCTAGGCATAGATATATGACATTAAATGATGTGTTTGTCTGATATTAAACAAAGCTTTTTGATCACACTTTCATGCATTTACGCGCATTTTCTTGAATCTCTTTTAATTTTAGCAACATGACTTCATAGACATTTTATCGATTTACTCGAAACAGTTGCCAAAAAAATAAATGTTTGTAGTTCGTAAACGCCAGCTGGAGGTGGAGCAAAGGGGGATACTGTCTGGCGACAACTGGCGCCGTCTGGGCGCATTGTCTTCTGAGGAGAACAAAACAAAATGTAACCTTAACACACACTCGGCTTGACAACCAACCCCCTCAGCCCAACCCGCCAGGCAGGCCAAAAGATGCGTTCATTATAAGAGGCGGGCGTATGGTAAGGCAGCCAAACCCAACAAGAAGAACACAAACAATTTTAGGCCGCTGGCAACGCTGCTGATAAAGCATAAAATTGTCCTTTTTGGAATAGTTGAGATGCTTGAACCACTTGGAATACTTGGAATATGGTTGCAGGCGCTCCATTGTGCGCCTTGAGTCAACAACATTAGGCCAAGACAATGCTCGATGGGCGTCATAATAAGGCGAACACAATGGCCGGATTAAGTGGGTCCACAGTGCAATGGGCGTCGCGTTGCGGATTTGTTGCCATTGCACTCGCACCCATGCCGAGCCCCGAACCCGGACCGCTGAACCCAACCACCCCATTGTCGCGTGTCCTGTGCAGCGTGTCCTTTGTCAGAGTTGCAATTGTGTAGCTCGGGGCTGTTGCTGCTTGTTTGTTGCGCTTTTGTGTCGAGCACAACGAGTACATGAACATGTGGCTTGTTTGTCTAGTTGCCCCCACTTGCTGCCACATGACTGCGGCTGCGACTGCGGCTGCGGCTGCGGCAGCGGCTGCCACTGCCCAGAGGCTGCACGACAAAATTCTGCAATCGACGAGCACCCGACTTTATAAGCATTAATGCATTTTCCTTCCTCTGATTCGCATTGCAAAGTAAATGCATTAATGCGCTTATCCTTTTAGCACCAGTTAAGCATTCGGTTTGCTTATACACAAAACCTCCCCGCCCTGCCATGCTCCTCTTCGATTTTAGCAATTGCATTCCTGATCCTTTCCTCTGCTCTGCGTGTTCTTGTTTCTGTAGTGCAGTGCAAATATTGCCGCTAACATTTGTCAAGCGCGTTGTCGCTGACGTTCTCACAGTCGTTAGGTGTGAAAATAATATGAATGCTCCGCTAGCTGCCACACAGTTGACACATACACATACAATGTGCAGACATGCAATGGCATGTGCAGCCGCTACGAGGGTCTCAACCAAAGTTCGTCTAGCGAAGGCATTAGAATACCATAACGCCCATATCTGGATAACTTTTACACCATTTGCTACGTTCAACTCTTTGGGGATTATAAGCGCCACAACATTTAGTTTCCTGGAGAGTTTACATACATGTTTAACTATTGTAGCTGATATTTAAAAAAAAGCCAGATTAAAGGGGAATCTACTCTTGTCCACTTGCCAGCTTGTCACATTGCTTATACTCAATACTTGCTGTTGTCTCAACATAGAAAATATCATGCTTCTTCTCCTTGCTTACACTGCACGTCACTTGTCTGGGCACGTCTTTAGGCTATGCAGTTATTTAAATTGCGTTAGTTTTATTTATCCAATTACACTAAGTTTTATTGGACCCCTCGTTGTGTGTTGAAGCTTCTCTGACTCCGGTTGGGCAAGCAGGTTGAAAGCCAGTCAATTTTCGCACGCTCACGCGTCAATGAACGATTTGGTTTGGGCCTCGTTCGGGTTCGTTGACAGCCTGTCATCCGTCTGTCAAATATTTGCACAGTTGTTAAATTTCATCAGTGGCGTGTCACGGCTTCACACATCAACAATTAACCTTACCAATAAAAAAAGTGAGAATGGCGATGCTAATAGGAAAACAAAAAAGCAACAACAACAATAAACGCCATTTCTGAGGCGTGGCACAACGCAAACTACGCTAATTAACAAGCAATTAAAGCGCCCGAAAAACTTGACAAAACACAGCTGTTGTGCTGCCAGCCGCATTTTACAACAACAGCGTAAAGAAAAACAATTTGGCAACGCTACGCAAAATGCAGCCCTGCGAATGCAGCCAACTTCACGGTGTAAGCCACAGGCGGGTAACGGGTGGCGGCTATGGTGGCAACTTCCGCTTAAGCGCTGCTTATCGCCGCACACTTTGCCAGCAAGTTTGCTTAATGCTTGCACAGTCGGTTTATATGTGTATGTATGTGTGTACATATAAATATAAATAGATATAGAGATGTGTTATATGCGCTGGCAATGCAGACATGGACGCCATTGTTTATTTAAGCCAATATCCGTTATTTAAGTTGAGCTTCCTTCCGCCAACCATTTGTTGCCGTAGTTGTAGCCATTATTGTTGTTGTTGCCTTTGTTGTTGTTGTTCGTGCTGGTGTTGGTGTTGGTGTTGGCGTTGTCAGCTGTTTGTTTGGCTTTTGTTTGAAATATTTAGCACTGGGTCCAAGTAAACAGCAAAAACAGCGCCTCTATTTGAACAAAAGTTCAACAAGAGAAATAACAGTGACAACAACAAGAACAAAAACATATGGTTGTCCTGGGCTGCTCTGGACAAAGTTTACGACCAGCTAAAGGAAGTGTGAACTTTTTGCCATTAAATAAAGTTACGGCGCAGTCAGAGAACGAAAGTGTGGGCTGGACAATTCGTTGCACGGACATGTGATAAATTGCCGCACAAAATCTTTGTCAAATTTACCATCCCTTTTGACCGCAAATCAATGCAATTGGCCAAACAAAGTGCATTCCAATAAGCGACACACTTACTCGAGGCCAGCAGACACAAAGCAGGAAAATCAGCAAGAAAAGAAAACGAAAATTCCGAATCTTTAGTGTGCGACAAATGCGCACTGAATTGTGTGACTGCCATGAACTGTGTTTGTAGGTGTGTAAGTGTGTATGAGAGAGACTGTAATTCAAGGGGCGTCAACGTAAGACATTAACATTGACGTCATACAAGTTGCGCTTAAATCGATCAGTCAACGCTTGAAGTCCATGAAATATTGCATTGATTTCAAAAAATTTGTTGAAAGCGTGACGAAAATCATGAATGGAAAACGGCAAATGGCAATAATATTCATTTGTCATTCCATAAATATGCAATACTTTTTTTTTTCTGACTGCAACTCAGCAACTGTTTTATAATTCTTAATTAGTTACAACAGCTTTTTTATAAACTGACAAGTAAATCTAGCCCACAGGCAAGAGTTCTTTTCCGCTTTCCACTGCGTCATTTTGTTTATAATTCTCAATTTGTTTCAGCAGCTGCTTGATAAGCATTTGCTCAATTCCATTTTGCATTTATCGCATAATTTTAAATGAGTTCCGGACAGCTGAACCCGTGGCCTTGGATCGACGAATTGCCCAGAGAAACTAGCGATGTGTCTTCAGGCAATGAGAGTCAATCCTCATCCTGCAGCTTGAGCTCATCGAGCAAAAGCAATCAAGCCGAAAGCGATAAAGAATACATATGCTCCTCAACCAATAAATATCATGTGAGTGCTTGTTTTATTCTACAAATATTAAATAAAATATATATATTTCCCATCATTCTACAGATTATACGCAAATCCAATTTAAATCGATTTGTGCAAAAAATTGACAAAACTGCCTCGTTAGACGATCAGGCAGCGGACTTGGTGGCCAAGTGCGCCAATGCCTTCGTCAAGGATGTGTCTATGCGTTTGGTTAAAATGGCAAAATACCGGAATGCCGAGCCAAGTCTATTGGATCTGAAGTTCACTCTTAAACGAGAGTACAACATGGAATTTCCACAGAAGACGAACTCTGATTAGTTAATATATCAGAAAAAAATCCTTCATTATATTAAGTATACATTTTTTGAAAAGGCACTTTGCTATAAGTTTTGTAATAAAGAAAATAACAGTCAATATAGTAATATCGAATGCAAATGAACCGGAAAACACCCTTCCGAATAGAGAATCTCAAACTGTAAATGTATGAATTATGTATTGCAATTTAGAGAGCAAGACTTGCCGTGCCCAATTTAAAGGTAACACCTCACAAACGTGACGACGTGTTTCCAAATTAGTTAAATACAAATCTATTACAACTTTTCATTTATATTAACTGGAGATAAGCACGTTCACAAATAGAACCTAGTAGCTTTGAACCAAAAACCTGCGTTGCCAAACCTATTTGAAAATGCAGCCAAGTGAAATTTCTCAAGTTGCCCAAATAATCACACTCAAGTCTTAACTCATCAATAAAGATAAGCAACTTTGTAAGCTGACGAAAACTTTGTTGAGCTTAGATACATTTATGTTGATTTATTTATGCACACGACCAGTTGAAACTTAACTTGACGTCATTGGCAGCTCAAGATGCTGATGCCAGGTGCTTCGCATGCTGACGGGGCATTTTTCAGCAGTGGCCGCGTGCTCTGCAGGTGCTGGATCGCCATCAGTAGCAGGTTCTAGCTGGGTACTGACGTTATCTAAATTACGTAATAAACACGGCTGATGGCAGCAGCTTAAGCTATTCAGGGCCCATTATGCAGCTGCAAATGGCCAAAAACTTTACCGTTGCATTTACCGTTGCTCAACATGTTTTGTGCTAATTAATGTCAAAAGCCGTTGGCAGCGATAGCTTGCAACTGGCAGCGGCCATTTTGTTTTGTGACCACACACACACACACACACAGTCAGTCAGACAAACAAGTGAAATTTAAAACCGGAAGTTTATTGTTGCAACAATGGCGCGCGTTTGCAACGGAAGCACCGGCGTTGCCCTCTCGCTAGTCGCTGTCGCCGCCATGGCCTCCATTGCCACCATTGCATCCATTGCATCCATTGCCACCATTGCTGAAGTGGCCGTTGAAGAATCGCTGGCATTGCCGAAGAAATTGCACAATGGATAACGCCTGGCACTGGCCAGGCGCAGTTCTCGCTGCCCATTGCGCATGCTGGCATGCACAACAAAACTTTTCCTAAATAAAATCCTTCGAGTATAAATGAAATGCAAACTTTTTTCCGGTAAGCTGACGTTCTAATTGTTTGCAGACCGGTTTTCTAGGGTTTCTGGCCTGTTGTTGCTTCTATTTCTGTTCTATTTGCCGCGCTGTTGTTGTTCTTGTTTCGGACTATCTGCCATGGCTGAGCTTGGCACTATGTTCATTCTACCCAAAAGCTAACAGTTTGAAAAGGGTATATTAGCTTTCATTACATAGTCTTTCTTGACATATAACACTCAAACTTCCAGAGGCTTATAAAAACTTACTTTAAATAGTTAACTGCATTATGGGATGAGTACAAGGGATTTGACTTTAAATAGTTTCTGAACATTTAAAACATACCCAATTTAATTGAAATATATAACTTTGCTTATTTGAACTTTGCTTCCCGGGACCGGAACCTCAAACTACACGCTTACACTTATGCTCCCCACGCTACGCGAATTTGTTATTTTGACAAACATTCTCTTGGTTTCTTATTATTCAATGTCTATTCATTTCTTAATCCCGTACTGAATATTTTACTATTTGAAACTACCCCACTGCCAATTTGTCCTTTAAAGGATATACTATTGTTGAGAATGCACCCCTGTTATTCACTTATTTGTTTGTATTGTCTTTTTTTCGTTTTTCTTTCTTTTAGCCAGCGGCCAACTTAGTTTTTAAATAATTTAGAACAAATTTGTGCTTCTCCTGTTGGAGAAACTTTAAATGAAAACCTAATGAGCAGCAGCAAGTCGGGCAGCGGGAAGTGCTTAAATATTAAAGCGGGAAGCGTTGCAATGGCCACGATGCGTTTACGTGCTCGCGCCAACATAATTGCGCTTAAAATCGTTTAAGTGTTTTATAATCCGCCCTTTTTTGTGGCCGCATCAAAGGAGGGGAGTCCAAAAAAAAAGGACGAAAAAAGCTGAAATGGCTTTTTAAAGCATTTACCATGGCTGCAGCTTCCTACATGCGTGTGTGTGTGTGTGTGTGCGAGTGTGTGCCGGTCAGTTAAGTCCACGCACACATATGGAAGCACACGCAAAGCCATCATCGAAAGCCTCGAAACACACTCAAGCCCACACACACACACACACACCACCAAACACACATCTGCGCCATTAAAAATTGTGCAAATTTCTGCGCGTTGCTTGCGGATTTTTTTGTTGAGGGATAACATGGACATGAGCCACGCCCACAGATGCCACCGCCCTTTGCGGTGATAGCTGGCCAAAGTTACTGCCAGTTAAGTGGGTTAATTACGACAGAGATTTGCGGTAGGTAAGCGAGAAATTGTCTGGAAATTCATCCTTTAAATTAATACCAAAATAAATCGGAATAATGTAATGATAATACGAATAAATATGTGATAAGTCCCTGTAGAAATATCAGCAGCGGTATTTCTTATACCCTACATTTCTGAGCAGTTATAGATCGTTAGGCAATTCACAAATGACACTTTTGAACAGGCTTATGTTCTTCTTCTTTGTAAAGCAAAATATGTACCATAACTTATAGCATGCACAATAGCTTATACTACGTGTTTTCTCTGCTCTCTGGTTACTATCGAGCATTCACGGACCACGCCCAGCTGATTCAGTGTGTTTCCAGCTCTGTTTGTCCAACCTTGTTTCTACTTAATCAAATCGTTTTTGTTACTCTTGTTTCTTTGCCTTCATCTCTCTTTTTTCCCTTTTTATCTGAGCTCTTCACAAATACTTATCGTATATTTTCGTTCTTTGTAAGAAATTGTTACTCGTTTGCTTGAATATTTTGTGTTTTCATAAACAAAAAATCCCAAGTTATTTTTGTAATAACACAGGGGTTAAGCTTTTGTCCATAACTTAATAAAACTTGTTGATAGTTAATTAAAATTTTTAAATATTTTGAGCAAGCTGGAACTGATAATTTAAAAGTTATTCTATTGATTGTAAGATATACCAATGGCAATATCTAATGTTACATATATTGTTTCATATATTGTCATCTAAAATTGTTGGTAAATGTTTTACACTTGCGCAGGTAAAATCAAATATCTGATATGAGCTAACCACAAGCCACTGTCAATTATTTATGCGATCTATGAGCCGCAACAAACTTTATGTACACATATTTCCGCTCTACATACACAACTGACACACAATTTCTTAAAGCATTGAGGTCAGGTGTGTGTGTGTGTGTGTGTGTGTGTGTGTTGGTTGGTGGTGAACTCTTCTACAGACCTAAATGCATTTTCTTTATCACACCACTCAAAGGCCGCACAGAGCACAGGAGCATACACCTGTATCTGGCCCAAAGCGCTTTGAAAACCACTTGCAACACCACTTGCGGCAATTGAGAAAAAGTTGCCACTCAAAGAAGAACTTAAGACACTCAAGTGCCAGTCTCATGCACACAAATGAACAGATATATGTATTAATAGATGTGCGTGTCTGTGTGGTGGGTGTTTGTGTGTGAGTGTGTTAACATACAAACCAGCAACAACAGCTGCCGCCCCGTCTATGCAAATGTTGTAGCCACTTAGATAGTTAAAGCCGAGGCTGGAGCTGAGACTGAGGCTGATGTCGGTAGTAAAGCTTTTCACATATGTACATATGAGCGAGTGTTCAACATACCTGTAAGAGACAAACAAACAAACAAATAAATATACAAGCAAACAGAGATACCAACACATAAGTAATAATGTCGGGCTGTTGTGGTTAGTTCCATGAATATGCATATGGTAGTAGAGTGCATAGGATTGAAGTCCATAAAAAAGACTTAAATGTGTTTATGTGCAACTAAAATTATGCTTATTTAAATGCCAAACAAATACGAATAGACGAGACGAGACAAACAGTTGCCCCTCCTGGGCCCTAAGTATCTTTTATATGCTTTACCTCAAAGCAATATGTAGCTTGGCAACCGATGACAACTTTTTACCCTGCCGTGTCATGTGAACCGCTTAAATCTTTAGAAAATATCTAAATTGTTCTCTATGGCTTTTGTGTAAGCTGTCTGAGTCAGACAATGGCCCTGCTATGTGTGTGTGTATGTGCTTATTTATATGTATATACACATATATATATATATGTCTCACTCTGACTCTGTGTGTGACATGCATTATACTGTTTTTGACTTTGCCACAAAACTACGCAAAAATGTTGTTGTCTGTGAAACAAACTCCTATTGTATAAGCCACACACTGGGGGATTTGGCTTCTGTGACAAATGAAATTTATAGCTCTTCGGTTCAAAACTGCAGCGTTGCAAATCTCTGTGTGCAGCACATCTAATTCATCCTTCAAATTAGCAACATACTGCTTTTTTCTATTGCTCTACATTGTGGTGCGATGGCACTAGCTGTCAGTGTGTAGCTAATAGGAATTGAATTTTTACTGCCATCACGCTTTTATGTGCTTTCAATGGGCACATAAGCACTTTTTAAACTTTACTCTGTCAATTCCATATGCTTTTTAAAATGGATTTATAAGGTAACTGGACGTTGCTTCTTTGGACTGATTAATTAGCCCAGGAGTTAACATTTGCAGCCAGTGTCATTGCGACTTAAGCGTTCAACCGACATGAGCACTCTTTGTGCACATGTGACAAGCCAAAGCCCCAAAAGTGGCATAAATATAATTCTACAGTATGCTTGGAGTTTTTTTCTGGGCCCTACACACACACACACACACACGGCCCACAAATGGGCATCACTCATACGACTGGTGGTAACAATGTTGTCCATTTATACATGCATATATCATGCTGATGCTGTCATGATCCCAAAGGGCTTTGCATTGAGAGAGCAGCGCATTATGCTGATTAGGTCTGGCTGTCAGGCACTCTAAAATTTTAAGGCATTCAAGACTTTAATTATATTAATCAAAGGCAGCTGTTTGACAGCTGCTTGCGGTCCGTCAGGGGCAGTTCGCCTGTTGCGCCCCCATGGTCATTGGAGCAGTTATGCTACTGCTAACATTACTAATCTAATAAGTTGCCTAACAGACCGCAGATATAGCTGCTTGTAATCCAAAAACAGAAGCTCGAAGCGTGTGTGCGGTTTGCGGTGCACACTCACAAACACACACACACATACTCAAAAACAACCCTTTCTGTCCATCTGGAAATATCTTCGAGTCAGTCGAGGCAGTGCACGGTGTTGTGGTTTATATTGAGGCTAGGAGTGTGCGACTGCATGTTGCATGTTGCATGTACTTGCGGTTGCTCATAGATTTGATTGCAAGTGTAATTCAAGCACGCTTCGTTGGTCAGATACAATTTAGTTGCTGCTGCTGCTGCTGTTACTTTCGCCTGACTTGCTGCTATGCCAAATTTCCCATTGAGAGTTGCCGGCATTTGTTTTAAAATTAAAGTGTAATGCAGCCTTTGTACAGTCGCCCTCCCCTCTGTCCCATTCTTTTTTCTTTATCCCATTTCGTTTTTGCTTGTGCCACACAAAGGAGACACCGCACGGAGAAGCCGTGCAGCGTCGAGGGACGCCCCGTGTGCTCTGCACTTTCGGTATATCCTACACAAGCATCTCCTGCATCTGAATTCCCTCTAAGTTATGTGCGGCAACGAGTTCTGATTAAACGCAGCACCGCGGGCTGCCCAGACAGCGGGCGGTGCATAAATGCAGCTTTGTGCTCTTTTTAGTCACATCGAATGTCGCTCATAAGTATGCTATAGTTTTTGTATTACATGTGCTTTAAAGAGTAGGGGCGACTAAACGTTGAAATTGTTGCTCTCGGCTATGCGCAAGCTGTACTACAAGCAATAAAGAGCTGCAAGAGAATGAATTTGCTTTAATACCTACCAATTTTACGCAATCAACATGGTCACTTTATATCTGGCTAGTTTTGGTTTATAAAGGTTTTCTATCTAGGAGCCTTTTATGCAAGCAGCTTCACCCTCCATAGTAATTATAAGTTAGGCAATAGTAGCTTTTTACTAAGGAATAGATACAACTGGCTCCGACTAATACATATGCCATGAACCCAAATGGTCTCGTTTCAGGTGAGATTATATGAGCAGGATTCGAATTATTTCCTATCAAAGCAATACATTTAAGAATCTATGCTGCACAAACAACTAAATTCGAAGGACATAAATTTGAATTGGGGTTTGGACACGATCTGATAAAACAAAGCAGCTAAAAGAGTGGCCTCGCCGACTTCAACCCTCATACCTTATAAAAATGCCATTAATGTCTTTAAGACGCTTTCAGTTCTGATGAATATTCAATTAAATACAACAAAAAACTATTCAGATAGAGTCGTAATCTAACTAAACAATATAATATTCAACTCTTACTGAAGCATCAGCATCCGCAAATCGGCTTAGACTTGTTAAACTTAACTCCCAATGATATTTATGATATTTAACGGAATTCGAATCATGCAAAATATAATTTGATTAAAATTTTAATTGGGTTTCTGGGATTTGACAAATGCAAATAGGATAAGCAAATTAAACTAGAAAATAGACACTTTTTATTCAATTAACAAGCCAAAATATTTATCAATATACGCTAGTATGTGTGTATGTATTTCACTAATAAACAATGAAAGTCGAATTAAATAAAATATTTTGCAAACAAATACAAATTATGGTCAGGAGAAATGCGTGTGAAGAAAAAAACAAATTATTTATAGGGCTTACAGTGTCATTAACAACAAATGACCACAAAATGCATTGTGGACAGTGCAAAAACAAAACAATAAATATTTGAGCAGTAAACAATGTTTGGCTTATTGTTGTTGTTGTGGTTGTTGTTGCTATTTGTCTGGTTGTTAATGTTAATTAATTTGAACTAAGCGGCTTATGCATATAAATAGCACACAGCAAATGACATTGAAGCCCAACAAGATAATTATTAGTTATTTAAACAGCTTTTTGTTGCATATTTAATGCAAATCCGCCACGATTTATGTAACTGACAGCCAGCTAACAAGAGAGACGAGGAGAAAGAGAGACCACACAGAAAGGGCAAATGTACGGTAGAAGGTTAAATGACAATACTAAAATAAGTACAATGCTTGAGGACAAATATTGATTGTACTTTTAATACCCATTAACTATGGAACGTGCACAACAAGGTGGCATACAAATTCAAGCTGGTTTTTTATAATCTGCACGAAGTTTTAAAGATACTATCAGCCATACATTTGAGCATATTTCATATTGATATATATAATTTCATCATGGTTTTAACAAATACTTATTCATCATACACACCTTTATCCTAATAAGTCTGCATTAAGGACATCATTTATCAATCTAGGCAGAAAACTACAAAAGGTTTAAATGTCTTTTCTCACATGTTGCGTTATAATTTGCAACAAGTCTTAAAGTTCAAAAAACTGGCAGGTGACTATAGAGCAGGTTCTTCAAACAGCCATTCACCCCTGTCCTGCCATTCCCCTGTCCTTTTGAAGCTTTCTCCATTAATTAAGCCATTCGTTTTTGAGGCAGGTAAACGTGGTATGTTAGTGTCGAACACTCTCGACACTCTCGGTGGAAACATTTCGACACGTTCTTTAGGCATTTTGCATGCAATTTCGCATACAACATAAATCTTATAATTGCCCGACCCAATTCGTTATATTGGTAGCGACCAGAAAGGACCTTACACGCTTTATCCGCATGTTTTTCCATTTTGTTTAAATTGCCAAACAATGGCCGTGCACTTTAAACTCACAGCTCGAGGCCACTCGAGATAAATCACGGGCATAAGCCAGAGCAATAAATAATAAATCAGCGCTAACAATTTGCACAGCGGGCCCAAAGGCAACCAAGAGCGGAGAGAGCGAAGAGGGCAGACGGAAAGCAGCCCGTAAAGGGAAAATGCCCCGCTGACAACTCAAAAAGCGAAGTCAAACTATGGCATGCGACTGCAGCAGACCGCATTCCACAATACTATGCATTCAGACAAAATATAATCAAATTAATTGCTTGCAAAAGGATATACAGCTAAACAATGCGGCCAACGTCAAACCCACAGCATGTAAGGAAATTGAAGAGCGGACAAGACGCAAGTCATGCAAAGAAAACACCTGCTGACTCTTATAGAAATACACAAACTTAGGTAAAGAATGCCAAATTGCAAGGCCAAGCTGCTCGGGCTTACAATGTATGCTACCTTTTGACTAACTATTATTTTAGAGGGTGTCGCAGAGTACTTTCTGCTTTAAGTGAAACAAAAACATATTTGATGAGATAGAATAAGCTGAAATTTCGTTAAAATTTTAAAACAACGTATTAATATGCGGTGTAACATTGACCCATGTCTATATAGAATATTTGGGGATACCATATTCAGATGAATTTTGACTAAGAATAATGTTGAGACAACAACAAATGTTGAGCTGATAAATTCATGATAAATTCATTTAGATTTTTTAGATTCATGATAAATTCATTTAGAGGTCAAGCCCTGGCCAAACCAAGCAAATATCATTTGAGCTTTGAGTTATGGAGGTGGGAAATTTTGACCTATGACTATATATGATATTTGAGGGCATCATCTTTACAAAACTATCAGTTTTAAGTTTTAATGTGCTTTTAAGGCTCAGTAATTACTCAACAACAGTAAACTGTACTATACTTCGGCAACATACTAAGTCTAGTTACAAGTATTAATGTGCTTTCAAAGGTCTTATTGCAGATTCCACGTGTTAAGCTCACGAAAATTTAGAACGCAGTCAAATGACTTAAGCACAAAACGCTGTAATCGCATAAATTGTGAAAGCACTTGGAAATAGTTTAAGCAAATGCAATTTTTGTGCACAAATCAAATGCGCACAAGCTGAGGAAACTGCACTTGGAACAACAACTGCGAGGGCTGCACGAATGCCCGTCAGTCGTTAATCAAAGTTAAAATGCGTTAAACAAGCGAAACAAACGCTGCAAAATGCACATTTCGACGCCTCCTCATGACCATTGCCAGGGGCAGCAGCATTTGGCTGGTTGGGCTGTAACTAGATTTTGGTAGTGCTTCTGGTGCTGACTGTTCTGATAGTGTGCATTGCAGCGACTTCCGTTTCCTTTGGCAGCGCTGCCTTTTCCGCCCTTTGCCTCTGGCCATCGCTCAGTTATGCATTTCCCTCGATGTTTGCATGTTTGCAAATTTTAGCTGGCGACGCGTTTTAAACAAACTTTATTACAACCATGCCCGACGGCTGGCATCGACTCAGACTCAATGCTCTTTGCTGGCGGCGTGCTAAAGCGGAAGGATCAGCCGGGAGCTGCCGGGCGAGGCAGGGCGGGGCGGGAGACCGATAGGCAAAGTTAATGCACAAGCATTGTTGCATGCTTTGGCACTTGAGGCGCATAACTTGTCGAAAATTTTATGCGCGCCACGTTGCCGCTGACAAAATGGCGACGGCTCGACAATGTTGTCCTTAGATATGCAACCCGTGACCGCAATAACAGCACGTCCCAGAGCCCATATCATATGCCACATTAGACCACAACCAGTGCGGCATGCACTCACAGCCGTTGGCATTGGCAAATTCAATGCAATCGTTTCACCAATTTATCAGAGCAAAAATCCGAAATGAATTTTCTGGCAAATCGCTGCCATCTGTTTTATGTATTATCTAGATGCCTCATTTATGTTTCAGACCCGATGTAAATTTCAAATATTGCGAAGCAGCTTTGCCATTAAAATTCAGCTAATTGCCAGTTGTCCCAATGACACCGTCAAAACTCTACTCTGACTTTATTGGAGATGTCTTGACTAGCATATACCCTGTACCGAAATGTTACGGAACAAGCTCAAGCACCCCAGCGAATGGGAATTGCGTTGAAAAACTTCGGTGCATCTAGCATCTTCTCTTCTTGAATCCTTACTGTATGAGTACCTAAATATTTGTATCTCTAGCTTTTACTATTTATAGATATTCAAAAAGCCACGTGCTCAACATGTCGATATTGACATAACTCTTCGCCGTGATATATACCACATACTTTGGGGTCACAGATGCTTGGGCCAGTTACATACATTTGCGCAAAAAGGTTTTTATACTTTTTTAACTATTTTTAGCGTATAAAAAACATATTAAAATTATATGTATAATTGGTTAAATAACTTTTGTTGTATGTATTAATGAACTTAACTTTATAAAAAACTTGTTTTTATATAATCTTGTTTTAAAATATTTACTAAAATATAAAATTACTTGAGCTCTTCCAGTCAGCTGCTACATTTCGCTGTCTTAAAGCTGTCTAATTAAGAGCTGGCATTTTTTATTTTAATGCTAAATTTTGAATATTATTTACTTGCCAGTTGACAAAAAGGAAAATTCTACATCATTGTAAGCGATTCAAAGTAAATGCTTTTAAAGCTCTTAAAAGCAATGAAGTTCATATTTCGCAGCGAGAACTCAACTCTCAGAGCGAGTTTAAAATTGTTAGCAAAGTGAATAGAATACAATAGTGGATGAATTGCAATAGACTTTTTCTTTTTGCTGGCTCACTTCGATTGCCAGCTATTGCCGTTTTATTAACGCAATTGCGAATACCAAAAGAGGGGAGTTTGTTGGCGGGGCACTGGCTGCGATTTCATTGTGCTGCTTGTGCTTCAGCGCTGAACGCTTTGATTACCATCAAGGTTTTTGCAATTGCTTTGGCTGTGTGCTTTTGCTTCTTTCAACTTGAATTTTATTAAATGCCGTCTATTGATTTTGAATGCTGACGCCCACAAAAGTTGCAAACAACTTTCGAGCAACTACTATGTATTTTAATTAGAAATATCCTGCTGCCGACTGTCAGTCAACAGTGCAAAAATATTTAAATTAGCATCTAACGTATTATGCCTGGCTAACCGTGCGTATGAGCTTTCAGTTTTCATATATCACAAATAGTTCAGTTACTCGCAAACTGACTGTTATTTATACCTGACTACCTGACTGACGCTAGTTAAAAGTTTGCCATTGTTGTTGCCCAAAAAACAACAACAGGAGCAACAACAATGAAAATCATCTATCATGGTAACTAATTGCACAACGCTGCGTATACGTGATACGTGCGCACATTTAATGAATTTAATTAAGTTGATCACAAAAGCTTCATATCAAAAGCATAAAACGTCTAAACATTTTTCAACAACAAACTTTGGTCTGCTTATATGTGAGTGTGTGTATGTGTGTGTGTGTGTAAGTCGAGTGCGTATTAGTTGTTGCCTTCAATCTGTCTGCAGCTAAAGAGCCGCCTTTGGATCCTTGGTTGCCATCCTTTCGCACATATCTTCGTTAAAAGTTTTAAAAAGTTTACTTTTGGTACTCAACTCTGTGCGTGTGTTCGGGTGTGTGTGTGTGTGTGTGTACGTGCTAAGCGTCAGCCCAGGACTAAATTTCCTGGCCAAAGCAGTTTGGCACTTTGCCTAGCTGCACAACAACAAAGAGACAATTTTTTTTGTTTTCCTATTAGATTTCGAAAAATATTTCTAATTAAAAGTACATACAAGATTTTTCAATTGGTTTTTCTTGCCTTATTTTTCACTTGGCTTTTTATTACTTTCAAATGTAATGCAATTAGAACAAAAGTTTAATAAAACAACGCAGCTGTTGCTTTGGCCAGTTTTGAGCAATTTGTTGCATATAAGCTACAGTCTGGCCAAGTTTACAGTGAGACTCATTAGTCTCTTGCCAGCTTCTGCATGCCGGTCAAAGAATATTTGTCTTATTGAAATTAAATTTCATATTAAGAATTCTCTTCAGCTGAAGTATTAGCTAAGGGATTTATTGATTTGATAAACAAATTCGTTCATTTTTAATTGAAACTGAAAATTACAGTTGTGATGCAAGTTTCTTTGAAAAACTGAACATTAAGCATATTTATTTATTCATTTGTGTAAATAAATATAAATATTCATGTCTGTAAATAAATGTGGTTATTTCATGAGAAGTAACTGTTTTCGGGCTGCTTGACTTGACTCTGAATCACCCTCAAGCCCATTGTAATAGGCATCGAAACAGCAGAACATATAGGTAGGCAAGTATTCACGTTTATTTCAAATGGTTTTGCGAAAAGTCAACTCGTAAAGTTTTGTTAGCAGGTGTATTATATGCTTTCTGTTACCTACTCAGCCGCACAGCGACCAGGTAAGTCTTGGTGGCGAAGAGACGCTGAGGCACGGCTCGACTCCCTTTATGATCGGAATCGTGTGCTGGCAAATGTGTAAGACACTTAAACAACTCTTGCTGCAAAATAAATTTCTACCAATGGAAAAAGAAGAAAGAACATTTCTGAAAAGCTCATAAAGGCTTAACTAGCAAATGACCAAAGGAAATAAGTAATTTCCCATAGGATAAGCTCTTAACTAAAAACAAGAAAGAACTTTTATCGTCAGCAAACCGTTGATTAAATACCCTACCCTATTGCTAGGAATTTTTTTCATACAAACGGGTTTTCTCGGCCAACTTTACCATATTTATGAGTCGACATATGCAGGCTTGGTGAAGATATCTGACAAAGCAGCAAAGCTCTTCAGGCAAGAACCTATTTGTCTTTCCATAGAATTGTTTTCCCAATTCTGTATTTGATATAATAAACACATATTTATATATATGTAAATATAAATGTAAATTTCCTTTGTTATTGTTCCTATAATTGAATATCATTTTATTCAAAGAATCTGAATATAAGATGCCAAAATGGAAACGCAAAAATTAAATTCTCATATAAAAATAAAATCGTTTCAATTCGACAAAACTGATATTCCTTTTTCTAGCTTTCCCTCTCTCTCTCACCCTTTCTCCCTCTCTCTCTCTCTCTCTTTCTCTCTCTCACACTCGTGCAGCTTGTCAGATTGAGTTATGCAATTTGATATTACGCATCTTACACACTCTTAAGCCGTAACTGCAATCCACATCCGGCTCATGCCATAAAGCAACATGCAGATCCACAATTTATGCAAAAATTTATAGCTGCCCCGGCGCACTTCCTGCCAGAGTCGAAAGAGTAAAGTACAGTCAAGAAAAGCAAGCCAAAAGAATTTTTCCTTTTTATCGAAAAACTTGGCATTCGAAATGCTCTGCTGCTGCACACACACACACACACACGCAGGGATACACTTTCTTGTTGAGATATTGAAAACGCATATGAAATGATGTTAAATAAAAGGCGGTCGCACTTAACTAAGCTGCTTTCGTTGTAGGAAAATGTGCAGGCCAAAAAACTAGAAAAGCCAAAGAAAATGCTAAAACGGTCCCTAAAATGGAAACTAAAACCAAAAATTGCAATTTCAATAAAAAGACTAAACGCACTTGAGCGTAATTGCAGCCATGAAGCTTGCCACATGTGTGTGTGTGTGTGGCCAAGTATATGCATATATATATATATATGTATACGTATGTGCGTGTGTGTGTGGCCAATAGAGGCAGCCAAGTGTGGCACAGTAAAATGCATTTGGCAATAAAATATGCGTCAAAATTTAAATGAAAAGTCACTGCAGCAGCGTCTTGCATCTCGAATCTAGTTTTAAAGTGTCGCCCGGCCATATTGGCAAATGCACAAAATGCGGCTAGTTGCATAAATTGAGGATAGCCTGTGGTTTTGGCTTATCTACCAAAGGCTGGGACTCAGGCTCCAGCTCTGACTGTGATTGTGATTGTGACTGTGTGTGTGTGTGTGTCTGTGTGTGTGCGATATATGTGCGGTATGCGTGTATATGTGCTTTGCCCCTGTTGATATCCCCTTTCTACCCTCTGGCGCTCGACACTCGCTTTTGGACGAGGCGCTAAATTGCCACAGCATAGCCAGCAGCCAATTAGTATGGATGCAGTTGCACATACATATGCATATAGAGACACAGATACAGATACAGATACACATATACAGTTTCATTGCCAAAAATCTCGGCGTTGCGTGCACTTTGAGAAAAAATACAAGGACTTTTCAGGCTCTGATTGCGCACAGAACATTGACAAATGGCGTCATCGACGAAATCAATAACATTTTTCACGATTCTATTTTAAAGTTTATCATTATATACTAATTTTAGTTGACATCGGTAATTGAATCACTTTAAATAAGCTGCGATAGAATCGATATTTCACTATCGCAATACAATACCGAAAAAGCTACTCAGGCTGCCGGATCTATTGATAACAATTCACCTTAAAGACCATCGACTTGAACAATTAAGACCCTGGGTTACAGTTTTCTATATATAAGAATAACCTCAATTTAGCCTAACTTTACACCACATTGCGCAGATGACGCATTTGCCGCAGGCTGCGCTGCAAAGTAGGCAACATCTTTTTTTTTGCACTCAACGCAAATGGAGCTCATAATTTAAGCCGAGACTTGAAATATAAATAAAACCATTTGGCATACATTATAAGTCGATGCCAACAGCCCCGTTTCAACATCCTACGCTCATAAAAGTGTGTCACATAAATATAAGCATATTTAAATTTTCTTTAATTTTCCAAATGAATTCACATTTTCGGCTGCCACAGCATGCGCAAGCGGGCGCAGTGCGGCGTGTCAGTGCCACAAACATAGACCGATGTGAAGCTGCGGCACGAGAAGTAGAGTAGAGGGCAGGGCATGGTGCATGCAACGCCGTGTGCTGTTCAAGAAAAACATATTGTTAATGGAGTCGAGCATGTGAAACAACAATCAGGCCGACCCAGGCGCCTGCAAAAATTCGTTAGCACAAGTGTGGGCGGGTAGCATGGGGGCCTCTGTGTGTTGTCACATTTTGTGCTTGTTTAAAGTTGAATAAAGCCTCAATTGCATGAGTAAAACTTGGAGGCAAGAGTTCAAAGTGTGCGTGTGCGCCGTTATTTACATTAACACGAAATCGTCTCAAGTCTCGCGTCTGTCACATGCCAAAAAGTTTGCGAGCAAAAGAGCTGAACTAAATACGCACATTACTGCACATTTAAGGGGCGTGTTAGCAGGGCTGTTTCAGCAACAATAAGCAGCAACTCGGCCAAGCTGACAGTTAAATGACAGTGCACGTCTTTCGCTTTGCCTAATTTAAATGTGCGCCGTGCTGGCTGCCAGTTCGCCTACCTAAATGTGGCCAACGTAACGTATACGTAATGGCCGAGATTGCGTATACGTAACGCAAATGTAGCCCACGTTTATCTGCAACTGGATTTGCATGCGTTTACACGTCTACCAGCGATTTGCATGTTTGTGTGTGTGTGTGTGTGTGTTTTTATGCGCCGTAAACACTTGATAAAATTCACATAAATTTGATGCGGCCGCCCGTATTCGATTTGGCTTCACACAAGCCGCACACTAAAAGCCTTTTCCCCCATTTAACTGGGCCGCGTTACGTTTCGCTTCAAGCGTAAAAATCTGCGTTTTGGCTAAAATAAAACCAAAAATAAATACCCATAAAGACACGTATATATAAACATACGTGTGTGACGGTGTTTGTGTGTCAATATACAGTCTGTGTGTGAGCGTGTGTGTGTGTGTTTTTGTGTGCATATCTAACTGGCACTGTGCGCTAAACAAATTTCAACATTTTTTTCACTGCCTGCGGCAAATGAATAAAAGTCGCTTCGTTTGCCAAACAACATGATATCGAACAGAATAAAATAAATACACACGACCGAAATTAATTAATTAATTGTTTATTGAAATTTTGAATTGAACATCTGAATTTTTAGTTTATTATATTGCTTCTGGCTTTAAGCTTTCATTTGCTAAAACAGCTGATGCTGATCAAGAAAAAAATAAATATAGTAAATATAGAAAGCTTTATGGAGTTAAAATAAATCCCTGATGGGATTCAGTTTGATAACATTTATTTATAATGAAAACCAACATATGAAACAAAACAATTTTTGATTCATTAATTAATGACATTAAGTCAATAGAACTCATATTAGGTTATATAACTTTATGTATGAATGTAAAATAGCTCCATTATTGCCTGATCATTCAGATGGATTTCATTATACCCTGTGAAACACAACTCGTGGAACTGATTGATTGATTAGTCACATTATTTCGCATGCAGCTGTCATTAGCTTTCGATTTATTCATTGACTTTTTGCAGCCAATCAAGCCACTTATGAAAAACTGTCGAATTTTTGTAGAGTATTGCAGCCGTGTTATTTGTAGATCTATCTTTATCAACAGTTGAATTTATATTTTTAGTTTTGCCTGCGCAGCTTTCAGTGCGGTACGGTGCTATGGCAATATTTTATGGCTATTGGGCAAAAGCAGCTGAACACCCTGGCCAAATGTTTTACGGACTTTTGACTACAAATCGTGATTATTTAATTCCAATGAAATTTCAATGCGCAGACAGGCGCAAAAAAATACAATAAAATATGTGATATAGAATACACAAATAAAAGTGCAACCAAAATTGCAGCACAAATAAACGTAACTGAGTAGCTGCATGTGGAAATAAAGGTTTGCTATTTTGTGGTCTATCAGCTAATCGAAATGAAATACACAAAATATGCATGCGAGACACATACAAGAATCGTGCATTATATCAAAACTCGTGATTCGTATGTATGCATGCAGATTCGATTTATTTTTTCGGTGTACAAGGACACACATCGGCAAGGACTCAGGTGAGCCATAAAAATAAATCTGCCGCATTTACGCCGCCTCGTTGGCTTTTTGCATATTTTATGTGCTTGTCGAGTCGGTTTTTACTCTGCAATGCACAAAATAGTTGTTATTTTTTTGTTGTTTATGTTGTTGATGTTGTTGATTTTATTGATTTTTATTTGTTGTGCGGCTGGCCGGCTGCTGCATTCAGATAGAGCCTAAAACCCAGCCCGTAGTCGACCAATAAAGGGGTTTCTCTAAAAGTTAAGCCACTTTGTGCCGACTGCACTGTACAAACGCCGCACAAACAAACGCTGTAAAAGCTCCGGACACACAAACAAACCGTAAAAACCGCATACAACATGCAAAGCCAGACCCGCACACACTTTTCCCTGTGCTCAGTACAAGCACATTCTGGCAAATATTTACCTGTGCAATCAAATTTTTAAATATCAACACAGCTCGCCAACTGCAACAGCAGCAGCAGCAGCAGCAGCAGCAGCAGGCGTCGCACGCGGCAGAATTACCCGTTTAAATATTTAGGCAATTAGTGGTACACCAACTAGCAAAGGACAAAAGGATTCGTGTGAAAATGGGAATTGGGAAAAGGGAATGAAATCCGACCAAAGAACAACTGAGAAGCACGCAAGAATGAACTCGTGTAATCCTGGGAAATGCTCAAAAAGAAAATACCTCGCGAAGTAACCTATTTATTTTGTACGTAGTTTGAAGATGTTTTAAAGGTTGCACACGTTCTCTATAAATGTTTCCTATTTAACAAATCACATTATTGTCCTTTTGCACACAAAACCTTATGAACACGCAAAAACGTTGCGACCGACTGCGCAACACTCGTTCCCAGGCGAAGAGCAGATGAAAGAAATGCTTTTAGCTAAATTTATTAAGAAATATTGATTTGTCATGCTTCCATTGGGTAAAATATAATTTAGTACTGGATTTATCTTTGGAGGAGCTTCAATATTTGGTCTAAGATAGAACATTTTGAGGTGTGCATCTGTAATTTAAGTAGTTCATCAAGGGTCTTTACAGATTATATGCTTTACCTTGTACTAGTGAATATCCACGAGTATATTTTCCAAATTTCACTCCTAGCTAACATTTTTTTCAACCTTCAGAAGGTGGCAACAGATTTCAATGATGCTTTTTCTTGTAAGCCCCGCCTTAAATGGGCGCGAAAGACTTTACGTATTGTCCGTCGCCACAATAAATTATTCAACCTCCAAGGCTCTAGCCTTAACAGAAACGAGAACGTGAACCGAGTACAAATATTTTGATGAACCATAAAAAACTTCATCAAAACAATTGTCAATTTGTACATTCATAAAACATTGTTATCATCAGTATAATGATAAAGTTCATATCTAGTTTAATATTATATATATCTGAGTAACCCATTCAAATCATTAAGTTTTTTTCATTTAAAATGATATTAAGGGAGTTTTAGACATTGTTTTGTTAGAGTCGAGCACGACACCAGAATTCGTGAGCACAGGGTATAAGAGTAGAGAGCATAGCGGCAAAGGGCAGTAAGGTTGACAGCTCCGGAGCTGTCAGGATGAAGCACGAACCAAAAGTTACTTCATTTACATGGGGCGCGGGCACTCGCACTCGCACTCGCACAAGAGACTTGGCGGTAAACTTTGCCAATATATCAGGTGCTTAATAATATAAACAACAACAGGTAGAGCCAAGGCATGGCAAGCCCATGCTTCAATGACTTTAGCAACTTTTCTTGGCACAAACACACACGCACACGCACACGCACGTATTGCATGCGACGATAATGAATGGGACTTTGTCTAGTGTGTAATAATGGGAAAAGTGCAAGGTATTTGCGCAATTAAATGAAAATGAACTGTGTGCTAAGCCATTACCTATGAGTATGACAATAGGGGCACTCGCTAATGGCTGACAGTTTAATTGAACTGCTCGCCCTGAAGAGGACTGCACCCAGTTCGAAGGTGGAGCACCCGGGCCAGTGCTAAGTTATGTGCATTACTATCATAACCTCTGTCAGCTCATTTGCAGCATTTGTTGCCAGCCGTGAACGCACCATTAGCCATTAGGCAACATGCAACACTAACAACAAACAACAATGACAACAACAACCACGTTACGTAAATGGTATAGAAAACAGCTTCGCGCAGTTTCGCGTTACGTATACGCCGCGCGTAACGTGGCCAACTATTTCCAAGCTGTTGCACACTTTCAGGCTCACTAGGCAGCTTCTTGGCAATGCAGCTCTATATTGTCGTTGTTTTTGTTGTTGTTCTGTTGTTTTTGCTGCTGTTGCTTTTGTGGCCGCTTCGCCAACGGAATGGTGCGTTTCGCTTATCATTGAATGCAGCAACTTACAATAGACAAATAATTATATCGAATATTTTATACTAAAAATAAATAAATTAAATTGTTTTTAGATTCTGCATCAATTATCATCTTCTTGTTAGAGGTGAAGAGCTGAATCAATCTACTATTATTGGTATATATTATACTATACAAGAATTCTGTATCTAGCCTAGTTTAAGTTATGAGATTTTTTTACCACACCTAAGCTTATGCTAGTCAATAAGCTCTAATCATTAATAAAGTTTAATTATTAATAAAGTCATGTCAAAGAAAATTGATTACTCAATCAAACGAATAAGTAAATTGAGCCCATTCTGCTTCATGTATACACAAGTATCTTAAATATCCCGCCGATGTGAAGCGGAATGTGTTAATTAAGTTTGCTTGTAACACAATATTTTATTCGGGTTTTTCTTTTCCATTTAACGTGCAATTAACTTCCATAAATTCAAATACCCGCTCTTTTTGTTGCTCCTCTATGTACTTTGTCATTCACCCCGATCGTATTACAATCAAGCAAACTTTCATATTTTCATGATGTGACATTGTCCTTTTATCCCAAACACATTCACAAAACTGAGCATATAAATTTAAGTTTTTTATTTAACCTGCTGCAATAGCAAACTTAAACTAAAACATTCTAAATATATACTTGTAAAAGTCGTCTAATAGGAAGTGCCTGGCGAGCAGATACCCTGCCCATACGCCAGAAGCTGCAAGTATTCAAATACAGTGCAGTTTAGCTACGGATGCGCTTCTGTACTTGAAAAGCTTCGGTGCTTATAGTCCGAGCTTTATGATATTAGTTATGATACGTGTGCGTGTAAGTACCAAAGTGCGTGTAAGTAAAAATATGTGAAAGGGCAATCAAAAAGGTAAAGATAAAGGATCTGTATATATCAGACAAGAGTCTAAATATCAAATTTTCAGCTGTTATAAGTTCTGCCCAAAAAATTATGATTATGATATCGCGCTCTAGGTCAAATGTTAAAGTCTCTAGCTCTTAAAGCTCCCGAGATCGACTATTCACCCATACGAACGAAATGACATAGGGGACATCGACTCGGATTTTGATGGTAATCAAGGAAATATATTTACTCATTAGCGTCGAAGTTGCTCGCTTAAAAAATCATTATACCCTTTTAACACATTTTCTAAGGGTTCAGAGTAATATAAACTTTCTATGTAAAAATAGCATTATATGGTATGCTGGCACTTTTGTGCTCTCAATTGAGTTTCAATTTGCGTTAAAACTGCTTACACTTTTAGTGAAATAGTTTAGTTAAATACTTAGTTACTATATCAAAACCACAGATACCCAGCTGTACGTCTTCTATGTAAACACTTAGTAACCGACTCTTGATGCAAACTGTGAGAGGGTCGGAGAGGGAGGCGCAGGACTAAGCTGCTTTTGACAATTTGTTGAAAGGCTGCTGTTGCTGCCATTGCTGCTGCTGCTTCCTCAACCACAGAGTCGAATGTCTGCTCCTGCCAGCAGCTGCTGTCCTGCATAAATGCATTTAAATAGCAAACAGCAATATGTTACGTATACGCAGTGTAGTGCAGTAGCTGCCTCATGTAACTGCCTTGCTGTTTTTGTTGCTATCGTTGTTGCTACTATTGTTGTTGTTGTTGTTGTTGTTGTTGTTGTTGTTACCGCCCATGATTGCATATTTTTAAGCAAGTCCACTTTAATAATGGTTTTTGGTTAGTTGCAAAACGTTGGACCTTGCCACAAGTTTGCCTTCAACCGCAACCCTTTGAATGTTTCAACCAACTCGCAAACACGCTCCCCGCTCGGCTTTTTTAATGAAGTTGCGTAGACAATAAAGCGGGGCAGGGACTCGGCACCGGTCCGGTAGCTGTTGCGGAAGTTTGGCATTACCAGCATACCTTGCCGAAGGACTGGACCGTGCGCAAGTTATTTACTGCACATAAACTAGAATAAGTGCAAGCGGAAAGAGAGGGCGAGGTTCCAAGGAAGCTAGAGGGAAGGAGCCGTTGAGCCCTTGAGTTCATTAGAGTAACTTGAGCAATGTATACGAATACATTGTGGGTCAGTGTATTGCTCCGGGGTGCCGCAGCAAAATGCAAATGAAATGGCCAACGGGCGGCAAGATGCGGCTTGATTTGATTTAGCTGCTCCTACCGCTGCTGCTGATGAGAGATTGAGAAATTGCTTGCAATGTTCTTAGGAAAAATGCAGTTCATTTTTAATATCCTGCGGCGGCAGCTGTCGGCAGTTGCCACAAAAGGCGGCGGAAATTAAAACTCAATATTCGAGTGATTGCACAGCGCAAAAGGCATGCCCATTGCTGCTCCCACTACCTATTCCAATCCCAAACCCAAGCCCAATCCTATTCTCATTGCTCTGGCAAGTGCAAGTGCCAGTAGCAAAGACTATTTGACTTGCACCACACAAAAGTGCGCAATTGAGGCGGCAAATCAAATGAAATGCAACGAAACGTGCCGGGCACACACGCACTCAGATACCCTACAGCCCCTCCCCTCCCGATACCCGCCCACCGTTATTCTCGAGTAGAGACAACGACACCGACTTCAACGTAGACGTGCAATTCGATGAAACTTTCAACGTGAATCGTTCGATTTTGGCCAAGTGCAGCTGCGTCTTCAATATTTTGCTATCTTTTGCCATTCCCATTTGCTAAATGTTAATGCCATTTCGATTGTTCCACCCAGCACGCCCCGCTCCGCTATCCTTCCAAATGCTGTCACCAGCACAAATCTCATTTTAGTCGTTTTTACAGTGATACCCCTTTAGAAAGTGCAGTAAGGCAGTATTCCATTGTCCTGTAAGTCTTTAGGACTTATACAAACTTTTTGGAGTCTTAAGTAAAAACCTGCATCAAATATATATTCTATATCGCAAGCACTTAGAAGTCCAAGTTTGAGAATCGGATTAGAAGGCACTTAGTTGATTCGAATTATTGATTGACTTTTCTTCGTTCTTCCAATTAATGTGATCACACTGTGTTTTCATCATTAAAAAAAAAGTATCTACTCTCTTTTTACAGCATATGCTCTAGTTCAGCATATCTAAGTCGAGTATTTCCATTGACTTTATTTTGATCAGCTCGAAATTGCCGGCACCAAATTTTCAAAGGCAAGTGCATTGGGCATATCGTATATCGCACATCCGATAAGCAGCACTTTCCCATGTGTTTGTCAAGCACTTTTCAGTTGATATCTAGAATTGCTTTAGCTGAGGGTCAATTCCAACTTTGCTTTTGACTTTGGCCTTTGTATTTCTTGGTATTTGCTGCCGGCCAAGCGGCAACCAACAAATTGCTTCATAATTTGAACACAATTTGACACAGCGATTTCTAGCTACCAAAATAATGCAATTATAAAAATGAAATTAGGTGGCTTGTGACTGTAGTTTTTCATAGAAACTAATCAAATTTCAACTTGCCTGAGATCAAGAATTTCATGGCATAAACGTACCAAATAATCGATTCAGTAAAACAATTTATCAATATTATAATTCGATTAAACGCTTAGTTTGGAAGCCCTGCAAAACTACATTCTCTTTGAAACTAGACAGCTTAAAAATAAGGTATATTGCAAAGTTATTAACAACTAGAAGAAATAACCCGGCGTCGTCCAGTTAAAAGTATAACTGTTGGCTATGAAAATGAAATTGTTTGTGTTATCATCTCTTAAGAAAAGCCCCTGGTATTAAAAATCACAATTCCCAACGTACTTTAGAGAAAAAAAATGTGTGCATTGTGAATAATAGCAACTAAATAAGCCAGCAAATTTTTAAATATTAATTTACTGCTCAATTTGAACCAGCAACTTCTCATTTGTTAGTCTTATGCTCAGCAACATAGGCTCATAACGTCACGTTCGCGAAGCACAATTATATGGGTTTGTTTTTCTTGATCCTTTTTATGCAAACTTTCGACTCAAAAGAAAACTTGAGTAAAAATGTCAGCTCTTACGGCCTCGGCTGTGCGTTGATTGCCAAATAGTCGGGATACATATACAGATGTACATGTAGATAAAAATTAAATATCTGTTCACGAGCTACACAACGTAAACAAAATATAAACACAAATTTCAAATTCTTATCTTTGCTCAAGTATTGTGTGCATTGAAAACTTTGATGGAAATTTACAATAAACTCCTTAGCTAAAGAGCTAGATTATGATTATCATTATCAAATATTAGTGTCAAAAGGAAAAGTTGGTTAGTTTAATTAATAGTTTTTTATGGCTTTTTGAAACAATCCCACACAATTCAAATAAAAGCAATATGAAAAATAGATACATACTAAGTATACGGAATTGTCCTGCTTTACGTATTTCAGCTCCCTACCCTCTCTGCGTTTCTGCCCTATCATTGCTTTAGCTTTCCCTGTGAAATATCTCAACTGCTCGTAAGCCGCATTATCTGCAATGCAATTTGCGTAATTTGCGAGCAGCTGCAACTGAAATGGAGCCAAGTCTGATTGCAGAGACTTCAGCTTAAAGCTAAGGCAAATGTTTATTTGTCGCAATCAACAACGTGGCCAACTTCTAAGCTGTTGGCTACCTGTGTGGCAAGCGCAAACGAAAACGAAAAATGAAATGTGCTATCTTATAAAAGCATACGCCATGTTGGTTTTTCCTAATAACAAAATTGCGATGCCATTTAAGGGCACATTAAAATAAAAATGTAATGTCATTAGAATGATGTGCACGTTCCACTGGCCGCATTGATTGATAGACTGACTAAATGGCTTGAATGCCTGATTGATTGACTCACACTGACTCGCAAACATACACGTACGCACATGTTTCACGCACAAGCAACGTTCCTTACCCTTTCGTGTTGTGTATAACTCGGTCATGCCACTTGCCATGCTCAAAGACTATTATGCAAGCATAAGTTTAACTGCAAAATATTTATTAGACATTTTAACAAATGTGAAATTGTTGTGCTTTGAAACATGCTTGAAACAAATAAATACTTCTGCACTTGATCAAAGAATACGTTTTATTGATTGATTTTCTAAGGCTTGGACACAGTTAGGGTATTAAGGCTTCGGCCAGTCATCTCTGACGTCGCCGATTTTTCCTTTTATTTGTGTTTTCCGCTACATGTGATTTGTTTTTGCGTCAAATTGCATAAAACATCCAGAATTCGGAATGCGCAGCTAAAGTGCGTGCTTCGATTTGTATTAAAGTAGCCTGATTCGTATTCAGTATACGGCTCCGCAGCCACAACTCACAGCTCCCGGTCGGCTGCCAACCAATAGGCCAATAATGACTGCCTGCCTGAAATTAGGCGGCTGTCTGAAATCTGTTTACATATCAAATATATGAAGAAGACCAGAGGTAGGGGCGCAGACCACACGTCAGCAACGTGCTGACAGCACAACCGCAGCTGATTATGAGCAGCCCCGGACTGTGGCTGGGGCGCACTGGGAAACAGGGACAGGGGCAGGGACAGGCACAGAGACAGCTCAAGGCTCATGCATAATATAAACTTGATGAACATCACACGCAAGTCGACTGCATTGACGAGATGACTTCGGGCTGGGGTGTCAGTTGCAGTGTTAATGTCGCATAAATAAAGCACATGTTACGGCAAACAGCTGGCTATGACAAAAGGTGAGCGACCTGTGACAAACAGTTGTGGGGAATTGGCCATCAATAAAATTAAATTTAGCTGTCAAATGAATGCATTATACAAATTTTCGTCTGCTGTAGTTTCATTTGCATGTTAACAACTTGTAAACAGGCAGCGCTGCACAGGACAACGCTTAGGCACACATCCTGCCGGGCTGGGTTCGTGTTCCGTTTTGCAGTTGCCGCCTGGCAGCTGATTGCATTCAAGGCTGGCAACTAATTAAAAAGTTAAGCTCGCATACCTTTAACTTCGCACAAAGTAATTAAAGTTGGCGCAACGCCAAAGGCAAATGTCTGCCCAAGTGTGTGTGTGTGTGTGAGTGTGTGCGCGCGCGCTCTTGTGCATGTGTGTGTCTGCGCTGAGTCAACTTAACTTCTCACATTTGCATTTCACACCTGTGCGTGTAAAAAGTTAACACACGTTCGTAAGAAAAGGCGTCAATAAAATAAAACTCAAAACTCACAAAAAAAGGTATTACGAAATTTTTATTGCATAACCTTTGGGCGCAGTGCATTAAAAACTTAAAAAACTCTTTTATTCGCTTGCGCGTAGTAAAAGCAGTTAAAACTCGATGTGCACGTGTTCCTTTGGGCTACTGTTGGCATAAATTGCAGCATTGTTTTGGGGTTTTATTGATCTAAAAAAATGTCAGTTTGCATTGCAAATTAGCATTCAAAACTATTCACATACAAAAGTCATAGCAATGTAAAGATTTCCTACTTACATACATAAAAAGCATGCAATTCACTTAAATATGGGTTAAATGTAGCCCATATTAATCAAAGTTTATTTTATTAAAGTATTTTTATAACACCTAATAGTCACTTTTGTACTTTCTTGAATCTTTAACTCAATAAGCTCTACGTCCATTGTGGTCAATAAATAATCAATCACTTGCCTTTTCAATTTCATTCCACACTCGTCCTCCATGCTCACTTGAAAAGTATTCTACTCATTACTTAAATCGAAAATTATAAAAAACGAAATACATTATCGTTCTTTTTAAAATGTCCTACTAATCCCAATGCTCAGTTGAATAGCCCACATTTTGAAATTTCCCTTCAGCTTACATTAAATATGCTAAATCGCAATGCACCCAAACCTTAGCACGCGTTTGCCTTGAAACTAATTTAAATTCCATATCTTAGAGACCGAAATGTATTTAATTACATTTGATAATATTAAATATTCTCAGCGTTTGCGCCTTGAAATATATGCAACGCCCACACAGATGTCAGGAATGAATCAAAACATGTTAAGCGGCTTAGCCAGCCGAGCAAAATGTAATTAAATGCAGAAGGGCATAAACAACCGTAAGTACAAGGACTTGGGTACCTAAAGACTTATTTATTTACATTTTTATATGTAAGAATATTAAAAGACACTTTTTTTATGTAACTCTCACCCCATGACTTGCTTCATAGATGCTTTGATGAATGCATGAATGATATTCAGAGAAGAGAACTTAACTTTATATTAGTTAATCTGTATTGTTACCTCTCATCAGTTAGATCTCCCTCTAATCACATACACATTTAAGCACACGCATTAATTAATTAAGACTTAATGAATTGTCTGTGACTGATTTGCCATGGCTAAATCCTAGAGTATCTGCTGTCAATAATTAACTAGCCTAATATGTGGCAAATATCCAGCTTTAACTGGTTTAATGTTATATTAAATTAAATCAAACAAAATCTGATTATGACTGTAACTAATATGCTTAATCGCACGCAATAAAAATTGAATAATTCACATTCAATTTTTATTATTTATTGATGGAATTTGGCGCAGTTAAATGTTCATTTTTTTATTTGGTTCAGAGCGTGGAAAGTTATGGTTTATTGTTAAACGTTCAAAATTTCAAGTTCCAAGTTTTTTTTATGGTATGAGGTTGACAAGGGGTCGGCGATGCCTTCCTCTGCCTGTGACACACATATTCTCATATATATTCATATTCATTATCAACTAACACACATTTGAATAGTCGTTAGTCGAGAGGTCATGACCTGTAGAAACCCCATACCTAGTTGCAATTTTAAATATGCAAAAGCCTGCGGCTAGCTTTTAAAAATGAGTTTTTAAAAGCTTTTTAGCATGTGCTGCATTAATCATCTCCATTATCATATTTTAGGTAGATTGTCCTTAGTAACTGAGATTAAAATGAACTAAAATTACAAAATAAGCAAGTACTTTCAGCTTATCTTTTGTCCCGACAACCTCTTTCAACTCGCCTTTATACATTTTCAATCATTTTTTGTGGCATGAAAGTCATTTGAAACTCTTTTAATACTTTGAATATCGTCTAAATATATATGCGAAAAAAATGGATTAATCAGCTGAGACTAAAGACGCACTAAAAGTCCAAATAGTTAGTGATATTATCTCTATGTTAACGTCTTAATCAAGTTGGCAGCGACGTTGTGGCCTTTGTCTAGACACTAGACCGTGGCTGTGCTCAATTAGCGGTGCAATGAACTGTCCCTGAGCAGTTGCTGCCACTTTAATCACTATAATCAAGACCATTTAGTGCCCGTTTACTCAGAGACAAAGTAGCCAAAGGCGCCGTCTAATGAGCCGCCAACTAAGACGGCCAAGTTTCAGTCCATTCAATAACTTTGCAGAGACATCAAAGCGCTGACAGCCATAAAGTTTTAGCATATGCTAATAATTGTGGCATAGATTACCAACAACGAAAAAAATAGAAGAATGCAAAACTTTCCAAGAATTTTGCCCCTTTTATGTGGTCCAGACAATGGCGAGCTGCACAACGGCAGTAAATATGCTCATTTTAATGGACGTGCTGGCGGGCGGGAGTTACTGAGCAGCGAACATACTGCACTTGTGATTTAACATAAGGTGAGAATTTCACTGCATGTTGTATGAACACCACTGACGGCATTCCCTGACTGCTGACAGCTGCCCGGCGCACATGGCGTATGATTTACAATTTAAGTGCATATTTTTTATTGAATGCGCAATGTGAGCACTGCATGCATTTCTTTAAAGCTGAAAGAAAAATTACGTCTGCAAGTTTTGGTTTTCTTATACCTTGTCAAGACTGCAAAAGTATGCCAGAAGATCTCCTGCCCAAGTGGTCCGTGCTTACATGCCTCATCAGCTTCAACGACCAAATCCTTTGTCGATATATTATATCATTATTATTATAATTAGTATATATTCATATTCATTACATGATATAGTTACAAACTATCAACTATAGAATTCGGCAACGTTAGACTGAATTTCGAACTAGAATCTAAATATTTATATTATGTTCATGCTTTCAAGCACATCAAGAAACAGAAGAAACGGCCATCATCGCCAAGCAAAAGATCAGATACTCTTAGAAGAACTCGTAATTGATGAGTTTGGAGAAGATAGCTTGAAAACATTTGGGTTCTATGAGTTATACATTTCTTGAAAGTATTATAATATACTCTGCAAGTACATACAAAAACCGGTGATATTTGACATATATTTAAAGGAACATGGGTTTAGTTGTATAAGACTAAATACGATTCTTTTCAAACTTGTTACAGCCCAACGCAAATGTGTTTCAATCTTTTAATTAGCGCTTCGTTAAGTGAATGCCCAATTTAAAAATATATGTTTTAAGCGCAGCAAAGGGTACATGCAAACATGTGTGTGTTTCCATAGATACACACATATGTGAGTGCAATTGTGGATACGGCATATTCCCCAGCCAGCCAGTCCAGTTCTATCGACTGCTGCGCTCTTTTGCTGCTGGTGTTATCCTGCTGAGCTCGGGTCGGCATTTGGGCAACAGTTTTACAAAACAACGAGAGTACGACATGTGCATGTGCCCTGTAGCGTAAAGCAATGCGTGCCGCCCGCGCCGCCAGCGGGGCGACAGAGTGAAGACAAAGGGCTGAACAGAAGGTAGATACAGGGGCACTACAATTGCAGTTCCAGTGCTACGTGCTCGCTTTTAAGTGAATTGTCGACCAGTGACTGGGCAAACAAAGCCACACACCTTGCACCACTCGCCCAGTCGAGTTCCAGTGATTGTTCTGCTGATGATTGACGTGAACGCCCCGGCAAAGCGACATGCCCCGACTAGAGGCACGAGTGCTGCCTAATGCCTAATGGCCGTGGACGGCTGTGAAGGGAGCAGTACGCATTCTGAGTGAGTACACGACAACCACTGCTGCAAGAACCTCAATCATCAGTGCCAGGCAGCACTTCATGAGCGAATTCTGTGCCGCATATAACACCAGCCCAAAAAAGTATGCTACAGTTTACATTTCTCCTCTACACGCTTAACCCACTTCCTATTTGCTTCTATAACTGCTGCTGCTGATGCTGATGTTGTTGTTGTTGTTGGCAGTTGCCTGTTGGCTCTTCAATTTTGAACGGCTCTGCTGAATGCATTTGCATTATTAAGTGTCACTTATTGACAGCAACAGAGGGCCAAAACAGTCGACACAATTTGCAGACATTTATTTCGATTGGTTTGCGGAGTGGAAAACATTCGAGGGTCGTAATTTTGACTTCTAGTGTTTCATGTTAAGAACATTAAAGATCATTACATGCAATTAAATTAATTGAGATGAATAAGTACATGAAACCAAAATATGTCCTATAAAAATTTGTATTAACTTTATTAAAAGCTATTCTATCATAGGCACAAATTCTATCGATAATGACCCGACTGGGTCGACAGTATGCATAATTGACATTATCGACAATTCCTTATTAACGTTTTGATATTGTTTTGATATCTTCATTATGCCGTTAAGCATATAAAATGTAATATAATTAGATTTTATTATTTTTATTAGGGTTTTGATGTCTTCATTTGGTAGTTCGAATGTTTAGTTCAGGTGCTTGCTTCTGGTTAAAACAATTAATATTATTCGACTATTCGACTGGTTCTTTCCTTTAAGTTTATGAAAGAAACTTACAGAATTGAATGTAATGAATGATCATGCAAATGGAAACGCATTGCTTTTCCATCATTCGTAATTGGCCAAATTATCTATGAATTCTCTTAACTATTAATAGAGGTACAAGCTTTCAGTTCACATTGTTTGTTTGCTAGTTTAAGATATTGTAAATATTTCAGTTTGTTGCGGCATGAAGTCGACTAAGTACAAGTACACAGGCTTTATCATTATTTTGAGTATGCGCCTCAAGCTGGACTCATGTTAAGTAGCCAGTTCATTAGACATGAGCCAAACAAACACACACATGCAGATAGCATACACGACTTGAATAATATGCGTTATTAAGTGTGCTGAGGGACATGAGGTTAAAATAGAGGCTGGCAACTGGCACTGGCAACTGGTGGACAGATGAGTGGCAAATGGGAGCTGGGACTGTGGCCGCATTAGATATGCAAACATTATGCCATTAATTGGAAATTCGCATGTTTCGTGTTTGATTTGGTATGCTGCATTAGTGATGTGGATTGATTCTCGTACGCCTGGGGAGTTTAGTTTGCGGACACAGTAGCTCATTACAAAGTCACGTAGACGAAACTGGGCCAAGATGGACTTAGTCAGCAGAGCAGTGGAGCAGAGCAGAGCAGAACAGGACAGAGCGGAGCGGAGCGGAGTGGAGCAGAGGCAACATCAAGAGCAACTGTAAAAGTAATTTTATTATCAAATCCAACTTTAACAACTGCAGCGTCTCAGTGCTCGTCCAACTTGTTATTTGGCTTGTAAGTTACAAAGTCCTGTTCGTGTCCTCGGGGTAATAAAACAAAACTTTGTGTTGAAAATGAAATTGTACAAGGAAACAAGAAGGCAGAATGCAGCCGGCGCGTGCAAATGACAGTCGAGCCAAAAGGATTTCAGCAAAATGTAAATTTTATTTGTTGCTTTCGCTCTCACAGTCTCTTTCTTGTTTTCCACTTTTCTAATTAGTATTTCCATAAAGGTCCCTGTTGACCTGCTGCCCAGAACACACATTGTCTCGCGTCTCATAACCAGTTAAATTCTCTACCTATGCCATGCGTGAGTATGTGTGCTGCCTTGATAAGGACCCGGCCTGGCCACTACCTGGCGCTTATCTGAAAAGCCATTAAGCGGGGTTTCTAGCGCCCACTCGGCAGCCAAGTGCTAGTGTTGTTCCAGCTTTTCCCATTTCACAGCTTATTGTTATTCAGAAGGTTTTTTTTATTATTTTTTTTTTTTTCTCCCCTTGCTTTCGGCAAAAGTCATAAGAAGTTTGAAAGGTTTTTCGCTCAACTCGTTTTGGGCTGCTGCGTAACTCACTCGAGATGGCGCAGCACCCTTTTCCCTTTTCTCCCTACCTACTGCTCTCCGCTGCTCACTAGTTTTATGGCTGAATTGCGGAACAGCTTAAATGCACTTTTGAATTTCATTGAAATTGATCTTTAATGCTGCCGAATGCTGGCGACGTGTAGCCATCAAAATGCGCTTTACTCGCCTCAAGTAGCTATTAAATAAGAGAGAAAAGGCAGAAAGAAACTTGCCAACTGGCAACTGGCAAGTGGCAAGTGGCACATAAATCGAGTGCTCCAATTGACCAGCATTGCAAGCAACTCAGCTGCCATTTGTTCCATCATTTCCGTTTCTCATACGCCATGTAAACACGCAACGAACAATAAGTCATAATGATGGCCGCAACCACACGCAAAAAACCAAGTGCAAGACGGAGCATAAAAACCGCACTGCCAGCTTCCGTAATTGCAGCACGCACTGCAGCATCCCTCAATGCATTTTGGACTGGCATTTATTAACTGTTCACGTGCAGCGAACAAAAAAATAATACTTTGGAATGCCCTCACAGTAAGTACATTAGCTAGCTAACGATTTTTGTACAATGAATCGCAAAATACACAGCGAAACAAAAATTCAAGAAAACAAGCAAGACAAACTTAGAGAGAAGCAAAGTAAGAAGCTAGTTCGTTTGTAAAAATAAAGAAGCAAAGCGAGAAGCTGGAGAAGGATTATTGGAGTAATAAATAAGTATTCGAATACGAAGAGAAGCCGAAAGTAAAACGTAGTAACAAGTGGCAAGCACAGCGAGAAGCCAAGTGATAAGTGGGGCGAAAATATATGGAGCGAGAAGCGAAGCAAGAGACAGCATAAAAATACAAGCTGTGAGTAAGAATAAGAATTAAATAAACTTTAGAAAGCAAACCATTAAAAATAAGAATCGATCTGAAAAATAAAAAGAGAAGCGTGAGAAGAGAGAAGCTAACTTGGGTAATATTTTAATATAAAAGGCATTTAAGCTTCGGTGTGGCGCAATATGCTTTAGTAAACATCTTTAGGTTGTGGTTCACTTCAATGTTTAACGTTTGGGTTTTGCTGTGCACTTGCAGTCTCGTCACATTGGCAAGTCAGGAATTGGAATAGGAATAGGAATAGGAATAGGAATTAAGCAAGCATTCAGCATTTGCTGCGTGACAGCATCTTTTTGACAAATTGAATTTTACGAAGAACGTGCTGTTGTTTCATGACGCTCCATTTGCTTCGCTGAGCTGCATTGATGATGATGCCAACGCGCGACTTGCGTTACAGTTGCGGCTAAGACCGACAGTTACTAAAGGGTTGGGCTGCTACCCCATGCTGCACAACAGACTCCCTTGGCGTGGCTCTAAAACTTTTCAATTACATTAGATTCTCAAGTCGATGTCAGAGGGGGCGGCGGCGACATGTGCTGCTCCACCAAAGCGCCCGCTGACAAGTCATTAAAAGTGACAAATTGCAACAGGGGCGTAGCTTAAAGTCGTTCGCCCAAAAGTTTTGGACCTGGCATTTAATTAAAATAAAGTTAGTCCAGATCTGTAAGCTAATGCAATTCATTAAATATTTACGAATAATGCCCAGCACACAACTTTGTTAGTCAGTTTATAAATCTACAACAAGCGCACACACACATGCACATGTGCATGTGTACTTTCCTAAAGACTATAAGTGGGACACAATGGCTTCTGGTTTTGACTTGTTTTAAATTGGCCAACGTACAGTCCTTGCCCAGACTGGCTAAAGCGACTTTCTCGTTATCGTAGTTACCAATATTTTTATTCTGTGCATATTTAATATTTTCTCACCACGACAACCTGGCATAATTTACCTGCCTTTAAGTCGCATTCAACTTCCACAATTGCTGCCCGCCCACTATCACGGCCTCATTTCGCCCATACGTCAGCTTCGTTTTACACTGTGCACACCTTGCTTCATTTATTTTCAGCCCATACACTGGTTTGGCATTGATAAAAATCTGTTCAAAATATGAACACCTTATTATATATTATCATAATTCAACTGCTTTTTATTCATTTCAATGTAACATCACGCATGTTCCTACTTGACGTATACGCAATATCAATACAACAATGCAACAAAGAGAACTTACGGAAGAAGAAGCGACTTTTAAATCTCAATTAGGCTGCAGGCTGCGGACTAGCCACGAGTGACCGTATATTTTTAAACGTTAATATTTATCAAGTAAGAATACTCTAGCCGGGAATGTCCGACTAGGAGATGCCCTGAAACCAGCGCTTATACATACATACACACAAACATGGACGGTCAGGGCAAAATGCCAAGAGAATCTATAGTATCTACATACCAAACTTGGTGTCTTTAGCTCCTATAACCACCTACCAGGGTATTCAATAGTCGGCTCACCGTTGTTTCTTGTTCTTTAATGTCGTCATTCTTTATAAATCTTAACCACTGTGCAAAGCCAGCGGCTATCTTGTGACCATGGTGATTACAAGTAACCAGCAGCAGCCAGCAAGCCGCAAGCAACAAGCAACTTTCATGCAACAGTCAAGTGCAGATGCTCTCCCGCCCTGGCCTGGCCTGGCCCGGCCTGGCCTGGTCAGTTGGTAAATGGCAACTGTCAGTTGGAGCCAGCGGCTTCGTATTAACTGATTGATAGACTTCAGCTCAATAAATTCAATTGTCAGTGTGGTGTTGGGCTACTGTTACTCGCAAAGTTGTTGCTGTTGTAAGGCAGATTTATGCGCAGTTTGCTGCTGTGTAAAAGTGTGGGCGCTTTTGGCCTGAAGGACAAATTGTTAAGTTGGCCCGCAAGAGCTCAGAGCTCGTTACACAAAGCGCGCATATGACAGGCAATTTGTGTTTATTGCCACGGCCATAAAGATTTGTACGCATAAAGCACAGGCTCTGAGAGCCGTTGACCTTCGTTAGAGGCAACCACACACACACACGGACACGGACACACACACACACACACACACACACATGCCAAAGAGAACGCCATTTGGTGTCTCATTAAACGTTCATAAAGTTGATTCGTTTTTTTTGTGTTTTTTTTCTATTTTTGGCTTTGCTGTCGCCGCTTGATTAATATGCAATTTCTTGATGGCAGTTGCCGCCATTAACACACACACACACATGCACACATAAGCCACAAACACATTTATAAGTGCCCATATGTGTGTTTGAGTGTGTGTGTGCGGCGTCTACTTGAGCGCTTTGCCTTTTGTTTGCCGAGCGGAAAAAAACACTGTGGCAAAAACAAAGGGATAATTTAAACTCTGTCATAAACTAGGTTAGCATCACAGCCACACACACACCACAGGATCACACACACACTACAGGCACACACTCACACACACACACACACACACACTCTGCACACTTCATACTCGCCCCCTGCCTAACGTCTGGCTGCTTTATAATAACTGTCGGTTTTGCGTTTTTTTCTTCATCAACTCTGTTTTTTTCCCCCTCCTTTAGTTCCTTTCTGTTTTTTTCTTCTTTTTGCAAGACAATACGCGGCGCATTTATTTTATTCACATTTTTTCATAGCGGGCGTTTTGGGCTTGTGGATTGTGGGCGTGCCTGGTCCGGGTCATGCGGCATTATGCGCCGCATGCATTTTTTATGCGTCGCAATGGCTTTTATCACATATGCATACATCAGTATCCGATTTTTTCCCCTGTTATTTTACGTATTTTTATTTAAACTTTTTTATTTGCATGCCTCATAAATTGGCCACCGAGTTGAGGCTGCTTTGTTATACTCTCATCATAAGGAACCGCAAGCAGCAGGTTTCCAATTATCTACAAAACTATTTATGGTCACAATTTGTTTTTCAACATTACCCAAGCTGAGTTTTATATGAAGACCATCAATAGATAAAGTAGCTTGTTTATACAAACCCCTAAATACAGGGGAAGGGGAAGGCATATCGTAAATTGAGCTTCTTTTAGAAAATATAAAAAGTCGTTTTAGACATCTGTCTGTTAAGTCTTAAATATCCTTAGAGCTATGTAAATTTAGATATAAACAAATCTAGACGGCCTTGCTACCGATAGATCTCGGGGTTCTATTGGCTACAAAAGCAGTTAGACCGAGATGCAATGTGCCCTATTCAAAGCAATAAGTGCGAGCGAGACACACTCTGTATGCAGTTTGGGGCTCTACTAGAATTCAAAACAAAAATAAATGCATCTAGAAAATCAAAAGTCAGCCGCAGCAACATTTTACACTGACCGCGATGCAACTTGGCATTGTTTGGCTCTTGAGACTGGGTTTTTAGTGCACATTAGCAGAATTTGTACTCCCAAAATGCATACAAAATAAGAGGAGACGCTCTCTGGGGCGCTATTATCGTCGTATCACTATCAGATTTTTCCGCCCTTTACCCTTCTTACCCTCCTTCGTTTTCGACCGTTGGAGCATTTGTCTTACGCCAATTTGACGACATTAATTTATAGCTAAAATCTATCGGAAGAATAATGCTGCAAATTCATTGAAATATGTCTCTACATTAAGAAAAGTTAAAGGGTATTTAATCTTCATTCAAACGTAATGCTTCTTGTTTTAAGTTCAACATTTAGTAGTTATTTATTTCGATTTTTTTTCAATTTTGTAACTTTTCATTTTTGTGATTTCGATGTCAACAAATATCCTGAACACTTTTGTGATAAAATCAATTAAATCCAAAAATGACAGAAATTTTTGGTTTTTGATAACTTTTTATTTACATATGAAGTTTTAAGCCAATAAAAAAAAAATGATGTTCAAATATTATTAGTAACTGATTGAATGCACATTTTGGCTGCAATTTTTTCGCCACACAGTTTGCAGCATTTATATGTACAAGCAATCAATGAATCTCCGACAAGCCAATGCAAAAATCCACAAAAAATATCGATTCGTGCAAAACAAAAACAAAAAAAAAGGAGGCAAAACAATAAAATATTTTCCCATGCGAGGTACGCACAGGGCCAATAAGTACGATTCAGTGGAGAATGCTCGAAGAGAAGTTACCGCGTAAACAGGTCTATAATGGCCCAACATGCAGATCTATATATATCTGTATAAGAATTATATATATGAAGGTAATAATAATGGAAAATTCCATAAATTTTCAGGGATTGTGATTCTATTCGATCTTAGCTCGATAACAACAACAATCGATAACGAAAACAAGTCCTATCAAAAAACTAGTTTGAAACTAATCAGGAATATTTATAAATATATAAAGAATGCAGAAAAGTATTTCCCTGCTCAAAGTATTTGAACAACTTGCTGATACCCTTTCCGCACACTTTGAATCGTTACGGGGTAAAAAATACACAAATTAAATTGCAGATTCTTTTATGCTGGGCTTTTGCTCTTTGCAGTAACTGTTGTTATTGTACTTTCGTTTGTTGATTTTTGTTATTTTTTTTTTTGTTTTTATTGAAAATACATGCAAATCGATTATTGTTAACCATTTTTTGCCAATACTTTTATAACATGCGCGTGTGGCACATCGCAACAAAACTGATCGGGCAATTCGTTTTAATGGCAATGCATAAACATCAATTAAATGCGCCTGATAAATCGCCAGCTGTTTTATGCTGTACTCTCTGCTCGACTATTTATTTAACTTTTAATTGAATTATAACACTTGTGCCACGCCCACGCGGCCCTTGACTTATCATTGGCCACATCGTGGGGCGGCTTCTTTTGCAACATTGGTTGACCCGTGGTAAGCAACGCTTGGCTGACTTTGTGTTCCATTCAAATAATGTTCTTTTGTTCTATTGTTCAGTTCGAGCCCAGGTCATAGGTTAATTGATGATAAATGCATTGAGCGTTCCGCTGCGAATCATTCACATGGGGTGCGACTCGGCTGGACAGAAATTGATATATCAGAGCGCACCCTTTGTATTTGTATAATTCATAATAATAATAAACATGATGTTGAAATAATGACAACTCAGCTCGAGTTATGCTGTAGTAAAGCCCATAAAACAGTAAGTAAAATTAAATTAATCAGCGCGGTTGCGCCAACTGCTGAAAGCTTGAATTGAATTGAATCGAGTTAAAGGCTTTTGAAAGCGAATAAAAGCTTCGAACTAGATTAAATTTGTATGCACGTCAACAGAAAGCTGAAGTCTGAACAAATTAGCCTATATTGTTATACCGCTCTCAATTAAGACAACTTTTAGTTAGAAGCTTAATCAACAGATTAACTGAATACGGACTCAATACGAAAACTAAAGGACCGTCAAATCAAACTAAAGCCCGATACTGCTCTCTATCTCTTTCTGTCTCTCTATTGCTCTTGTCCTGAAAGCTTTAACAACAGCTTATTAAAAGAAAGCTTTAAAAGCACATTTAATCTTTCTCCAAGAAGGTGAATTTCCGATAATATCGTATTTAATACTTTAAAACAAATTTCAACATCTCACGACTACTTTCCTAAAATGAATACACCCAATTAGCCATCAACAAATAATGGGTATACATCAAGCAGTAGTCATTTAATTAATGAGGAATTTATTTAATTATAAACAAAGCGAAGCAGCAAAGCAAAGCAAAACTCGCACAATCTAAATTGACGCTTGATAATGCTGCCCACTTGCTTTATCACATTTCCCACATGCTTTCAGCAGTGACAAGTAGAATCATTTCTCAACACTGGCCACTGGTTGGTTGTATTGCCCGGTAACAAGGTTGTGGAGTGAGGGTATGGGGGGTGTGGGAAAGCAACACCGTAACACCGCTCGGCATTATGCTAGTGTCAATTGGTGTAACAATTTGTTAGATTGTCAAAGTGTCTCTGACACTGGAACGCTGCACTAAATTTGTCAACTGAAAACGAGAATGGAATTCATGCACTGAGAGCGTGAAATTCATTTCAATTAGCTGAGCAGCAAATGGGTTGGAATGAGTGTTGCGAATCGGAAGCATATCGTAGAGTTTAATTATTATAAAATAAGCATTGTAAAAGAATCGAAATAGTTGAAAGTGTTGAGAATAGTTCATGCAGTGAACAAGTCAAGCAGCTCCGGGACATAGATATTACGGTTGTGAACCGATTTGAGTCCGGAATCCAAGTATTTACCGTGAATAGAATCAAGCCTGATGTCCATATAGATTAGCATATGCGAATAGTATGTAGATATGTATGCCAATAAATTTAGATGCAGATTTATTCGGTTTTAAGCTGAATGAATAAAAGCTAGTTCATAACTGGTTCAAAAGTGGTTGCTCTGGAATGTTTCCGCCATGTTTGCTGTTTCATTTGTGTCTGAGTGTAACTAAGCCAAGCATCTCGACCTCGCCAGCCTCGAGCTGCGCCATATAGTGTCATTTACACACACACACACACAAATGCGCGGCCTGACACCTGACAGCCACTCAACAACGAGTGGTTGTCGGATTTAAAAAAGTGAAAAATAAAAAAGAGAACGAAATAATAATAAAAAGCGACAGCAACAAAAAAAGCAAAGAGTAGCAAACGGCATGCATGCAAAAATGAAAGGACCAAAAAATAAAAGAAGAGAATAACGGCGCGGTGTTGACATGCACGGGCGTCGGCAAGGGATGGGGCGACTAAGGAGGCAAATGACAGGACACTTTTGGATGTGTCAGTTATGTGACAGGCACACACCGAGACACTCGAGGCACGAGGCCTGGCTGCGTCTTGGTGACTTTTTTTCGGATGCCGCAAAACTTGAAAGAATTCAAGGTGAGGCGCACTTTGTGTCCAAAGGCAAAAGTAAAGTCAAAGTTCAAAAGACGGGCCATAAGTTGGACAACAATAAACAAGGGACTTAGGGATTGGGGGACAGCTGCTGTGTCGACCCGTTCATAGCGCAAATATGCAAAGTCAAGTGGCAATTTATCATGCAATGCAACAACAGCAGGGGCGACGGGGGGTACAGCAGGGTGCTATGTGGGGTTAAGTGGTGCCTAGTGCGAGCACAACTAAATTAAATGGGCAATGGACAGCTGGAGACCGGCAACCGGCGAGCAGAGCGATGCGTGGGCATGAATGAATCCAGACACCTACGCCTAGGCACATACAATTGCGATTCTTGTCTGTAATACATATATGTGTGTGTATATACACCCTGCACTGGATTAACAAAAGGGATTGATAGGTTTAGTGAAAGGGTTGATCGTTTGAGCAGTGACCAGGTCTGATGTGTCGATAGAATGCACGTCTCTCAAGTTAGAGATGTCGACATATCGATGATCATATCGATAGCTATCAGTAGAGAATAACAGTTTATATGAAATTTAAATACAATCGATAGTTGCACAATCTTTAATTAACATCTAGCGATATAGTTTTATAGTATAAAGAGCAGATGGCTTAATAAAGTAAACATAAATCTGAACAGGGTATATTCAAGTCGAATATCTGGAATAGCCGCCTTATTTACTTTATGTTTCCTTCTCTTTTTTGTTATGTTATGTGAGCCCTCGATTACGTTCCCGTTAGTTAAATCGATGCGACGCTGACCTTTCCCTCAATTAGAGGTACATGCAAAGAGCACAGTGCCGGGCAACAGTAATTGGCCCAGCTGTGCAACCGAGAATGCTGCTGTCGACGCCTTGGCTCATTAAGTAACTGGCAGCAGCTATGTACGTCTATAATTTATCTGCTGCATCTAATTTCTGTGATTTGCAGCACACACATCTTGAATACGAGTGTCAGCTGCTCAGCTGTAGAAGCTGACCTGGAGTGGAGGCAATCCACAGGCAACTTGATCGCCGAGATAATGGACTAAACCAATGCTAAGTGCGGCCACAAAAGCCAAGCAATTAACAAGGCGTTCGGTTTAGGAGCTTAGTCATTGGCCAGTTGTCCGGTTGCTGCGCGACGGTCACTTGACAATCCTGGCGATGCGAAAACCAAGTCTAACCACAGACGACCTGCAGGCCGGACAGGGCAGAGCTGGGCTGACCGGAAGTGCGCGCTGCTGCTTCTGAAGCTGTTGTTGACAAGGCTCTAAAGCAGCGACTGCAACTCGGACTAACCAAAGACACTCGCAGTCGTCAGTAAGCGACCACAACGCAACTAGGCCAGGGCATGGGGGCGAAGTGGTCCGAGATGGGAGTAATATGCGTAATTAAACAAAACCGCAAGTGGGGCAGTTGCACAACATGGGAAGCATCGCGCTGCAGAGTTTAAAATAAAAAAGGACACCACAAGCGACACAACAAACATAAGAGTACAAGAAGCGGAAAGGCACATTTTGCAGGCACTGTCAAGACGCATCGTATATACCCTTGGAGAGGCACATTTATGCATAGTATAAATGTAAGCAATATATTTATAAGCTACATTAACTGATAAGCAAATTCATTATCAATATTCAGCGTATTTTCGAAAGCTTTTTAGTTTTGCAGTATTTATTAAGTAGAAAAAATATATCTTCTTGAGCTGTTTTTCAACTGTATAAGGTTCAGATCAGGTTCCGCTGTGCTTTGTCGTATTAATCCGGCTTAAAGTTCGGTTCATTGTAAATAAAAGAACGGACTTTAAGCTGATTCGTTGTGAGCCCGATTAGTTAGTATAATACTTTAGCGAAAGTACAAATTCATTTCTTAAGTTGCAAAACTATTTAAATGAAGAGACGTAAGTGACAGGAAAGTAGAATGGAAACGTACGGATTCTTAAAACATAAGTTCTTAATAATTCTCAAACTAAATAAATCCATCAAAATTTACATGAAATCGGAAATATGTCTGCGATCCGCTTTTGACAGCAAAATAACTGGAAACATTCCATTTAAGAGAATATTCTATTTAGTTAGCATGGATGGGCTATCATTTGCATATTCCTTGGGTTACAAAGCGCATGATATAGTTATTTTACCCAGCGTGTGAACTGAGACGTTTAAATTAAATATTTGCTGGCCAGCGTTGGTTGCCGGAGTGTCAAGAAGTAAAGCAAAGAGTTAAAACGCAGCGCCACATTAATCTGGAGCATGCAGATTGAAGGGTCTCTGCTCTCTGGATCTGTCAGTGACGACAAGTGTCGGCAGGCTATGAAAACAAAAAAAGAGAAAAAACCCCTGAAACGAAAGGCTTAATCCTGGTGCTCTGGTGCATTTTCTGCAGCAAACGTTTGAGATGACAGCGAGAGATTCAGAGAGCTGTTGAGATATGGTTCAGGGCTCAAGCGTCTACTCGATTGAGTATTAAGTTTGGTTTGTCACCGTCCATTGATTTCACCTGTAAACAGAATATGCAACAATGTGCCATCGATTTTATATTAGCCACGGAACACTTGAGCCAGAAAGACCAAATACCCAAAGAGAAAGATATTGATATATATAAACGTAAGAATGGCAAACGCAAAAGATAAACAACAAAATAAATAGTGGAAAAATATATATATGTATATACATATGCGCCCAACAAAGAAAGATACAAACAGTTGTCCGTGAGACTGAGAATTCAAAAAGCGTACCCCAACCCAGAAACCAGACATTCAGAATGTTAACCCAGTTAGCTTGCAAAAGCTGTATGCACTCTCTAGAGATTTGAATTCCAAAGTAGCAAAAAATAGTATTTTTTAATTCAAGTCTAGAGTAATATTTGTGAGTATGTAAATGTGTATTTTTAAACAGGAAATGCGAGATATTAAAGCTTATCGCGAATTACGAACACATTAAAGAGGTAGAAAGTCGAATGTTAATATATGTGCGTATACTTATTTTACATACATACTTTCATATACATAAAACCATGGCTAGCATATTGGTTAAACTGTTAAACATTAGCAAGTATCTACTGTATTGCCAGAAACTCACTAACCTGTTAAAACAGCCAAATTTAGAATAAATCCAATTAGCCGCATCACGTTTCACCGCTTGCTTCTTTTCGAATACCAAAAATGTTAATTGTTATACTATATGCTTAAATCCTGTTGCAATTCACGAAAAATTGTTGCATTTACTAACACTTTCCTTTGGATTAGTTCACGGTTACGCTTAATGCACTTGCTTATTGTGAACGCGCCGATCCGGAGCTATAAAACCAAAACGACACGAGCACTCACGACGCGCTTGCAGAGAGTGTGCGAAAGAGAGGGAGATGTAGAGAGACTTCCGAGAGCCGTAGTTAGAGCTTGGAGCTTACACGAAGTGTAAGCCAACCAACGCGCACGAATTTCACTTTATCACTGAATTTGATTTTTTTTTTAAATTTCTTCGCTCGCGTTCTGAGCGCCGCACGAACGTTGCGCTGCCCGCAATGCGCATGACTATCGCAACATTTTGCCGATTTCATATGTTGCCTGCAACACGCACGAAGCACTTATAAGCAAATATTAAAATGCAATTATGTTAAAAAGTCGTTGTCACGCCACTAATCATATTTTTTATCTGAGTATACTTAATAAAATACTTAAACGGTAAAAGGTAAATTTAATTTAATCCTTTTCAATGCAGAAATAATTTAAATGAATTAAAGTTTTGGGCAACTTATAAATTTGATCAACTGTAACTTTAAAAGTTGCGCGCAATATTAACTATCTATCAACATGTTGACAAGAGAGGGGATATACAGGGCACATGTTGCTGCAACTTAAGTGAAAACTAGGGGTATTAGTTCGAAGACCAGCTTAGCTTTTTACTTCAGTTGGGGTAGTCCCTTCAGCTTTCATATGTATAACAATTTAAGCCATAATTATAACAGTTGCTATAGCAAGGTGGCACGTTATTCACCTCACTTGCTATAAAAAACCCAAGTAATGTGTCGGCACTTGGTATGTTACAATGCTAGAACTGTTATAATTTGTATGGCAATTCCTATACAATTTCAATATATTTGATTGGAACCAAACCAAACATAGAATAACCGTTAAATTAATCGATAGCGATAAACTAGCGAAAACTCAGACGTTTAAATTAAACAACAGCTTTCTTTGGGTTGGTAGATGAAATACCTCTTAATACTTTTTATGGCATATGAACTATAGTATTTTGATCTTGGCAACCACGATTATCCAGCATTCGAATGAATAGGATATGTGCAATACTTTCATAAGAAATACACACATTGCTTTTTAGATATATATAATATTGCGATGATAAGAATGGAAAAATTGAAAAATCATAATTATAAATGTATGTATGTTTACAATATGTGTAAATTGTATTATTGATTAAATCAATTCTCATCATGTCCTCTTCAGCATTTAATAATACTTAATATTGCTTAATTCACATTTAACGGGTATTATAACTGTATCTGTATAAGTATCGCAAGGCGACACTTTCAATACTATCGATAACTTTTTGTTTTGAAAGTGAGCGGGAAAAAACAAACGGCAGCCCTTGCCGTCAAAAAATTCTTATCAGTTCCATGACGCACGACTTCTATCGACTTCAATCGTCTTAAGTTTACCCAAGGGAAGTTGTTTAATATTCCAGAAAATATAATAATTGGACAATGGAGGATGATAATGGCAAATCATGCTCAGAAGCTAATGCCGAGCAGGGAGCAACTTCAAATGTCCCTAATGACAGTCCCGACGGAGCCGTTTGGTCTCTAAATAAATTTCGAAAGCAAAAGGGAATCGTAGCGCAAATGGTTACTCAGCGCTATGCCGAGGAGTATAAAATGTGTCATAAGCACCGTGGCCTGGCGCTGATCTTTAGCCATGAGCAGTTCGATGATAGAAGCTTGGCGTCAAGGCCCGAAACGAGTGTGGATACCAAAAATCTAGAACGTGTGCTCAATCATTTGGATTTTAATGTAAAGACTTACAAAGATTTGCACTACAAGGAAGTTATGAAAAAGATATCCAGTGCTGTTGCACTAAACCATAGAGAACATGATTGCATCCTGGTTGCACTACTAACGCATGGCGACAAAGATGATGTGATCTATGCCAAGGACAAGTTATACAAGCTGGGCGAAATCTGGGAAGCTTTTAGCGCGGACAAATGCCCAACGCTGGCGGGCAAGCCTAAGATATTTATCATTCAGGCCTGCCGAGGCAAACGCAGGGATCCCGGCTATATCCGGCAGTCTGTGGGACACACCGAAACCGACAGTGATGCCAGTAACAGTAGCAACTATAAGATTCCCAACTATGCCGATTTCTTGATTGGGTTCTGCACAGTGCCTCAATATTGTTCTTGGAGTAATTCAGTGCAAGGCAGCTGGTTTATACACAGTCTCTGCGACGAACTGATGGCCAATGGCCGGAGGCTGGACATGCTCAACCTGCTCACATTCGTTGCCCAGCGCGTGGCCAACTGCGAGTCCTCTGACGAACAGCATAAGCAAATCACCTGCACCATGTCTACTCTAACGCGAATTTTGCGTTTTGGGGACAGCCTAACGGAACGCTTTTAGATAAAAAACAAGAAGGGACATCCCTACCTCAGAGTGTTGTTACTCACAAACGCTTCTCTAAACATTTTTAGTGATCAAATCCAACTAAAAAAGTATTTAAAAAGTTTACTTTCACAATATAAACAATTAATCAACTGGAGAGGAGCAAAACCGGCGTGATTGTGCACGCTTAAAACAATTATCTGCAATACATATGTTTTATAATAATAAAATAAATGTAATGCTCACCCAAATCCTAAAATGTGGATATATTTGTAATATATCGCAATCTTGATATATTCTCGGTTTTCAGATATCGATAGTTCCTTACGATAGGCACATCTCTTGCTGATTTAATATTGTTGAGAACTTACACACGCAACGTCGGTAACCAACAAGTGGAATCTATAAGTCCAGAAGCCGGCGACAATGTATTTTTATAAGATAATTGGAGCGATTTATCTACTGACTATTGCTGTCTGCTGCGCTAGCATAGAACGCGTTGATGACTCGGACCTGATTCACATCCTAACTGGCGAAGGCGACGTGGTTGCTTTGTTTACAAAAGCCAACTGCGCCGAGTGCGACGAATATGAAAATGTTGTTGGCAACATCCAGGACGAGATAAAGCAGTCGCTGGGAGCGTCGGTTGTCCAGGCGCACGATAGTAATTTGATACATATATACGATCCGAGCAGGGAGCCGGCACTTCTGTATTTCCGCCGGGGCATTCCAATACTCTATTATGGAGCGATAAACGAGGATGAAATTCTTCAGTTCTTCAGCGATAACCGCGAACCAGGAGTCAAGGAGCTTTCCGATGACAATTTTGAGCACTTGACGCAAGCATCTACCGGAGCAACGACTGGAGACTGGTTTGTGTTCTTTTATTCCGCGGAATGTGTGCTCTGCCAGCGCTTGTATGCCATTTGGGAGTCTGTTGGCGGGAAACTAAAACGCAAGATTAATGTGGCGCGAATGAATTCTTTGGGCGCCGGAGTCTCCACAGCGAATCGGCTGAAAATTGTCGAAGCTCCCGAATTTATTTTCCTGCGTCATGGCAAAATCTACCGGTATTCGTCGAAGGAATATACTCCAAAGGCCTTCATCGACTTTGCAGAGGCCGGATATTTGAAGAATACGCATCCGGAAAATGTACCCCAGCCATCCAGTTTATTGGATGAATTGTCTATTGGACGCGTTTTCGATTACCTAAACAGTTATGGTACGCTGCCATTAGCATTTGTGGGTACACTTATAGTGTTGTTTCTTCTATTTATTGTTAAATATTTGTTTAAAGCACCGGCAAAGAAAGCCGCCACTAAAAAAGATAAATAGGTTAAGCGGCCTAGGGTAGTTAAGTTTATCTTCGAAAGATTTCATTCCATGTGCAGCAGCTTTGTGTGTAATAAAAAAAAAAGAAAAAAATTCGACACTTTAATATGTTAATCATAGCCAGCAATCGCTCAGCACTGACAGCTAGCGCTGCCAACTACTTGAGAAGCGTTGCTGCAAATCTATCGATATATCGATGCAGCTGCTCGGCAGATTTAGGTATTTTGGTCTTGGCTTTGAACGGTCACACTAAGCACAATTAATTTATGCAGAAAAGTTTACAATGGTCGGCTCCAATTTTGGCATCATCTATCACCCAAGTGCTGGCGGTGGCTCTTCAGGGCAAACCAACACGGGAAGCGGCACAGCCTCCGGAGTTGTCGGTGGCAACAGTTTCAATGCTATTTCTAGCACTGACCGTACTGCGCCAGCATCGCATCTTAGCGATTTCATGTTACAGCTGGAAGATTATACGCCTCTACTTCCAGATGCCGGTAACTGTTGCCAAACATATATTTTATGCAAATGCCTAAACGAGTTTAACTTGCAGTAACTTCACATTATCTGAATATGGGCGGCTTCCATGCGGATGACAAGCGCATTGTGCGCCTTATCTCGATTGCAACGCAGAAATTCATGTCCGACATCATTGACGATGCACTGCAGCATTCCAAGGCGCGCACGCATATGCAAAACTCTAGCACACCCGGCGGCTCCAAGGTGGAACTCCGAATTCTATTTAAAAGTAGCTCTTTTCACATACTTTTCCATTGCAGGCCAAGGATCGCAAATTTACGCTGACTATGGAGGATCTCCAACCTGCATTAGCCGACTATGGCATCAATGTACGCAAAATGGATTATAGCCAGTAAAACTAGGCAAATGCAAATTAAGTTAGTTCGTTAAGCTAAGCCCATGAAATTGTCAAAGTTCGTTTTGCTCAATAACGGTTGACGGTTGTGACGTCACAAAATTGTCCATACGTTACAGTTGGAAGACATTGTGCATAGGTTCGAAAATAAATTTTGACAAAATAGTCGTTTTAATGTCACAGTTCTTAAAATAATTAAAGTTAAGATAATGTCTTTTAGCTGAAATTCACACAATTCTAATACTATTTATCGACACATTATAAACCTCTTAAAACTCTTGCCACTACCCCCCGCAACTTTGAAGGCCAAGACGCCAGTGAGAATTGTTACGATATAGTTTGGCAGGAGTGTGGCCCAGTAGAGCGCATCCGCATTGAGCAGGGTCAATAGTGAGACGAAGAGATGTGTGACCACCACGTAGCCAATGTGTAGATAGTTGTTAGTATCAAAAGCATTGAAGAAGATGATGCTCCAGAAGGTGTGCAGGAGGATAATTGAGAGCGCCTGAGCAGCAGACGTCATAAAGAATAGGTCAGTGCCGCCCTTTAGGCCCATTGTGCCAGGTCCACCCTAGATATGGAAAACAAAGATAAGCAACTCTGCTTGGATTAGTTAGTGCGGCACGTACCATATCTGCAAGTACATTTATCAGCGCAAACAAGCCCGACATTATGCCAAATCCTAATCCAGAGACATAGGCCAAAATGTGCTTGTTTTCCGTGATTCGCGTATCTTCAGCAAAGGCGTGCAGTCCCTGCTCCGTGCTGCGCAGAATGCGATAGATGATGTAACGGAAACATTCCTGGAACAGCACCGAGAACACCACACCAAAGGCTAGTACATCCCGCAGTGGCACAACTGCAAACCACAGCAGCGACGACAGCAACAGCGAAAGCAGCCAAAAAAAGGCGGCCGCTATAAGTATTATGATGCGCACGGGATCATTGGCAATGGAGAACACAAATAGTGCAAATGGGGGTCCAAATGCAATAAAAGTGCAGCCAAATAACTCGGGCAGCGTCATACTTAATTCCACTTAATAGCAAAACCGCCCACCCTGTTTTCTTTTTTTTGTTGTCGGTGACAAGCCGATTAGTTGTTCGTGACTCGTGTTATGACTTTATCGATAACGATAACACTCTCTTTTGAAACACTTTCAAATGCACCTTATGCATTTAACATTTAACATATGAAGCATAAATTGTAAGGAGATTTAAAATTCTTATAGACAACAATTCAGGCACATATTGTTAAAGAGCATTTTACAGCAGTGCATTATATTTCGTGATAAGCGATGACAAGACCCGATAAGATGTTCGTGCGTGAGTCTTATAAGAAAACGATACCGATAGCGTAATGTTTTCATACGCTCTCCAAAATACTCCTTATACGTTTTTTAACAACGCTTGAACTACGTTGCAAGAGTGAACAAAAATTGGTACTATTTTTATAGCCATGTTTAATTGACGAATGCCTTTAAACAAAAAAAAAATTAAGTCAAAAATAATTTAGATTTTAACAGTGCACCTGCTATGCTTCGGCAGTATTTATTCTTAGAGAGCATTCGAAAGTCGGCGTAATATATGCTCGTTTTAAAGACAAAGGCGTCCCATTTAGTGTCTCAGTCTGATTGGTCATTGTTTTGGTTTGGGTCTACGGGGATTAGTCACTTTAATATTTGCAAGCGTAATACATTCGCGAGACGCAAATAACTTAATAAAGCAATAAATAGTTAGTGAGTTCTCGGCATGCATAACTCAAGTTCACCATAATTGCAATTCTAACTTTCTAGTGCATGCTGTGATGGCAAAACGTCTACTGCCCCACGATCCTTCGACGGATGGTCCGGATCCAGACGATGAGCCTGATAGTCCTGCCATTGAGGCGGCCGCATTGGCCATACCAGATCAGTCTGCAGACCGGACTGTCCAGAAAGGTGCGTATACTAGATACCAAAAGCAGGTCAAGTTCCTTACTTCACATTTTATGTCTGCAACAGCTTTCTGGGAGAGTTTAAATCCAGTTAAAAGATTTCGACCTACTGCCGATGGTAGCACAGAGTTGCGCTTTGAGATTCTGCGGGCGCACATAATGCCCCGAGAGATTGAGGATGCCAAAATCAAGCGCTTCATTACTTACGAGCTAACTGTGCGCCAGGACTCCAGCATAATGGACGAACAGCCTGCCAGGATTGAACGCCGCTACACAGACTTTCGAGATCTTTATCAGTGCCTGAAGCGCCAGCATCCCAACGAACTGAGCAATATCAACTTTCCCAGCAAAGTGCTTGTGGGCAACTTCTCGACTGAGCTAATCGCCGAGCGTAGCGCCGCTTTCACCATGTTTCTCACGCATGTTGCTAGCCAGCCCAAGCTGCGAGATTTGGATGCGTTTCTGAACTTTCTGCAGCACGAGGAGCTGACCAAGGCGTGTCAGTATTTGGACGAGCGCCGCAACGAGATGGCCATTCCCATACTCGAAAACTGTTTTCGTCTGCTGAACAAAATCTACATGAATCGCTCCCGACCCGTCCTGTTGATACTCTGCCGTCTGGTGGCTGCCTGCACCGCTTCGCCTGTGCCCCATCACTCGGCGGAGCATTGGGCTCTCTTGGCGCTCAGTCGCTTCGATACGCTCTGTGATATTGATCTGCTGCCGCTTTATATACCGCTGTTGCACACCTGTGCGCATTTGTGGCAAGTGCAAGGTTCTTAACTTACCAGCTGAAGACTTATTGTTATTCTTGTTGCAGGTGGCAGCGCGGTCAGGATCAAAAGCCCATTACGGATCGCTTAACGGATATGTCCAGGCAGGGCATTAACACAGCCAACATTACCAGCCTTATGCAGGCCATTCACAAGCTCGATCCCCGTACTGAAACCATATGAATCACAATCCACATACATCGCATACATATACATATAAACACATACTCACACTCATAGAGCCGTAGAGCTAAGCAAAAAGTGCAATTAGTAAATTTATCGTGCAATTAGTATTAATGTATGTCATATTTATGTAACATGTACTTCGTCACACGCCCTCGTCACGAGCTTTGTAGCGTACCCTTATTTGTTTTTTTTTTTTTATGGAAATGTCGTGAGTTGTGTTGCTTATTTATATACCCTTACCGTGATTGTAACTATATCGAATGCTAAAGCCTATTGATCGCAAATTAAATTACCTAAATTATTCATTCCTTTCAGTATGTCACCAATCTATATCTAAAATTTGAACTAAGAGCTAAATTAAAAACTATATCATAGATAATATACTTCGATTCAGTTTCTTTTTCTGCTCATTCATTGAGTATGTGCGTCACGTCTTACAGGAAATGAATATTACGTCAATTGTTGGCAGTGCTGCCAATTTTAAAAAGCTAAACAGCTAAATTTAGTGGGAAATAAAGCTAAAACAATGCTGCCAGTTTGTTAAAAGTCAAATTAAAGCACAAGCGTGTATATTGAAACTGCACGACTGGAAGATACCGTGGACTCACATATTTTGTATGCATAGCATCATGCTGCAGCCTAAGGACAATTTACTAAAACTTAAAAATTGTCGAGCTTATGTCCGATCAATATACATATGAAAAGTAAAGCAGTTCCTGTGAAAATGGACGTATACAAGCGGATATGACGGGATCGACTCAACTTTTTCGTCTGCTTGCTGCAAAAAATAAGAATATTCAAAACATGCATATTTGCAATTTACGAACAAAGAGGCTGAGTCGACACTAGTGAGCGCTGTAGTCATTAAACATTTTTAGCATATATTTTAGGTCAATTTTTTAAATTAAAATCTAAGGTGAACTTAAATAAATCAACTTATTGTACGTTTCGTGCGGATCTTTTGAACCCGCACGCAGCATAATAACGCTAACCAACTAAAATTAAATGTATAAATACGATCGCATGCATCTAACAAGTTGGCAAGTCTTGTATCCAGCGCTTGCTCAACGTTGCGTATACATAATTTCAAATGTACAGTTCATCATAAATAGTTTTCAGGATCCGGTGTATTTTGGTGGTGGTGGTGGTGCGGCGGGGGTTTTTAGCGGAAGAGTCGCGTAAATGTTTTCAGGGCCTGTGCAACGGCTTTGGTTGTGTCCGCTCTGAAATTGGAGAGTTCAGGAAGGTTAGAAAACATTATTTGTGAGTTTGGATTTCGAAAGGCTCACCTCAGCACCGTGTTGCTAAACTCATCCAACTGCTGTTGTGTGGCAGTTACATAGCCGCCGCTGTTCTTTTTGGGCAACGCATCCAGCGCATGGGCGAGGAAGGGCTGCATTTGTGCATTCGAGACGACATGCTTGAGCTCGGTGAGCACCTCGGCGACATCGGCGAGCATGTAGGAGTGCAGCTGGAACACTGATGCTTGTATCAGATTCATGACTAGTGCGCCGCCATGCTGCGTGGCCAGCTCAATAACCAGCGGTCGGCACTCGCTATGCCGTTGGTTGCTGCTGCGTCCCCAAGTTAGCAGATTTGTGAAGAACTTCATTACCGAGGAGTTGGCCTCGCGATGGTCCAGCGAGCAGGCAATCAGCGCGCACTGAAAGATGGGTGTGATAAGGGTGCTCTGCAGCAGCTGCAACGGACAGCAGTCCAGGTAACGTGAGGCCAGGCGGAAAAAATCATCAACAGTGTCGGGATTGTTGCGCAAGCCATTCTCCAGCTGCAGCAGCCCAAACGTCGGCTCAATAAAAGCCTGCAGCATTTCCAGCAGCCCGCTAATGCATTCGTTCGACTTGGCAAACTCATCGACCAGTATAGAGCCCACGTACAGAAAACAGCTGTGATGCTGCAGCGCATAGAGCACAACGATTTGCTTGATCAGCGGCTCCACCAGCATCACCGCCTGTTTGCGCACCATGCGCACAGCATAGCGTATAAGGCGGCAGGTGCGCTCCATTATCCGCAGATCGCTTTGGTACTTTTCCAGCACACGCGAGATGAGTGGCCAGGCATCATTTAATATTGCAACTGTTGGATGCTCCACATTGTCGGGCACATCGGGATTCGTGTGGCGTATAATGGCACAGGCGCGATCAATCCAGTAAACGGGATCGCTGCGCTCACCCTTCTCCAATGGACAGTGGCTACTTTCGAGTAGCTGTGCCAGCGGCTGCAACTGAAAGCCCACAATCTCGCGGAGCGCCGGCTGCAGCTGCTCTCGCGGCAGCTTTGTCAATATGAGGGATATGCCCTTCAGCAGCCCAATGGCCACATCGTTGTTGATCTGAAAGCTGTCCAAACTGCGCGCGATCTCCACCAGGCCGCTTATGTGACAAATCATCTTCTGCCTGCACGCCGAGCAGATGGAGGTGAGCGCAATAGCAGCCGCTGGTGCCAAGCCGTTCTTCTGCTGCAGCGCATACAACAAAAAGTTGAGCACCGCCTCCAGCAGGTCCGAGTGATTCTCAATCCAGTCGCACAGCTCACCTATCAGCATTATCGATGTGTACCGCACCGCAATATGCGTCTGATCCGTCATGTTGAGTATCGCCTCCACCACCTTGGGTATCACATCATTCTCCTCGCTGCAAAAGTATTTGAACGGATTAGTTTTTAAATATGAGAAAAAAGAAAGATACACGCGTTTAGAATAGGCTTTTGGGAACTTTCTCTCGCAAGCGTGGAAAAATCTGCCATTTTTCAAGAATCGTTTGAGCAGCAAAAATATTAATTCTGCAGTACGTACGGCAATATATTTTTGGCAACATTTTGCATAACAAAGAGCGCTGCTTCGGTAGATTCCCACGTTGTGTTTGGTTCTTGCAGTATAATAAACATTTGCTTGAAGCAGGCTCCGGAGCCAACTATAAACGCCACATCCTTTAACAAATCCGAGACCTTTCGTCGAAAATCCTATAAACAGAAAGAAACTTTAATAAACTGCGAGTACAAAGTTAATGGCAAATCGAATCCGTGACGAGTTCCAAGATTGCCCAGCACCATGTATCTACTTGTTTCTTACATAGAAGTTGTTATTCTCCTCGATGAGTCCATCATGATCGCTTTCCATCTGCGCATGCCGATATAGAGCGCTGATCAGACGCTCAACGTGAGGCCGAAAGCGGGCTGTCAGCTTTTCGTCGTATCGCTGAAACAAATCCTCGCTAAGCTTGTACCACAAATGAAACGTGATCTCGGCCACCTCGTAGTCGAAATGACCCACACATAGCAGCACCAAGTCTAAGCCCTTCAACGCGCGCTGCGACTCGAACATGTCCAGGGAGAAGGCATCGCACAGAGTCGTAAAGATGCGGCAATAATTAATCGTTTTGTCGGTGTCCTCGTGTGCCACGCTCAAGTGATACGCTGTCTCCAGCTGACAGACGGCTTCAAAGATGCGGCCCACCTGTGGATCGGTATCCAGGCTGCCAGTACGTGTGCCCATGCAGCTAAGCAGAGCACAGACGCATTCGGTCGCATTGTCATGCAATTTGCCAGAGGTCTCTGCCGGCTGATTGAGCAGCCGGAAGGCGAGCTGAGAGAGTGCATTGTCGCAGATGTGGGAGAGCGGGAACGCGTGTATGACCAGCCAGGCGCTGTATGTGCGCAGGGTTGCATTCCAAATGCGCTGCTGGTCCAGATCCTCGCGCTGTGCACACACGCACAAAAATTCCAATACACACTCGGCGCTGGCATCCAGCTGCTTGTGCACCTGCTCCCGCCGATTCGCGCCCAGTCGCAAATAACGCGAGTCAATCTCCTCGGGAAGCACCTTGAGCACCTCCAGCAATGGCCAAATGGCCGATGGATGCGGCGCAAGCGTCTTTAACAAATCACTAATCGGCTCCTGCCACGTGGCCATCAGGAGCGCCAGATCGGCCACGGCCAGGCTAAGCTGTGTCACAATCACATTGTCCGTCTGTTCGTCGATTTGACCAATGTGGGTGATCAGCGAGTCCCGCAGAGATTCGTGTGTGTGCGGTGGAAGTTCGCTGAACGAGTTCTGTATTTTGTTACGCATCGTCTGGGCGGCGAAGTAATTGGCGTGTAAGTCTCGTTTCTGGTGCAGCAGTTCGTCGGCTATGGTCCACGAGTATATCTGAGGCAACAAGTGCAAACATTTATCTTAACATGCCTCGTTCTGACTGAAAACTCCTGCCAAACCCAAGTAGGCCAACACTTACCGACTTTTGAAACTCCTGCAGCCATTTGTTGGCCTTCTCCTGCTCCTTGGGATTGGTGCCTTGGAATAGTGCACTGATCGCTTGATATACAATATCCACCGAATATGTGTCCATTGCGCCGGCTTGCAGGTAGATGTAATCAAAGCATTTAAATTAATATTACAGAAATTAATGTTGCTGTTGTAAGAATTTGTGGTGGCTTATCGATAAGTGTCGACAATCGGCTGATTACCTTTTTTGCCAGAGTTGTATTTTTCTGTACTGGAATGACACTTTCATTTTTTGTTGTCTTATGTCAAATATATTCAAATATGTTTAAATGACAAGCAAGACAAGACTATATGCCTCATTATTAACCATTGTTAATTTACCAATATAAAATGAGCAATCTGAATTTCACCTAAACAAATAAACTTAATCAATGAGTCTTCTTGCATCATCTGCCTATCACAGTTACCAATTGCAGTGATGCATACCTTGCTCATCTCTACGATAGGTTTGTTATCGAATTGTAGTTAGACATATCGACATAGCAGGTTGTCAGCAAAATTTGCAATGGATAAGGATTCGGATTCCACGGTCACTTCCATAGACGAAAACACGGAAAACTTCTGCAGCAACCCAACACGCGATATTCTGGCCGAAGGTATCACGAACCTGTTCAAGCCCACCATCGAGAAGCTTGACGAGCGTGTGGCATCAACGATACAACTGCAATCGGAGCTGCGTGGACAGTTGGATGCACTGGCCGCCCAGTTGCGCGACATCGAGAAGGCGCAGAATCAAATACCCGAGTTTGCGGATAAGGTTAAGGAGCTGCTGAACGTCAAGCACAAGGTGACCATCATCAATAACGTGCTGAGCAGTAGCCAGGAGCGCTTGATTGGCCTGCACAAGCTAATCGAGAAGGAGCAGCGCCGGCGCCAGGCGCTACTGGACTCGGCGCTAAGCACCAACATATCATAGGCACAATGGAGACACCGCACACCGAGCATCTCTCCTCGGCCGATTTCGAGCACGTCTACGAGCCGGCGGAGGATTCTTTTTTGTTGCTTGACGCTCTGGAGTCGGATCTCAAGTTCCTGGACAAGCTGCAGCCACGTCTATGCGTTGAGATTGGCTCTGGCAGCGGCATCATCATCACAGCCCTGGCCAAACACTTCGCCCACACTTCGATCTGCCTGGCCACGGACATCAATCCTCGTGCCTGCGATGCCACAAAACGCACGGCGGCCCGCAACGGCGCCCGCTTGGACAGCGTACGCTGTAATTTGGCGGCTGCACTGCGTCGGCGCTGCGTGGACTTGCTGCTCTTCAATCCGCCGTATGTGGTAACCAGCGACGAGGAGCTGCATTGCCAAACACTGACGCCCGACCAGGCGGGGGATCCCGCAACGCAGCGCAATCTTGTCTATTCGTGGGCAGGCGGCAGAGATGGGCGGCGAGTGACCGACATTTTACTGGAGCAATTGGATGACATACTCTCGGCCAGCGGCGTTCTCTATTTGCTGCTGCTGCGCGAGAACAAACCCGACGAAATAATCAAGCAATTAGCTAGTCTAAAGTTTAAGGCTGTCAAATACATGGAACGGCGCATTCCCGGCGAATACCTGTACATACTTAAAGTGACCCGAAACCCAGATTGAGTTGCTTGTCTATTAAAGTGCAATCCCTACGATATACATAAGTATATGTTTTATTTTGATCTAATTTCGCATAAATGGAAGGCTGTAATTGAGATAGTTGTCGCTGGTTTGTGTCCTGGCTGGCTTGTGTTCTCGCTTAGCGGCTTATCGATAGACATTTTAATCGATAGCACGACTTAAGCTCAAAGAGCGGTTACATTTGAACAAAATACAGGACATAGACCCATTTCCTGTTTACATGAATATATAATTTAATTTAACTCTATTCGATTAGAAACAAACAGTATTCCAGCTGCACGCCAAAGCGTAGCTAATCACTTTTCGGCTGATTTGGGCAGTGGGAAAAAAAACAACACAAACGGCATTTAACTACTCTACCCTGCATATGTATATGCAACCCCAAGCCGTGCGAAATAAAACAACCGATAGGATTACAGCACCAATCAATGAATTATGTGCCTCTACTACTGTATGTACACATATGTATTCGAATAACTACCCCTACTCGGCATCTGCATAATACACCCTCTCCGGAACTTCATTCTCTTTGGCTTTTGGATGGGAGGGGCGGGTAGGAGTGGAGTGGAGTGGATTGGAGGTTGTGTGCTGCCCCGCCCAATTGAAAGAATCGTTTCATTGGCATCTGATAACTGCCAATTGTGTTGTTGTTCTTGTTTCATTGTCGCACATTTGATTTTGTAATTACAATAATTTATTTTTTCTTGTTTTGTGGATCTTATTTGCCTTCTTTCACTACAACTGGTTACGATTGAATTATACTTTTTTTGTTGTTCATCATTTGATTGCTTTTCGTTTTATTTACAAAAATGTTTGTGTATTAATTCAACATTGCTTCGGTATCAAATTGTTTACGGCATATACATATACATATATGTACTCTATAAGTTATTGACCTGGCATGCATTAACTGAAAGCCTTTAAATGCTTATTAATATTGTATTTGCTGTATATACTATATGTATATGTGTTTGTCTGTGTGTGTGTGTAGTGTGTGGGTCGGTTAATTGCTTGAAATTAGGGCCAAGTTGGGGTGGTTAAACGTTTTTTTTTTTGCAATTTGAACAAAAAATTGATTGATGGGTTCGTCTCTCATTCAACTTTTCAGTTTCAACTTTTCATTTTTAACTTTTTCTCTTGCTTTTCAGTTCAAATATCAGTCATTATAATCAAGAAATCGTTTCGAGTATTGGGCTTGCAAATATTTCGTGTATTCAATATAGTTGTATGTATGTATGTATGTTGCTTGGCGCTATATACTATATATATACTATATATAGATTGCCCGACTACTTAATAAGTATGTTTTTTGTATATAAATAACATTAAAAGTTGACTTGTTCTTGTTGTTGCCTCAATGCATTCATATATATATATTCATCATATCTTTCGATTTCGTTTTCGTTTTTGTTTATACAATTTACAAATGAATTAACTTTATCAGTTATTGATTTGCCTTTGCACATTATACAACAGAATGTTCTCGATATTGCTCTACAAACTAAAAATTTGCCTGCTTGTCGTGTGTTTCATTTGTTTTTTGTTTATTTGTTTCTAATACTGACATAATGTATACTTAAGAGTAGTCGTTCGTAGTAGTTAATAGTTAAATGCTGAAATAAAAGAGGCCGACAAGCTGAGCTTTCGCTCAGTGTAGTCGACGTCAAAGTGAATCTTGAAATCAAACTTCCCGTTGCGCCCCCGCGAAGCCGACAAGAAACCGGGTCCGACTACGGCTCCGGCTACGGCTCCGGCTACGGCTCCGGCTACGGCTTGGTGTGTGGCCACAGTGGGCGCGAAAACTTTTGAAACCATATGTAAAACTTGAGTGTTGTTTTGTATATTTTCTTTTTTTTTTTTAATTGCATTTGCTTTTTCGATCATTCATAAAATGTAACGTCTAATTTTAATAATGAATTTAATTACTTGTGTGTTTGTATGTGTGTGTGTGTGTTTTTTGCTTCCTTTAATTGTTATTATTAATTAAATCATGGGGCTCCGCTTAAGGTTCTTCGTCTGCTCCTGCTTGTTCTTCATGCTATGTATCTGTCATTTAAACTTAAGACTTATGACTTAAAGGAAAGAAGAAAGAGCTTGGTTTGTTTGTGTATATAGTTTTTTTTTTGTGGGGGGGATTGTTTACTTTTTTCGGTTTTTGTGTTCTCGCCTTTGTTTTTTTCGTTCTTTTGTATTTTTTTATAAAAAAAGTACACATAAAATACAATTAAAATAAAATAAGAAATAGAAAATTATTTCTTAAACATAAGAATTATATACTTTTGCGATTTTTTTGTGTGGTTTTTTTCTCTGGTTTTGTTTTTTGCTTGTAACTTTTTATTTATTATTAATTTAAATTTTTGTTTGTTTTGTTTGTAATTTTTTTTTAGCTTTTGTTTTTTTATGTTTTATGTTTTGACTACATTATTATTACGCTTGATCGTCCGAGCCGGAACCGTCATCATTGTCATCGTCATCATCTGTTTAAGAAAGATTTGTCTTAGTTTCGGGTTTTCTTTTTCTTTTTTTGGGGGGAATTCCGGGCATTGAACTTACCGTCACATTCAATATCATCCTCCTCACCATCGTAGGGTACATCGTATTCGTCGCTTTCAATTTCACTGTCACCCTCGATGAGATCATCTAATACCTCCTCCTCATCGGAATCACCATCAGCGGGTTTATCTTTCTTGGCTTTCTTTGATTCGGCGGATTTAGCCTGCAAACACAAATGAAAGAGAGATGCCAAATGAGAAAAGGATATCGATAATGACGGCTTTTGTTGTTGCTACTGAAACCTTTGGGCGCCCAAGTCAAACCCCATACTTCTCCTTGATCAAGGGCAAAGCGAATTGTTCATGGAAAGAAAACATAAGCCCAACATACGCATTTTACTCCACATAGCTACAGCATGTTGTTGTTGGGTGTGTATGTTTGTGTACGTACATATATATGGCCATAAAATGTATATTTAAGGCCCACAAAACAACAAAAATCGCCCTTTTACTGGGGAGCAGCAGCAAAGAAAAATCGTTATTTTCGCCGTAAAAAAGGCATTTGAAAAATGCGCGCGTCAATGGAATTCGCTGCAGCAACACGCACCAACGAACGGAGAGAGCGAGAGAGCAAAAGCCAACGATTGCCGCATTACAAGTGCACCTCTCACTTACATGCTAACAACAATACATAAGGCGGCATATTTACTATATAATGGAAAAACAACAATCGAGAGGGCATATGTATCCGCATCCGTGAGACACAAAACCAGCCAAGCCAAGCGTACGTTCGACCCACTGTGACCGGGAGCCGACCGAACGAACCAAACCCGAAGCAAACCGATCCGAACAAGAGGCAGCGACGCTAGCGTCGCAGCTGCTGCTACATGATGGCGGTAGTGTATGTGTGTGCGTGTTAGGAGCTATAAAAGAGAGCGAGAGCACAGCGCTGTCGCTGTCAAGGCAGAACTGTACCTGAGAACGCGCGCGTCGTGACAATGGCTGCATGAATGGAAGACTCACGCACTCACACATACAACAGCTGCCGCAGAAAAAGGCGCAAACGGTTGACCGCCGACGACGCTAGCGGCGCTGCCCTGGTGTGCGTTCATGTGCTGCTGCTGCGTGGGTTCAAAACTCAGTTAACCAACCAACAACAAGGCAAGTATATAAGGCGGTCACGTTCTCATGTAAAAGAAAGCTTGTAATACATATGCATGCATGTCTGCGCACGTGTGTATATGTGCGAAGGCATAATTTAACAGCGATTGTTACAAAGCAGAAAAAAAGATAACTGAGAAAATGTGTGCAAAATAAGCGGCGCGCTCTCTCAAGCAAAACAAAAGCCACCAAGAAACTCAAGAAAAATACTTATGCTACCAGAGCAGCCATTAAAACAAACATCCCATAAAACAGGGCCATCAATGATAGACGCTGTTTTATTGCACTAAAGTGCGCGATGAGTATTGAAAAGAAAGCTCTAGAAACCAGCTGCTAATCACTTGGGAGAGATCTGAGAGGAGAATTCGTCAACGATTCCGACCTTAAATATTTCTTCTATTAAATATGCTAATCGAAATAAGTCCGATAAATAAAATACATTTCTTACTTGAAACTATTTCATACCATTCATATATTAATCTAAGCCCAGTGTCTCTAGCTGCACAACAGTAGGCAACACTATCTAGAATTTCTAATTAAACCGTTGCTTCTCCTGCATATTATGAATAGGGAAGTTGCGCCACCCTGTAAATGGATTGTTTTTATGTGCGCCCGCCATGCACACACATATGCACATAAATGTACCAAAATAAATACACGTAAGGCGAAAAAAAGTGAAAGATAAATGTAAATGGGTATATACACAAACAACACATGTCTGTATACAGAATGTGTACATAAGTATTTACACGAAGAGCGCACTGAGAGGGACCGACGCATGGTAGCAATTCGAGAGAGGGAGAGTAAATGACAGCGTTCTCGCCGAGAGCACGCTCGCAAGTTAAACTGTACATTTTTATTTTGAGCTTGTGACAAATAATTTAATTTGCTAATTTAGATGATTTAGCCTTAAGATACCTCGTGCTTCTCCCTTCATAAGTATTTTATGTTTATCAAAAATGTGCCTTTTTCGATTATGGCATTAAACAACAAACGAATGGAATGTTGCGGGAGCATAAAAAACTGGTTCTCCCTCTCTCTCTCTGGTTTATACACGCTCTCTACCTCTCTCACTCTATTAATATGGCGGACTTCTGCCGGCCGGCGTTGTTTTTAGCTGAGAGTGCAACTTTTTGGCTGGCGCGCAATTTGTTATTGTTATTTGTTACTGCCAAATTTGGTAAATGCAATTTACAAAGGCCAAAGGTGAGTCTAAAGAGAACCATCAGCAAAGATGTTACAAAATCGCATTTGCCCAATTAAAAGTGCTTGGTTTCTATTGTCTCCGTGTTTTAAATACACACACACACACACACACACACACACTCATTTGAACACATAATGCATTGACTGTGTGGGTGTGTGTGTGTATTTGAGTTACAAGGACGCATTGCTGCCAAAGCTTTTAACGTTTATCTCTTTGGGCTTTTTGCGTCTTGCTGCTTTCCTTGTGCAATGCTAATGACCTATGTATTCCGTATTCCAGTATTTATTTGCTTTGTTTTTTTCTTTTCGTTTGTACTAAAATCGACGCTCTCGTTCTCTCTCCTATTATCTCTCCGGCCAACAACTGTACCGCTCCGCTCTGCCACCACTGTTCGACTACTAGACATCCTAACCTCGATTTGAACCGAACAACAAATAATCTTTGATTACCGACTCACAATCATCTTAATTTAATCGTAAATAATAACATGCACACACATACTCAATGCTTTGCATGTAGAATAATAACTATTTATGTATTTGTATACAGATGAGTGTGCGCTCTCTCATTGTGTCAGGCTCTCTTGCGCTCTCTTTCTCTTGCGTTTCAGTTGGCGGCTGCTATCGGCAGCTGAACGTTTGAAAGGCGGCTGAAACTGAAAAACGTGTGTATATCTATTTCTAGAACAACGTTTTTTCTAGCAGTTTTATTTTTGCCGCCGGATTTTGTAATTTGCTTTGGAGGGTAACGAAATAATTTATGAATCATTTGCACAAAAAGACAAAAGTAGCGCGTAAACAAAACTTCAACAAAGCAATAATCGATTGAGGCAGCGCGTTCGATAACTCGATCGATAGGCGCATGACGCGTCGCAGAGAGCGGCAGAAGAGAAAGAAGATGACAAGTGCGTTCGTTTGTTTTGTTATTAAACAAGCGCACACATACACTCACGCACGCACACACATTCACAGGGAGGCTTGCGACTGATTAGGGTAAATTGTGTGAAACTGTACGAGTTGAATACGAGTAGAGTATAAGATCCTTTGGAGAGCGAATTTGTAGGTTTTGGGTTTATTGGATACTTACTTCAGCTTGCCTCTTTGTGACTTTGGCGTATCCCTTGGCAGGCGCGGCAGCAGCAGCGTCCGCCGCATCGGCAGCGTCCTCGCCATCCTTGGCCGTGCCGTTATCGGCAGCGGCCGCATCGCCAGCAGCATCGGCGGCCGCTGATTTGTCCTCGGCAACTGCTTTGGCTTTGGCTTTGAGATCCTCCTTCACATCGCTGTCGCTGACGGCGGCTACCTTCTCGACGGCAACATCGCCGTTATTTTGTTGTTCTGTGGCTGCAGACATTTTTGTTGTTTTGCTTTTGAACTTGTTTGAAAAACTTGTATATATTTTTGTACAGTTATATAACGAGCATGCGTCGTTATATTTAGGCTTAAGTTGTAATGATTAATGCGCGCGTGAAATTCAGTATCCGTTCAAGTGTTGTGTGTATACTATTCCAACGCTTTTTGATTGCTGTGTGTTCAAGATATTTTTTGGTTGTTGACAAAAATTAGCGCAAAATAGATAGATTGTTCCGAAGAGGGAAAAAACGAGAACCGCACCGCACGAAGCACACAAACACACTGTCTGAAATGCTGCTACGGCGTGTGTATTTAACAGATACAACACAAGCGCACACACACATGCACACACGAACACGCTTCCGACTGCGGCTGCTTGCTCTCGTTTTTTCTCTCTATCTCTCTTTCGTTCGGACCGGCCGCTGTTTGCTCGCTTATCACTCGCTCACGCTCAGGCCGCGCGCTGCTGTCACTGTCCCCTTCTCTTTCTCTCTCTCTCTCTCTTCTACTTGCTCTCTCGTTCTGTCATGTATGCAATACACTGAACAAAAAAGCACGGCGGCATTTGTACAGCAGCAGTTGGCAAAGTAGAGAAGAGAAGGCAACAACAACATTAAGCAGGTAGCGGAGGCGAGAACAAAATAACAAACGCCGCCCAGCTCCCGTCCGTCCGACCCACCAACTACGCCCGCTGACCGACTCTACAAATAATTTTGCAATAATATTTTGATAAAATAATAAAGTATTTATAATAAAGTCTTAGTTTCAGCGCGGCAACAAATATACAAATTCTTGTACAAGCGTACGCTATTCGGTATATTTGTATGCCTTAGCTGATTATTTTTCAGTATTTTGTATTTTTGCTTCCTGACTGACCACCGATATGTGTACCCGTTGACGGCTCGTACAAGACTAAACTTACCATCGCACACGCGGCCGTCTACAGATTGCAAGCAGTGTCTTCTTGTACAGCTTAAGCGTCTGGCATTTTTACCGATTGCTCGTAAGCCTTTATTTGGATCTGGTCCAAACTATTGGGAATCGGTAGTATAAATAGTCCCCTTCAATTTGGCATCTTTTTGTGGGCGCTGCGATCAAGCTGAAATCCAAAAATGACACCTCGAGTGGGTTTCTTGACGAATCCCATACAAAATGCGCTTTCTGGTCGTGAGTGAGTACAGCACAGCCAACGGCGACGTCGACGTCGCCGGCACGTTTGGCGGTAAATTTGAAAATTGCCGGCCGCGGTGGCTGCTTGCCCGTTACAGCTCTTGTTGGCGGTGGTTGTTGTTAGCCGAAGTGTGCTTCTCGACGGGGCGGCAGAGGTTTGGAGCTGGGCACAGGCTGCTAGGGAGGGCCCATGAGGTAGTTGTACGGGCAGCAGTAGCAGCAGCGACAGCGGCAGCGGCTGGCCGGGCAACTTTGGCGTTCTGTCGCCGCGTCTGTGGCGTGTATGTGTTCTGCTGTTGGGTTGCATACTCAACGGCAGTGTTTCGCTTATTGTTTGTGCCACAACATATTTATAGAGTGGACCTAAAAACAAGCGAGTAATCAGGTCAATTGGGCGACGGAAGATGTGCAATGCCAATCACCAGCATATTTCTAAACCAACAAAACATTTCTAAGCATTATCTGTATTTCGATGGAATTCTAATGACTTAAGCAAACCAAATTATAGATATTACACAGTGTTAACCAGGTTAAAATACTCATACATTTGTATCTTTGTTATTACAGTGAACAAGGTTCACCCCATTTTTCGCATTTCGCTTCTTTTTTTTTTAGCATTATTGCATCTTTGCATTTCTTTCAGTTGATCCCACACATTTGTGGTTCGACAATTTGCTGTCTCTGTTCGTTACACGAACCATGCTGGTTCAGGAACTGACTAATGAGCTAACGTTCTTCTGCTTTATTGTCGCTCTCGCCGCAGCCGGCCTCTCTAGCCGTCAGTTGATATAGTCGTCTGTCCCATTACTTATTTGAACTACTGCTGCTGCTGCTGCTGCTGCTAGCTGGCCACAGTCGTTTTTCTGCTATTTTTATGCAAAACAAATAAGTATAGTTTTGTAATCTGAATAATATGAGCGAAAGAGAGAGAGGCAGAGAGAGAGAGAGAGAGAGAGAAAGACCCACAACGACAGCTCGCTAATTAAAACCGATGTTCGCCTCGCCAACGTGGATGACAGTCGTCTATGGTCGCATCTACCAGTTTGTGGCACTCTACACATTGGCGCGGCTGGCATTGTTGCCAACAACACCTGTAATCGTGGGACAATCATTGAGTTATCATATTTAAACAGCGCAACGGCAACAGCAGCTACTCGAAAGCAGCGGCAACAGAAACAACAACAAGAAGAACTGTGACTTTTGCTTTTGCCTTAACATTTCATTTCTTGATAAGCCGATTTGCGTCTTCGTTTTTGCGCTACGGGTTTTCCATCTTTCTTTCTTTCGACTCTCTTTTAGTGTTGTTTTGAGCGGCGTTGCGTTCGTTCCCCCGGTTAATGAGGGATAAATAATATTTGTTTCGATATGATTTATTCTTCTACATATGCACATACATTTGTATATTAGCCAAGGCGTCAGTGAGAAAACGAAATATGTTTCGGTCTATGCAGTTCCTTCGAGAACTATCCACACTATGCATATGTATGTATGTACATGTGTATGTATCTATATAGACAGCAGACAGATGTACCAGTTACACGGTTACACGTTTTCCATGTATGACCAATATTATTTCAAGGTTAGCCGTATATACCCATGTTTCAGTCCCTGGACTGTTGGTTCAGAGAATTGCGATAAGAAAGGTTTACAATCGTTAACATTCAGGCAACAGCGCCTGCAATTTCGTAGGGAAAGTTCTAGAGGTAGTCAACAAAGTTTTCAGGTAATCGCAGCGTTTTCACTGAACCCAAAGGTAACAACTATCATCTCTCGAATATGCTGTCTCAAGAGACAGAGTTAGCGAGCGTTGAGATTTAGTATAATCTAATCTCAAAACCCTAATATATATATATTTGATATGCATTGTATTATTGTCAAGTTTTCAGGTTCTCCAAGTTTTTTTTTCAGTGTATTAACACATTGCCTCTGCTTCCTGTAGCATGCAACAAAAAGGTGTTAATGGAAGTAATCGATTCTTTTACAAACGTTTGTGTGTATATGGACATGTATTTGTTATATGTTCTGCTAATAGATTTATAACAAGATTGTACAGATTTGATTCAGATGTTTGATGAGGACTTGCTGTGAGTTCCATATAATGGGAATGTGTCACGAATCGTTGATAGAATAGATGTTTAATTTCTATTCAAAGCGAGCACTCGACATGTAGATGTAAATAGCTTTTGATGTACATACAAAAAAACGATTTTAGCTTTGGAAAATGAAGGTGAGAAAAGCGTGAAAAACTTGAAAAACACGCGAGGCGTATAAATATATACACTTATATACATACATACATACATATGCACTTCATTATATAGCTTAGTTTGGCTCGTGTGGAATTAACTTAATATTATTCGAATTATCCCATCAAGATTAGATAGTTAACTCTGTTTGGTTTACTTTCTAACCCCTTCCACAACGTAGGGCATCTTTATGGAAACAATTCAGACCTCATTTCATAAATATGTATTTACGTGAAAGAACTGAAATCATTCAGAAAAGAAAAAAGAACAACATGAACTGGTTTGAGAGTACAACTACACGGACAAGGGCAACCGGGTATTTGGGAGCGTTCGCTGATAAGCGGTTCCATGGACTTACAACCCGAATCGGTAGCTTGAAGAGTATTTGTCGTATTTGGCGTCGGTTCGTTCTAAAGTCGCGTTTCGCCTGGTATATGTGCGGTTGGTAATGCTTCCACACGAGTGCAGCGATTAGCTGAATACCCTACACTTGGCTAGAGGGCCTCAGACGAGCATTTCACACCAAAAAAAATAATTTAGTTGCTTCTTGTTGAAGGTTTTGTTTTCGATATGGAATACATGTCCCAAGTACGTGTTATCATTATTTGTTGGCATTCTGAGGCGAACGCTTTAATTGGCCAGAAAATGAACTGAGAAGTACGCTCCGCCCCGTCCCGCCCACCTACCTTCTCCACCACAGTCGCTTGATGTATGAGCTGCCGTGGAAATTCTTTTCTCTCGGCATCGGGATGGGTCAAACTGCAACGCTTTCGCATAGGCCTCTGCCTGCGGCCCGGCCCGCCTGTGCCCGCTTTTGTGTTGGCATCTGCGTCATGCATTTGGGTGCAATGGGAACGCTTGACTGGGTGGATTGACCGGGGCCCGGTGGCGGTTGCCGGGTGGTGGTTGTACGCCAAAGAGTACGACCCAAGAGTGCCAGCCGACTGGTGAGCACCACATGAATGAATCATTTGCAAAGAGCAAAATGTTGGCGTCATTTCATATCCAGTTGTATGTATGCATTCGAGCTCGCTTGTGTGTGAGTGAGTGAGTGTGTGTGTGTGTGTGAGCGTCGCTGTGTTGTGGTCGAGAGCACATAAGAAAAACAAATAAATTTACACCAACTGTGCTCAATTGCCTTAGAGCTGCGTAGTCATGTAGCATCCATTCATTTATTCAATACATAATTACACAGACTCATTGAATACACCCGTTGAATAGCTTCGCTGTCAGGAAATTGGCTTCAGATATGCGCTAACTTTTCTTACTTAAACTAGTTTTCAGTTTTTGTTTGTAGCTTTGTATGTAGCTTTCCTGTTTAAGGCAGAGAGCTGATTAATAGAATTAAATTATTTTTATTTTTGTATTTGCTTAATTAGCAGGTACATTTTTAATTTTGTCTGCTTGAACTCCGCGCCAAGCCAACTGAAGCACGCCCTTGCGTTGCTTTACAACACTTCGCATACACGTTGTTCAACACACTTGCCAGTGCTGCATGCGATTTGAATTGGCAACGGTCTAAATCCAATTGGGACAAATTCGAAACAAGCAAACTACATTTAAGTTTTCAACTCCAATTAGAGTTATATTAATGTTCGTTTAAAATCTTTTCCAGTTTGTTTGTGCTGGGTTTATGGTGTTGCGGCATTGTTTGGCGCGCATTGGCAACCCTAATCATGCTACCTATTAATGACCTTGCACTGACATTGCCGCACAGCTGTGGGTCAAGTCGCATTCGCACAACCGAAAAGTATCCAGAAGTTTGTTAGATCCAATTTGGCAAGCATCAAAAATGGCCTTTAATAAGCTGAGCATCGAGAACCTGGATCTGGAGGGCAAACGCGTGCTAATGCGGTAGGTTGTGCATCCAATCTGCGTATTGATCCCATTCTGTGGGATTGAATGTTGCATAAAAGAATTTTCTTGTTCACTCCCCGGACGTAGCGTTGACTTCAATGTGCCCATCAAGGAAGGCAAGATCACCAGCAATCAGCGTATTGTGGCCGCCTTGGACAGCATCAAGTTGGCTCTGGCCAAGAAGGCCAAGTCTGTGGTGCTCATGTCGCATCTGGGTCGTCCCGATGGCAACAAGAACCTGAAGTACACGCTGGCCCCCGTTGCCGAGGAGCTGACCAAGTTGCTCGGTCAGAAAGTAACATTCCTTAAAGATTGTGTGGGCAGCGAAGTGGAGGCCGCTTGCAAGGATCCCGCGCCCGGCTCCGTTATTCTGCTGGAGAATGTGCGTTTCTACCTGGAGGAGGAGGGCAAGGGTGTAGACGCCACTGGCGCCAAGGTAAAAGCCGATGCCGCCAAGGTTAAGGAGTTCCGCAGCAGCCTCGCCAAGCTGGGCGATGTATATGTGAACGATGCCTTCGGCACGGCACATCGTGCCCACAGCTCCATGATGGGTGATGGCTTTGAGAAGCGTGCGGCTGGCTTGCTGCTCAACAAGGAGCTCAAGTACTTCTCGCAGGCCCTGGACAAGCCCCCAAATCCCTTCCTGGCCATTCTGGGCGGCGCCAAGGTGGCTGACAAGATCCAGCTCATTGAGAACTTGCTCGACAAGGTCAATGAGATGATCATTGGTGGTGGCATGGCCTTCACCTTCCTCAAGGTCCTTAACAACATGAAGATTGGCGGCTCCCTGTTCGACGAGGAGGGCTCCAAGATCGTCCAGAATCTGGTGGACAAGGCCAAGAAGAACAATGTGAAGCTGCATTTGCCCGTCGATTTCGTCTGCGGCGATAAGTTTGCCGAAAATGCAACCGTCAGCGAGGCCACCGTCGAGAGCGGCATTCCCGATGGCCACATGGGCTTGGATGTGGGCCCCAAGTCCCGCGAGCTCTTCGCCGCGCCCATTGCGCGTGCCAAGCTGATTGTGTGGAACGGGTAATTAGCGCCCATTATAGTAACATTTCGATTGCTCATTGATTGTTTTATTTGCTCACAGACCACCCGGCGTGTTCGAGTTCCCCAACTTTGCCAAGGGCACCAAGGCAATTATGGATGGGGTTGTCGCTGCCACCAAGAATGGCACCGTCTCCATCATTGGCGGCGGCGATACGGCCTCTTGCTGCGCCAAATGGAACACAGAGGCGCTCGTCTCGCACGTATCCACCGGCGGTGGAGCTTCGCTGGAACTGCTCGAGGGCAAGACACTGCCAGGCGTGGCTGCCTTATCCAATGCCTAAGTGGCCCAAGCCCCAGTCTATATAAATACCCAAGCTTCTCTCTCACTGAAATATTATTCTTAATGTTAACATTGCTGCGCCAGACACCGTTTATACTGTAAGCCCAAAAGTTCAATAAAATGAATATTAAGTTAACTAGCTACAAAATAGCTTGAGTTGTTCCCTACATTCAAGTTAGTTAGAGATTCTGTTACCAACTGTACTTTATTCTGCGAGTGTATATAACAGGCCGAATAGGGCACTTCCAAAACCGTATATATCTTCATGAGGACCATGAACTGAGTCGATCCGGTCATGTCTGTCTCACATAAAGTATATTAGGTAAGAGACGCGGATTATCGACTTGGCTTGGGTCAAAAGTTGAGACTGATAACATTTATGGCATGGAGCTCTTCGTGTTGCTAAGGAAGTCCGTCGTGTCACGGAGAAAAACACGGACCATTCCCGTCTCTAACTTAATGCTCCCAATTCAGCATTTGTTGTTATTTCTGGGTATAGGGTATTTTAAAGTCGGGTATACTCGTACAAAGTTTCCAAAATAAAATCGCCATGTAGTTCATCAATTACCTAATCAAGCTTTATAGGAAGAATATGTGGGCCATAAAAATATGGACTCATATGGTTAAATCTTTAATCTACTTTATAAGCCTAACAATACGGACTTACGGCCAAGTGTTTGTCCGGGAGCTACTTGCGGGCAAAGTTCGCATCCATGGCTGCCGAGGTGCGTTGTATGTTGTTTAGATTGGAACGTATGCGATTCCCAATGGAGGTCTGATTATCTATGGCCTTTTTCACCTGCTTGTTGATGAATTGTTGGTCAAAGTCGCGTGCCTGGTTTTGAGCCTCCTCGCGAGCATATTCCTCGCGATGCTTGTGCACGGCCTTGGTGCGATCCGCCTCCCGCCATGTGGCATTGTCCATCATCTCGCGCAGACGCGCCTCACGCTCACTTTCGCTCAGCTTGGGTTTGGATTTCGCTGCCTGAATTGCCGCAGGCGGCGACGCACGTCGAACAGGTGGACGTTTTTCCGGTGTCGCGCTGCGTCGCCGCCTCTCCTTGCTGGGTTCTCTCCGCTGCGACCGCTGTTTGTCCGTGCTGCGACTTCTTCGGCGCTGCCGCTCATCTCGTTGATCTCTACGTGGACTGCGACTTCTGCTTCGCCTGCGTCTGCTATTGCTAGCGTCGCGATGGCTTCTGACGTCCTTCCGCTCCCTGTGTTTTGTTCGCTCATCGGCGCTGCTGTTGCTTCTACCATGTCTTCCTCTAATTTCTCTGGTCTGCTTGTTCTGATCCTTTTCGCAGCTGTTGCTTCTACCACGTCTTCCTCTAATTTCTCTGGTCCGCTTGTTCTGATCCTTTTCGCTGCTGTTGCTTCTGCCACGTCTTCCTCTAACTTCCCTGGTCTGCTTTTTCTGATCCTTTTCGCTGCTGTTGCTTCTACCACGTCTTCCTCTAATTTCCCTGGTCTGCTTGTTCTGCTCCTTTTCGTTGCTGTTGCTTCTGCCACGTCTTCCTCTAATTTCTGTGGTCTGTTTGTTCTTCTTAGCTTCTTTGCTGTTGCTTCTGTCACGTCTTCCTCTAATTTCCCTGATCTGTTTGCTCGGCTCCTTTTCGCTGCTGTCGCTGACATCACTGCTGATGCTGCTGCTGCTACGGCTGCGACGCCGTGATTTTTTCTTGCTTTTTGCCTTTTTCTGCTTTGTGGCCATGTCCAGCTGTTTGGTCAACGTACGGTACTTGGCATCCAGCAATTTGTCAAGCTTGAATTCGTCAATTGTGCTTTCGCCCTTCAGTTTCTTCATCTGCTTTGCCAGCTTTCTGTCCAGGTCGTCGTTGCTGTCGCTGTCATCATCGCTTCTGCCCTTATTTTTCTTAGACTTTTTACTCTTCTTGGACTTTTTGTTGCGTTTCGTCGCTTGTTCCTGCTCCGTTTTGAGTATGCGATGGATTTCCTTTAGTCGCACCGGATTCTCCAGCAGTTTCCGACGCGATTCCATTTCCCTCTGCTTGATGAGCATTAACGGATCTTCCATTGTCTTGCGCTGCATGTCCACCTGCTCGGTGGACTGCAGGTTACGGTATTCCCGTATTGAGAATGGCACACACTCGTGCTCAACATGGTTTATGGACTGCTTAACACCCAACGTACTCTCCTGGCGTCGCTCCTCCGCCTGCAGCTGTTCAAACGATTTGTCTATCTTGCGTCCCAGCAGATATTCCTCTCGGTTGATGAGCTCTGCGCTATCTAGAATAAGCAGAATGAATAACTATACATTTAGTTTAAGAATGATTCATTATACTTTTATACATCCACTCCAGCTTCGCTTCGCCACCGCCGCTGCTGGACAGAACGCCTGAATTCTCTCCTATGCGCCTGAGCTCCTCACGGTCGCGCTCCTCGTTGATCTCCTTGCGTAAATCATCCAATTTGCGTTGTTCCTCCTGCTTCGCCTGTTCCGCTTTCCACACACGCTCTTGGTTCTTCATAGTGTGTGGATGCCATGATTTTTTCAGGTTCTATCCCAGAAAGATTTAAGATTTCAAGTTATACGAATTGCAAAAGTGGATCAAATGGGGCTCTTACCAAATCACCGCCACCCATGTTGGGATCTGTTTAGGACTCCCTTAGCAAACTATAAAACGAAACTATGTATAAATAAGCGTCGTTATGTTTCCCTCTTTTTTTTCGTATGCTGCACATATGGTAAGCAGGGTATGCATATCAAAACCAAATAACCTTCAGATAAGCACGGTATGCAACTCACAGAAACTTTTGTAATATTTGTAAATCTTGATGTATGTTAGTATATATAGGACAATGGCAGTACAAAACAATCCTCAATTTAATCTAGTGAAAAGAAATTTACCCATAGCTATGTTAAAGAAGCAATAAAATGTAGACTATCCTGAACATATATCATACAGCTTGCGAGCTCAGCGTACTACCTTTATTTATTCTCTTAGAGACAGCTGAAACCACAAATCTATCGACCTCCGCCACATTATCGCGATATTTATCGACGTAACGCACACTGATAAGAAAGAGCCGCAAATGCGTTAGAGAGAAGTGAAAATAAATGAAAGCATCTTAAAGCAATTATAGTAAAATCATAACAACAATATTTATTACAAAATACATACTAGAGCATTAATTTCTTGGTATCTATCTATGTATGTTTAGACTTAGCAGCAATCACATTCCTGTGATTAACGATTTGACATAACGGCTTCTTCGTTAAGTTTTTTAAAATGTTATTTATTAGACTCGAACTAAAATGTATGTAAACATGTTACACTTAGAACAAAAATTTTCAACAATTTCGCTTTCTATATTCGACGGACGGTGGTTCTCAAACAAAATTGTTAGCCATGGCTGTAAAACCCAAAATGTGCGAAATTTTAGTGACAAAAAGGAATGTGCGGACGACGGCAAGCTGCCGAAAAAGTTAAGCCTAAAGGACGTGGATGTGGCTGAGAAGCGGGTTTTTATGCGAGTAGACTTCAATGTGCCGATGAAGGATGGCAAAATAACCAACAATCAGCGTATTGTGGCGGCATTGCCGAGCATTAAATACGCGCTAGAGAAGAAATCGAAATCTGTGGTAGGTAGTCGACGAGACAATCAAGATTGGGAACAAGAGCTCTTTGAATAGTTTCTTCTGGGTTACAGGTGCTGGCTTCCCACTTGGGCCGTCCAGATGGCAAAAAGAATATGAAATTTTCATTAAAGCCCGTTGCCAAGGAGCTGGAAAAGCTGCTGGAGAAGCCAATATGCTTTATTGAAGACTGTGTGGGCGAAATAGCGTTGGATGCATCGAAAAACCCGCCAACGGGGGCCGTCATACTGCTTGAAAATCTGCGATTCTATGCCGAGGAAACGGGCAGCAGCAAAGATAAAGACAAGAAGGTAAAAGCCGATCCACAAAAGGTTAAGGAGTTTCGGGAAAAACTGGCCCAACTGGGAGACATCTATGTGAACGATGCTTTTGGCACGGCGCATCGTGCCCACAGCTCAATGATGGGCGAGGGCTACAAAGTGCGTGCGGCCGGATTTCTGCTAGACAAGGAGCTGGAGTATTTCTCCAAGGCGTTGGACAATCCAAAAAAACCGTTCTTGGCCATAATGGGCGGCGCCAAGATTGCTGACAAAATACCACTGATTAACAACCTGCTGAACAAGGTCGATCAAATGATTGTGGCTGGTGGCATGGCTTTTACATTTTTAAAGGTCATCAACAACATGGAGATTGGCAAGTCGCTCTTCGATAAGGAGGGGTCCAAAATGATCAACGACATTATGAAGACGGCAGCCGACAAGAGAGTAGAAATACTTTTGCCAGTTGATTTCAAATGCGCCCAGAAGATGGACAAAGATCCCGGTGGAATTAAGACCACGGACATAAAAAAGGGCGTGCCCAAGGACTTTATGGGCCTCGATATAGGTGTAAAATCTATGGAAATGTTCGGCTCCGCCATTGTCCATGCCAAGACCATCGTTTGGAATGGTCCGCCAGGTCTCTTTGAGAATGATCAATTTGCTGACGGCACCAAGGACATGCTGCAGGCGGTTGTCTGTGCCACTCAGGACGGCGCTACGACAATTGTTGGCGGCGGGGATACGGCGACCGCCTGCAAGAAATTCGGTGGCAGTGACAAGGTCTCGCATGTCTCCACTGGCGGCGGCGCTGCTCTAGAGCTGCTCGAGGGCAAGAAACTGCCCGGTGTGGCGGCGCTTTCAGATGCCAAATGATTAAATAAACACTAGCAATTTTACACGTTGCATTTGCTATTATTTTGCTTCTCGTTTCTCCTTTTTTATGCTTCACAAAGTGAGTTGATTGTATTTAGTTAAAACCGCAAGGAACTTAATGTTTATTAATACAAATTTATTTAGTTTAAAAATGATTTTTAGCTATTGGAGCTTTCTCAATGGATTTAATCCATTCTCGGTTATCCATAATTATTTTGGCTAATTTAATAAAACGCCGGAATGAAACTTTCTCTAAATAAAGGACAATTTAAATACACAAAACAATAAAGAAAAACTAGTTTGGTTTGGAGGTTAGATAATAAAAACGCAGTTTCTAGTTTACCGACTGCGATTATAATAAAATTCTGTTCGTATTGGAATAACGTGCGCATACTTAAGTTGGTTACACTTGGTGAATACAATTAGTCTGTGTTGCAGCTCTTTTGTTTTAAAATTCACACGCAATAACTATTATCTGAGTAAGATTTCATAAAAGAGCGGTAACAATTCTGGCCTAATCGAAGCTTATCAGTTCCGCTGTGGCAGGCTCGGCAGCTTTGACAGGAGCAGCCGGTTCGGGTTCGTTTTGGGGTGGTGCGGGTGCGGCAGCCACAGCCTGGACTTGTGAGCTGCTGATTTCCATTGCCGCAGCTGGTGGTGGTGCTGCTTGGGCTGGTGGTGCCTGTTGTGGTGGCGCTTGTGTGTTGGGAATCGGCGGATGCGACTGTACAATTTGCTGCTGCTGCAGCATAACATGAGCCAGATGTGGTTGTGGTTGGGCTTGGGTCTGGGGCTGGGGGCTGAGGTGGGACCTGCTGTTGCTGTGGCGGCAGCTGCGACATCATGGCCTGAGCCGGATTCGGATATGGATTGTCGGGAAGCGGAGGCTGCTGCTGCTGTGGCAACATACTGCCCGGCGGTGGGGCCATCATCATGCCAGGAGCTGGCGGCGGCGGCTGCGCTAAGCCCGGATTGTACATGCCAGGGGGCGGTATGCCGCCAGCAAACTGACCAACGCCATGGCCATTGGGTGTTGGATAGCCAGCAGCCGCAGCGTATGGATTGTAAACGTTGTTCAACTGATGCGAGGGCGAGCCGTGCGGTGCCACTGCCGAGGGCGGCAGATAGGGAAAGGGCGCTGTTTGACCCATTAGATATTGCGCCTTCTGTTGCTCCTGGCGTAGCTGCATCTCACGCTCTTGTTCCTGAATGCGTTGCAGTGCGAGTTGGCGCTGATATTGCAAGTATTCCTGTTTCTTTTTGCGCATAATTTCTAGCTTTTGGGCCATTTGCAGCTGACGCTGGCGCTCCTGTTCCTCGGCAATGCGACGCAGCTTTTCCACATGCTCCTGGCGCAGCACATCTAGCGCGGCACGCGAGTCCTTAATCTGCGCCAGCTTGTCCTGCAGCTGCTCGTACCACATGCGCTTGTCGTCCATTTCCTTGATGTAGGTCAACTGCTGTGAATGCAGCGAAGTGAGCGTCATAAACAGAGTCTGCACCGAAGAATCATTGGAAATGCTGCGTCCGCGGCTCGAGTTGGACTTCATGCGATTGACAAATATCTCCACCTGGGTGCGCATATTGGCAGCGAATTCATCAATTTGCACCTCATCGGCGTTCTTTGGCATTGGCAGCGTTTGGAGCAGTTGCTGCTGGGGCTGTGGGGTTGGTGGCATGGGACTAGGCGCCGATGGGCTGGCCATGGAAGAGGATTCACTAATTTTGCGCTGCTCCCAGTAGCTGCGATTTAAATATTTGGCCAACTCTGGGTTACTTTCCTCCTGCTGCTGCACGGGCACCTGTGGCTGTGCCGGCTCCGGACTGGGCGAGCGCTGTTGCATGCGATAGGTAGCTACCGATTGCGGTTGCTTCTTATGCTCCGCCTCCGACTGGCTAAGCGCCAGGGCCAGCTGCAGTTCCTCCTCCTCCTTCAGCTCTTGCTCGGTCTTGCGCGCAGGCGTCTTTTCAAAGAGAAGAAACCAATTCAAAGATTTAGTTTATTTCGCTGCTGAGGCAACGCCAGAAAACCAACCTGCACCTGCTGTGATAAGGAGCTGTTCAGATATTCCGCTGGCAAGTCGCTGTCCGCCACGCGCGTGCCGCTCTTGGCACCTGCCGGACGCTGCAGCGCCATAAAGCAGCCATCGCACACGCGCACATCCTTCTCGATGCCGTACTTGGGCAGCGGGCACTGCTTGGCCGTGCACTGGCCACAAAACACCTGGCCGCAGTTGCGGCAATGATGCTTGCGATTGGTGAACGTAAACTCCACACGGCAGCGATGGCAGACCCTACCATCCGCCCAGTTGGGCGCAGTGTCGGCGGTGAACATCGCATCCGCTTCCTTCAGCTCGGGAAATGTGTGCCCCTTGGCCTTCAGTATGGTCATAGTATCCTGTAAATTAACACCAATTTGTTTTGTTTATTTACTTACATTTCAAAATCAAGTGATTTTTTTTATTTTTTTTAAAGCTAACTTACTAATTTTGTTGTATAAACTATGTGCTTTTGTGTGGCATTCGGTTCAAGCACAATATAAAGTGGAATATGTATTGAAACAAATCAATCACAAAGCTCAAATTCATGTAAGCTTTAATCAAAGATGATTTTCAAATTGTGATTTTGCGCTTGTATAAGCTTGGACCTAAAAGAATCTTTTTCGCATGAGCTCTAAAGGCCTGTTCTAGATTCCCAAGACGATCGAACCTTTCGGATTCGAATTGGATAGATGATCTTTTTGACGATTAGGATGAAATCTTGTCAGTTTCATGTTATAGTTTTGAGTTAACCGATAAACTAAAATATATACGTTCCTTATCAACAAAGAAATTTGTAATTTAATATATTGAGAAGTTATTGCAGCTATTGCTAATGAAACTGATTTTTCTTTTTATTGTTAAATTATCAACAACTGTTTTAATAAGCAGAACGAAATGAAACCCAATCTGTTCTCAATTGAGGCGGGAGTAATCGTTGTTTGGCTTTAATACAATTAAAAATCATTCAAGCTGACAATTTAATTAATTTGTATGTTACCGAACACAATTCATGGAAGAAATCCGTTCTAAAAGCTGGTTAAAAAAAGCTTGGTATCGAGAAGGAAGAATCAAGAACACCAAAACGAATGCGGGTCAGAATATACCGGACTTTACTTTAAAGACTATGATCAAAATCTAGAACAGGATTCGTAAGCATATAGGAAAGTGGAGAGAATACTTTTGAACGGTTTGATGAAGATTTAATGCCCTTGTAGAAGCGACTAAGGCAGACTTTGTACTGTCTGTAGAAAACATAAGAACCTAAGCTAAGTTCAAACCTTAAAGCTTGTTGGCTCAATGATTAGGTTCAAGAATATACAAACTTAAGAAGTTTAAATATGTGCGCCAACTTGCAAGAGCGTATAGAAATACGCACGGTTCACCCCTAATTCAATTAGTGTTCGTCCGAGACGATTGGAATGTTTTCGGATTTCTTGGGTGGTAACTCACCTTGATGGCCTGATACTTGTCCGATGAGCGAAATGCATAGGCCCAGGTCTGGACTAGCTCGAGCATTTTCTGGCGCACATTCTCGTGTGGCGTTTGCTCCAGGAAGCTGCTAAACATCTCGCAGTTCTCCTTGGTGAAGACCTCCTCGTGCACGGGTGCGCCGCAGTTCTTCACAATGCTCTCGAGCACCAGCAGGGAATAGCATGCTGAGTGTGGATTTGGCGAGTTCATTTTCTTTTTGATTGCGGCAAAGGCAGTTTTTGGTCTGCAAGCCGAAATATGAGTAATTAAATAAGAAAGATTGTTTTACTTTTTGTGGCACCTACGTGACATCTTTTTGATTGATTTCATCGCAAATTAACAGAATTGAGGGCCAATCTGGCTCCAAGCGCAAGTGGCTTGTGGCGTTCTCTGTGAAAAGGCAAATAAAATTCAATTAGACACCAAGTTTGGGGCATATTTATTGCGTTTCAGGTTCATTCCCCTTTTTTTGTTATACTTTTTTTTGCATCGCTTTGTCGATGAGTCACTTTTGTTGCATTATCTTTGAGCTTATTTAACTGCCATTTGTAATGCGCCACTTACCCAGATTTTTGTCAAAGCTAGAGCGAAACATTTTGTATTTGATTTAATACTATTGTTAGCTTAATATTTGTATTTTTAAAGCTTTAATAATGAGTTTTATTTATGTATTTCGTGCTCGACTGCTATTATTGCTGGCTGCTGTTTTCTTCTGTTAGTGATGACCAATCCCGATGGTGTACAATCGTTAAACTATCGATATACGATAAGTCAGCTGGTCAGGGATGTGAAACAGCATTTGCAATGCGCGCGATAATTGTAGTATTTAAATACCTAAAAACCCGAAAAACTTTACTTTTATGGTTTAATTATTTGTAAATATGAAATCTAAGAGTTGTCATTCAAATCAAACAAAGTTCAGTTTGCTGAATAGCTTACAAATATAAAATTGATCTTGATATTGTGTTAAATACAATAAAAGATGCTATATTGCTAGTAGATTATGCTTTTGCTCAACTTTAAAGATGGTGGAATACCGTTACATAAGGCCGAGTTCAAAGAGATCCGTCTTATGATCATAGGCATCTTTATTTGCAGTGAAGATACAACTGGGAGCCAAATTCAGAAGATTAAAAGTCTTGGATATAAAGTTTCTTTTCTTTTCTTTAAACTTGTCCATTTTATTCGTACATCAATTTTCTTACTATGTCCTATTTTAACTGATAACTAATTGAATGACATATATACATATGTATAGTCCTTTATATGTATGTACATGCGTATGAAAAATTGTATAACCGTATAAAATCTATATTCGCTATGTTTACACGTAGTATGTAGTACAGCAACAGGTAGCATTAGTTAAAGTATCACACGCCGATGTAAAATATAGTTCACTTGAACTAAGCGATAAGTAACATAAAATCACATTTAATTTATATTAAGCTCAATACTAGGCAACTAAAGCGAATCAAATTGACTTGATTTTACGCTTCAGTGTAAAGTAGGCCATGATCTTGAATAGCAATATTTGGCATAGAATCATCATGATATTATAGCCAAAATCGCCATGTTCCATGCCAAATTGACGTAGCACCGTAATGGCATTTCTGTAAAATAAAAATAAGTTAGTCAAACTCTTATTAATGTGCATTTTTAAACACGTCGAAACCTACTTGAAGTGACAGTACAATTCCTCGGAAGGACAAACTAGCTTGTCGCGTTGGTTCCCGTACAATGACATAACCATATTCTCCAGGGCATAACGCATCGGCGAGAGGGCGGCAATAAATCGCAATGCGGGGGGTATGTGCGTCAGCAGGATCAGGAAACCCGAAAACATAAGCATAAAACACGTGGACACGGCGCCAATAAAGGTACCATTCTATAAAAATAAATAATAATACTTAAATCGTATCTGAAATATGTGTCTCTCTGTGTCCCCCACTTACCACCGGATTCAGTATTGTGCCTAGGAATACGCCCAAACCATCCGCACATATTGTTACGACCACAGCCGTCAGCAGATATTTGACAAAACGATCCAGTTCAATCGGTTGATCGGTCATCATGTAGCCAATAGTAATATAAACTGTGGAGAAGATTATCTGTAAGGCAATGTGACGATTATTATTATGGGTACGTATATTAAATATAGTCTATATAATATGTACTCACATGCACGGGTGTGGATGTTATCATGGTGGCCACGTAGTAGGTTTTCAGCTTGTACCAATTGTTAAAGGTTTCCTTCTTGATTATCTCAATCTCCAAAGGATCTACAAGGAGTCGTACAGGGTAATTTAACACCAAGATTTGTGTTTCGTATAGCTTACAGCGCAATATTCCAGGCATTATGGTCGTATACCAAAGGTATGTACAGTGTATCATAATCATGCCCACATTCGATATTTGCTTGGTGGCATTGCTGCCGGAATCACCAAAGAACAAGCCCATCATGACAGCACTAAGTATATGCATGCCTAGTTTAAGATATGTTAAGGTCTGGAAAAAAAATCGGGATTAAGATTAGTATTTAAAATCTATCTATATATAGGTTATAGAGGTTTCTGTAACATTGCCCTTCTATGCGATTCTCACGAATTCAAATAATACAAAAAGGATATTGTGCTCTCTTTCTAATTTAATCTCTTGCATTCTATATGTATCCCTCTCATTCCCTTTTCTTTATACTGGAACACGTACATGTTTACGTTTTCTTATACTCAAGACTACATAATTTATGGTCATTCATACCTTGTCCCGGCTGATCTCTTGGTCTCTTCTACACCTTAAACAATATTGAATATAACAAAAGATTTGTCTTACGCACCCAATCCCTGAAGAATTGCAAATGACAACGTCCGATCAACAGCCACAAACGCATCCATTCGGGTGGCGGATAGGTGTGCTTAATGAGTTCCTTTGTTGAGTCCACCTTCTCTATTTTGGGCTGGGCTGCTTGTCCTTGGGTGTGCGATTCGTTGAACTTGGCCACTTGCATCTCGGATGGCGTTTCCGATATATCGTATCGCCAGCGCGTGTCCTTGGCGCACTCAGTTAAGGCCTCGGTGTGATCTTCAAAATCACCATTCACACATTCCAGCACTGTCACGTGGCGAATGATATATTTTTAGTGATTGCATGAAAGGGCACAATTAGGGAGCTACTCACAGAAATCCGCTGGATTGTGGTAGGCGGGACACTCAAGTCCGATTGTTTTCAGAAACATCACCGTATTTTGGGGCGAGCCCTGGTAGGTGCATTGACCCGAACTGAGCACGTAGATCAAGTTAAACAGATTGTAAATGTTCGTCGATGGCTGATGGATTGTGCACACAATGGTGCGACCCTCGTTCGCCAGACTACGCAGCAGCTGTATGGTGTCAAACGAGGACGAACTATCCAGGCCCCTATGAATGGTTACAATTTCAAGGTTAACACATGTTAGTCAGCAACTGGTTTCCGCATGATCGCGTTCTCTATTCTTGCTTACGTTGTGGGTTCGTCTAAAAATAGCACCGCGGGATTGTCTACCAGCTCCAGGGCAATGGACAGGCGCTTCTTCTGGCCACCACTCAGCTTCGAGCATCTCGTTTGCTTCGCATTGGTTAGCTTCAACGTGTTCAACAAGTGGTCAATCTGAAAAACACAAACACAAAAGGTTAACAGTTTGAGTCAGGGCGAAAAAAACGAGCAACAGTTAAATTACGAGCAAAAAAGCTTTTAGCAAGAGCTTCCAAGAGCTTTAAGGAGTTTTAATCAAGAAAGGTTTAAGTAAAGGTAGCTTACTTTAGTTTTCATTTGCTTTGGGTATAACAATCTACTGATTTCTAAAAACTTTTTTACTTTTAAGCTAATTAAAGCTTTTAAGCTACAGCTTTCAATTAATAAGTGTTTATCTGAGAGCTTATTCCTGCATATAAGTTGGAGCTTTTATAAGCTCATTTTTGCTGATTTAAGCTTGGTACAGCTTTAAAGCTCATTAAAGCTTAGTGAAGCTTTTCAATAATGAAGTGTATTATTTGCTTCGAGACTTGAATGCTTACCAAAATGCGCTTTTCCTTCATGCTAACACATTTGTTGGAAATCTTGAGAGTTGCTGCCAGCAGCATCGTCTCCTCCACGGTGAAGAAGGGATAGAAATGATCATCCTGCATAATGTAGCCGCACAGCTTGCGTGCCTTGTGGCCGATTTCAATGGTGCCCGTTACGCCGGTTTTGGTAAGGCCAGTTAGAATGTTCATAAGACTAGATTTGCCGGCCCCCGAAGGGCCCATAATGGCAGTCAATTCGCCCGACTTAAACGTGCCCGTAATGCCCTTGAGTACCTTCTTTTTTTCTGCAAAAAATCAAGAATGTTTTGTGTTAGGAAAAGGGTATCAAATGTGGAATACAAAGAGAGAGCAATTTAATTTTGGTTAAGACAGAATCGAGTATGTTACGCACCTTTTCGCTTTGACTCATTAACCTGATAGACGAGATCTTCAAAGTGTATATCGATGCCATAAACAGATCTTAACAATTTGCTACTATCCATGTTTGTATATATTTAATTCTTGTTTACTCTGGCTTAATCAAATTATTTGCCAATGCTGCTTGCGTGCATCTGTTTTGTTTGTTTTTTGTTTAATTATTTTCTGTTTTGGTTGTATAATTATTTTTTTTTTAATTTTTCGTTGTGTTTCGGAATTCACTTAAATTTCGCTTAGCAAGTGCTATTGTTAAATACTTTTTAATGCATAATCATTGTTGCTTTGCAATTTGTAATTGTGACTCTTTTATAATGTAAGAGACCTCTCTTTCAAGGCGAACTTTACATAAGTTAATGTTTAATTACAAGCTCTAAAAAAATGTAAATAAAAAGCAAATCAAAATTATGACAAAACACTTTTTGCTACATGGCTGCAGCTTGTTTCTTTATAATTGGAGCGCGCAACTGAACTTCTGGGTCAAGCTCTTGAACCGCTGAACCGTTGCATAAACCACTAAGAGAAAACCAAAAAAAAAAAACACTGAACCAATCACGAAAAGCCGCTGCTCACTTACGCATGCGCGCAATCGCCCAGAAAGACGAACAGCTGATAACTGCGGAAGAAGCAACTGGCAACAACTGAGCAGCCGTCGCGACGTCGATTGGCGCTGCGACTATGACGCCGACTGCGGCTGCGACTTCGACTGCGACTGAAAACAAAGCAGAATCCAATAAATGGAATAATACAATAACAAAGAAGAGCCTACAACAACAGTAATAATACGCATATCAAATTCAATTTGGCAATGCAAAACGCGTCGACAGCAAAGTAAAGACAACAACAAAAAGCCAGAGTCAACAATCGAGCAACGTTTAATATAAAATTTTCAAGTTTAAGTTTCGGTCGTAGACATTTTTTCGGCGATAAGAACCGACACATACAAAAATTCCTATTTAGCTCGTGAGTCAACAACAAAAAACACAATATGCATACATCAAAAAGATATACAATAAAATAAAATACAAAACAAAATAAAACAATAAAAATTATAAAAACATTAACAAGTGGCCCATAGAATGAAATAAATTGCAAACGACCTTCCCGTCACCGGTCTATCATAATAATGGTCGTTAACACAGCTTTGCCCAGAGAAGATATGCGTACTCTCCTCGCATGGCATTTTGTGAATTTTGTAAATGAATATGCAAACATAAAGTGCAAACAACTGATAGGCATTATTTAGTCGATAGGACAACACCGAAGCGCGAATACCTATTATATACGAGAGCAATTTGAATGCTGATCATATTTGTATTTTAGGCTTGTTCAAACTTCATTTGGTAGACAATGCAAGAAGAATGTTCTTATTTAAATAATGTTGGTTATTTATGTTCTGAGCTCAGAGAACCAGAACCGAACCGAAAGCTTGAAAATATCTACAATAGCCAGTTGTGATAAAAAACATATATTATATGATATGCCAAAAAGCAACAATATAAGTAAATAGAAATAAAAACATTTTAATTTATAACATAAAATAACGTGACAAATTTGACTATAAGGATTAAACAAAATAGTAAACAAAACAGTTAGACCATATCTTTAAAGTAATTTCGGTGATGAAAAGTCTCAGATAAGCTGAGGCGACAAACAGCCATACGAAACCAACTATGCTCAGCTTTTGTGAAGTCAATAGTACGGTAATAAAAAAATTTGCCGCAATGCGCGCATGAGCTGAAGCTGAAGAAGACGATGATGAAGACAGTTAAAGGCGTAGAACAGACAAAGACTGGGTAAATAACAGCAATAACAACAACAAGAAGAACAGCAAGCACAGTAGCAAAAACAACAACCACTTGAGATGAACAACTTTGAAAAATATGGCATTTGTTAATGGCATTTGTGGATATCAAGTCGTCGTCAAACAGAAATAAAACATCAAAAAATGGCACAAATTGCAAAATTCGAATTACAAAAACTTGAACAAAAAAACTAACCGAAAATGGTGGAAACAAAAAAAGAACTGTCAAGACCGTCGCGGTCGCTGCGCAGCAGCAACAAAAAGTACAATAACAGCAGCAGCAGCAGCAGCAGCAGCAGCAACAACAACAACAACAACAACAAGAGCAGCAGCAGCTTAACTAACACTTGATTGTCAGAGGTTCGGCGACCGTCGCAGTTGAAGCCGCGAAAAGTGAATCTGAAGTAGCCTTTACAGCGGGGTACAGCGGGTACAGGGGGTGGGTGTGTTTAGCATTTTCTTGCTTTGGCCTATGTTTGTTGTTTGTTAATTTCGTACAGCATTTGTCTCAGCTTGCGCAATGAAATTCCTGCGTTTTGAATGGCCTGGCCCGCAGCCTCAGACTGGCTTTAGAATTTTTTATTACTACGTGAGCATTGAATTAATGACTCAAGATTATTATGAACAAGTCTTACAAAAAGCCTTTGAAAAATGTCAATAGCATTGATGGAAACAATACGCGACCAAATAAGGCCAGCAAGCCAGGCGCTCAGGTTCTCATGGTTCCGCCAAAGACCATCATTAAGAGCCCTGCCAAGTGTATGAACTCTGTACGTGTGTATAAATATGTCAATGTGAAAGTGCGCTGTCCTTCGCCCACAACGCTGAACTGCAGGTCGGTAAGTAAATGCAATACATAAATTATGTGCTAGATATTGTGCCTTGGGAACGCAAACACTTGACCAGAAGTCGGGAATGCCACTTGCTATCAATTAAAGTAAATTGTATTAACATTGTCGTTGGCTTTTTCACAATTTCTTGAATATCTAATGAATATAATTATATGCAAGCTGTGTGGCTACCAAGATATCTGTTAAAGCATATTATTATGAAAAGAAACTTGTGTTTATCTAAAAACTTTACAACAGTTTGTTGTCCTAGTCAGCAATCGTTTCATTAGAATGCGTCGTTCTCATAGATTAAAGCTATGAACTGTAGAGAACGGGGTTATAGTAGATTTCATATACTACTAATTGCATATTAACAAAATAGATGGAAGAATGTAAAGATAAGCATTTAAATACTCTTCTTGTGATTAAAACTATAAGATTCCAAGAGTCGGAAATTACGTTTTCATATACTATTGCCAAGCATTCCAAGCCTTGCGTCCACAAGAGTATTCAAGCTTCGGCGTGCCTAAGATGGGAAATCTTTCTTGATTCATTAAGACTACATGATAATCAGTTATTAGATGAAGTTGAAGGAATCTTTTGAAAATCTCTTCAATAAAAACAAATTATATTGATTGATTTGCTATATGTTTAAGCAATACATAGAGAAGCTCTTGTATGCGTAAGGCAGATTTTGGATATATCAATCAATACGCATCTGATCAAATTGTATTACGCAAATGCTATGATAAATTCTTATATTGCCCGTAAATTTCCATTTGAAGTTAAGAATACGCAAAGTTAACATAACATTTTTGATTATTTCGAATTTTTGTTTTCATAAACAAAATATTTATAGTATGCTAGCAGGTATTTGTATAAACAAATGAACTGCAAGGAAATGTGTTTAATATCAAACATGCTTTAATGCCTGGAATACTTGTACGAAAACATAACCATCCCCCGTCTAGCCAGAGCTGATCCCTCATGCGTCAAGGTTATCGAAACTTATAATCAGCTAAGCAAATAAAACAGACCTAAGAGATTGGAACCCAAGCACGTGCAAAGATTACGGTAATCTTTGCCAATGGGCGAATTGCAGCGCGTCATTCCGTATTATAAGGAATACAACTATCGTTGATGATAATGTTATTAGTTTAATTAGATGAAACTGATTAGCCCACTAAAGATTGCATTGTCCGGTCCGGCAAAGGGACCTCTAATTAAACTCCAGAATATTCAATCAGCTATAAAGCTAAGTGCAATCGTCACCTGTCCAATCGGCCAATCGGCCAATCGACTAGCACTCGGTTGTTAATTGTAAGTGTCATCAGTAGCTTATATAAACAAATATGAGAAACTGCTTGACAAGCCCTTACAGAAATCTATATTCAGCGTGATTCGGTTTTTTTTTATTGTTTTTTTGTCTGCGCTGTTTTTTTAATTTTTTGAAAGCATTGCAAATCTTGACAGCCGTGCAATGAACCTTAACTAGAAGTTGATACACAATTTCTTGGCAACTCATTTATAATAAACATTTCGGTTTTTACTTTTATCTTATATCGCCAATCGGCTTAAGCGTACTACATTATGCCAACTGACATATTAATTATGAACATAAATTACCAAAAATTTACTTAGCATATGGAGCGAGAATTTGAATTGTTGACTGGTTTTAAGCTCATTAGAGTTGTGGGGGACCTTTGTCGAACAGAATCGAACTGAAGAAAACAATTATTTAAATCTGTTTTGGATCCAAGTAATATATCTTCAAAGCTGTCGACTTGCTTAGAGGACATTTGTAGATCAGAATCGAATTATAAAAATCTGTTTCGGACTTAAGCTCAAACCATTTGAAGATCAGAATCGAAATCTGTTTCGGATTTAAGCAATATATCTTCAAAGCTGTCGACTTGCTTAGAGGACATTTGTAGATCAGAATAAAATTTCCGAAAACAATTATATAAATCTGTTTCGGATAGGCCTGTATAATAATTGGATTGTTTTTCCGATAATTAAAATTTGTTTACGGTATGAGACTTTATCTCCGACAATATCTCCGATAATATAGAATAATTCCTATAAATCAGCAATTAGTCAAACAAAGTTCAACAATAACTATGCAATTAAATATAAGCAATAAATAAGTTGAAAATATCTAATAACTATTTGTACTTTAATTATTAAATTTCTGCAATTTCTAAAAAGGCATTTGATTTCCGCATAGTCAATCAGCTTAATAGATCTACAATGTTGATAGATCTTTTCGAATATAAAATTTATGATACAGTATGAGAGTAATATAATCACTTTCAGTCTATTTTCAATGTGAAATTATGTGTCATAGACACGAACTGGTGTGTCAGTCCGGGCTCAGCTTTTCAGACTGATTAAGAACAGGTTAGTTGCACTCAATCCCAAGGGCATAATAATACAATATGAGGGCAAACCAAACTCTAGTTACCAACCCCGAGAACAGCACACATATTTAAGTATATAGCTACAGGTGTATAAGAGTTGGCAGGAACTCATTACTACAGTTACCTGTTGCCAAGTACAATAGAACTTTCAAAGACGAGCATGTATATGAGTGTCTGGCTACAGGTGGTTGGGCCCAACCCATTAAAAGAAAACACCTTTAACTCATTTGGGAAAGTATTTCTCATGGCGGCGGTTATTAAATATGGTTTGCCATGATGTTTGCCAATGTCCGATAAGTATTTTGTATACTCTGAAAGATAAGCGCCAGAGATGGGGGTGTGCGGCACACGCAGAGAGACATTTAGTTGCTTCTGTTTCTATTCTCTGTCTATATATGCATATATATGTCGGTATATGTATCTATCATATGTACATATATTGGTTTGGAAGCTTTGTCTGACTCTATGCAAACCGGAGCGTATTGCATTACAAATTGTATTTTTCCACGCCCTCGAGTCTGAGTATGTTGACACTGTCCCAATGCCCCTCGCCATGTTGCCAGTGACAATGATGATGGGTCTGGCGGGACGGGTACGAGAAGGGGAAAGGGAATTGGAATAGAAATGGGGTATCTGCGGGCGCTATGGGTGATATCATCACGATTTGGCAACAATAATTGCCTGGACTAATAAAATGTAAATAAATATATAATTTCTTTGCACACAGGAAAGTCGTTAAAATGGTCTACAGCACGGATAATTAATTGCGGTTGATAAAACAAAGACCTAATCCGGGATACATGGGTGCCGTATGCGGCGTATGTGGCGTATGCGTAATATCCGCAAATATATGATATTTACCATATTGCGGCCCGAAAATAAGAAAAACATATATTGAACTTTGATCTAGAAAGAATAATAGATTCGTTTTTTTTTTGTGTATATTCGTTTTCTGCTGCTGCTGCTGCGGCTGCGGCTGTTGCCTGTTGCTTTCACACAAACATGAGCTCACAATATGTGTGTGTGTGTTTGGGTGTGTGTGTGTGTTTGTGTGTTCCATTTTCTAAATGATTTCATTACAAATACGAGCAAAGAAAATTGCGAATGAAGAATAGGAATAGGAAAAAGTCACCGAAGAATTGAAATCGAAATCGAAATCGAAACCAAAGCTACAAATAGTTCAATTAGGTTTTACATATTTAGTTTTGTAATTGTGTCAAATTCGTTGAGCGACTCACGAGTTGATTCACGAGTTGCACTTGATATTCAATTCAATGAAAATGAATGCAAAACAAATACAAATACACTTGAATTCTTCGAATACACTTCCTATACTTTTAATTTGCTTGGCTCGTTAAAGAACACGAACCGTTGCAGAGTTTTGCATACAATTTTGAAATATTTCTCTACTTATTTATAAATTCGAAAAAAACATATACGAAATGCGATTTTTCTTATGGATTGTAACACGCGCGGCGGTATCACTCTTTTTTCTTCTTTTATACGTCTGACTATATATATTGGATATAGATATATATATGTATTTGTATTTATGTGAGTGTATTTGTGCACTTGAGTATGTGTCGAAAAACACTTCCGAATCGCTCGAAATGCGGCACGAGACTGAGACTGGGTCGACTTTCAGGCAGCCGTTGACGACGTTGTCGGAACGGAACGGAACTCGCGCAAATAGTTTTTGTAGCGTTGCGGGGTCTCTGATATCGTATGTAGATATCTTTTGGAGAGCGACAGAATCGCTCGCTTGGGTCTTTCATTGTTTTCTAATGTTTATTAATAAAATGACCACCAAGCCAGCCGCAATAGCTGAGCGCACAATAAGTTCAGCATTTCGAGAGAATTGTTTCATTCTCTGTTTTTGTTTGGGTCTCGTTTGATGTCTCCCCATTTAGCCATTTGGCCTGCTCACTTTGACGCAGCTCTCAAGTGATTTGTGTTAGAATTCTCCGCGTCTGGCTGTTCACTTTTCCCATAGTATTGCACAAGTGTGCTTGTCGATGCACAAAGCACAGCTCGATAGCTGAAAACCAGAAAATGCTCACCCGCCTAGACAATTAATGCCGTATATAAATACGGTTCTAGGTTTCTTCAATGACTCAGTAATTATGTATAGAATTTCCCTTTCAGTTGGTCAAGAAGTTGATCTTGTTAGCATTTCCCTGACATGCTTGATCTGATTCCGACAGAATCGTTTTACGTTTGAGGCCAATGCCAATGCCATAAAGCACATAATATTTTGGCCGGATTGAGATAGATGTTGACTTATATCTTAAGCGAAAACTGACTCAGACTCGAACTTTGATATCTTACAGCTAATAGGACAACTTGCTTGAACAAAGACAATTTATTGCCCTCAGTATGAGAAGATCTTGACTAGAGTTGGCTTTTGCGATCGCAATTATCTTTCTATTTATAAATTATATACAATCTTATCTTAATTTATGCTTAGCTTGAAGCTTGGTAAATATCCTGAATAATTATTTTCGCCCGTCAAAATGATTATAATTTTGGCATATTAAATGCGAGATAAAATCGTATAAACATCTTTTGCTCAGACTTTGTTATAGCTAAATCCTCATTGGAGTGAAATTCAAATTTTAAATATTTATAATTGCTTGTTTTTATAGGAATGGGAATTAATTTGTTTATATTCACGTATAATTGTTGTTGAAATCTTGCTAAAGTGCAGCTATAATCCTCCGTTCCGGCGATAAGTGGCCTTTCATTCTGTTGTTTAAATGCGGCACATAAACGAAAGGCAATTTGCCATTTGCAGTAAGATGTTTACAAGTTCTCCCATAAGTGTACAATATAATGAATTCTTGATAAAGGTATTACGCTGTGGAATACTTAATTAATTGCCACTATTGATAGCGAGATTCCAGTTAACTAGTTATTCTAACCTTTGCATCAACACGACTTCGCTTCTGAGTTGCAAGATAATTATTGCACAACTTTGCAGGAGCGCAAAAGAAGCTACTCAAACTGATGACTAATGAGTGTGATTAAGTAACGAACGATTAACCATCATTCTAGCTAGCCTTAAAGCCAACATTTTGATCACATCGTATGGCACACATCATGAATCCATATAATAGTGGCTAATGGTGGGCAGATGACGCTCAACTATTGCCAACTGATTTATGGTTATAGTTTATGAGCTTGTTTTATTTATATTAATTTCGAGTTGTGGCTTTGCCACTAATTGACAAATTTCATATGGCAGCTGATAGCCTTATCAGAATGGCGCTCGAGCACAAAAACATAATAGAATATTTAATATGCCGGACCCCAACGCAGATAAAAATGCAATTTAATAAACAATGCCATTTGAAGGGTGGATTTGGCTTGTGTTTAGTATCGATATTGAAATTATATCAAAGGTACTTCATTAACCTAGTTTATTTAGTGTGCGCATTAGATTTGACAAACTTCATTGTTATTATCATTACTATTAGTATTAGTATTAGAAATGCAATACTATTAGCCAATAAGTATTTCGTTATCAGGATATATGGCTTTGTCATGAAATATGTTAAGTACTTTGTTTGTCTATCTTAACTGTTTTCATGCTAACTTGTTTCTCGGGTTCTCATGATTTTCATTATGCGGTAATGAAAAGTATGAGATAGAACTGTTTTGTGTGTCAAGAAAAGTACGATATATGTACACCCGATTCCATCAAGGGCATATATTAGCTATAAGAACGACAACCTAGTCACGTCTGTTTGTCTGTTCAAATCGATTTCAGATACTACGTGAGCTAGACTCGACGTATTTGAAATGTAGATTCTTTCTTATCAGACGCAAGACAGTTTTATTTATTTATGACGTGTGAACAAGTATATTTATTGGAACTGAAATATATTTCGCTGCAATTCTGAGCTGGCTTCTCTGGGTTTCTCCTCGTATCTATTGCGGTTAAGCGCGTGTGGGTACAGATTACAAATATAGCACAATTTAGTTAGTCATAGTTTAAAAATATTGAATATGCATTTGGTGGAATTGTTACATATTAGCATTTCAATGCAACGGGGGTATTCTAAGTGTAAGCAGAACAAACAAAATTATCAGAAGAAATAATTCTTAAAATACATTCTTATTTCGCTTATTTAATTTTAATTGGAGCTAAAGGTTATTGAAATGTTCAGCTGTGGAATAAATTACCAAAACGAATGCTATCTCTGAATAGCTTTGATTATTATACATATATTCAAACTACGTCTCAAAAGAACCTACGGCAGTTCCCAAAGCAACAAAACAAACAGGGTACCATTGTTTTGCTGCTTTTGGAATTGATCTGTCTGCCAAATCAGAACCAAATTTAAAATCTGCCGATTTCGGGATTATCAATCTGCGATTGGGTACAGCTACTGCTAGCATATGCCCGGAAACTAGAGACATTTATAGATTCATGATGCTGGGAAGCGTTACTTTGACGGAGTCGAACTTGTCTGTCCGTAAGCCTAGGCACTTTTAACTATATCTTATTCAATTGGTGAGCTGCACACCTTTTGTCAATACGTTTTAGTCAATTGTAGCATTCTCCTTCGATACTATCAAATATAATGTTTAGCGCCTCCAACTGCGAGGAAAGCCCACGTCTGAGCCAACGACATTTGTCTAGCACAGTCTACCGCATAGGGAACTTCAGTATGAAATCTGTTGCTATGTCAAGACAGCGATTGTTTAAAAAAATATAGTAGCTAGTCATGGTGCACAATGTTTGTTTGTTGGCTTCGTGTTATTAACTTAAATGCAACACATGCCCACAATTGTTGTATATATATATATGTGTGTGTGTGTGTGTTTGTGTAATTCAATAGAAACAAGCAAAAACAATCACAAAATTCGAACTGAGGCGGCGAATTTCACAAACGCTTTTGACATTGACATTGAAAACGAACACCGAACACCGAACACCGAGAAGCTACATACATACATAAGCCCGACTTCCCAGCAACGCCAACAACCGGCTGGCCTTCTTTGCATAGTAATCAAACAACAACAACTGACAACAACAACAACTGACAACAACAACTGACAACAACAACAAGAGAGATTGCTGCCGTCGGGTGTAAGTGATTACTGAATACTCGTTCACAGTTCAATCTCAGCTTAAAACAGGTTAGACGCCCAAATTGACCATGCCCCTATTAGGTGTACCTCAAATATTTGTAGATCTATATTTGGAGGAGCTCATCAGTTGTCTGCATACCAAATTCGGTCGATCTAGCTCAAAAACTATGGAAGACACATATATTTCTAACTGACCAAGCCTTTAGATTGCGTAGAAAGAAAAGTGTTGAGTCAGTCTTAAGAGGAGCTCATCGAATGTCTTCATACTAAATTTACTCACTCTAGCTACACACCCGTAACAGTCTATGGGGTATACGTGAGTATATATTCCAGTTTTCGAAAAACCTATATACCCTTTTCAGCTTGTGAGCGAGTATAGCAAATATCTAACAGGCTTAAGCTCTTTGGTAGCGCGACGGCTAGCCAAAATATAATATTAAAAAAAAGTTCGCTCCCGCTGCCGCTCCCAGACACCCGGCTCGAGCCGGCTTTGTAGGGGGGAGGGAAACTGGAAAGGGAAATGTCGTCACGACTCTCCGTTGCGGTTGAGTGAACTCGCAATAGATTTTTTGTTGTATCTGTTAAATTGTGATCATTTCAATGAACTGCAGCATCGAATCTATTAATCAACAGATCTCGTTTCAAGTTTGAAATATTTTTTTTCTTCAGCCATAAAGTCATTTTAATTATAGCCATGAGATTGTTAAGCTGAGCTTTTTGTGTGCATCTTCTTGTTTTTTTTTTTAAGCACTTTGGAATTTATGATAATGGTTAATAATACTATAATTTAGATTTGCATCTGTTGGACTTAATAGATTTGATGGGCCTTAGAGCATTTAGCTGAATATATAAATATGGAGGACGGTAGGTGGAGACGCGAATGGAATGTTATTTAATAAGTTTTTTTTTTTCTTTTTCAAATTCAAGGATCTTTTAATTGAGTCTATTAAACAAATATTTCGCTGAAGGGAAAGTTGAGCAGCGGGAAGTTGAGAATTCATGGGTTAAAGAGAAGGCTTGCTTTAATTGTTGTTGTTCTTCTCAAAGTTTGTCGCTTGAAATTCTCAATAAGTTAAAGCTTCAATATGAAGACAAGTTGTACGCAATCCTAGAATCGAAAGAAGAGAGACGGCTGTTGGTAAAACCAAGAGGATCTTGAACTGACTTAACTTTCCTTCAGGGATATCTTTCAAGAGCTTATCATATTAATATTCATGAATACTTATTATCATATTATTATTATCATGCTGGACAGATTAGTTAAGCAATTGGGATATCCAAATAAATAGTAAAGAATGCTCTTAACACTCTTGCTTTAAAGGCAAATACATTGTTAGCAATTGTGTCAATAAAACTCCATAAAAGAGTATTGAATTTGAAATAAACACCTTCCAGCTCGTTTACCTGTTAAATTAGAGCATTTACGTCAAACAGACATATAATTAATTCTTGATATACACAGGTCACACACAAATCTATAAATCTATATATATATATATCCATATACATTTCCCGCTTCGCGATTGCATATTTATATTGGAAAATCATGTTAGCTTAATGGAATCTTTCCCGCCTCACTTTTACTTTTAAGTAAAATGCAAAGCAGTTCGATGTGACATGATTTGAGTGTAATTGGATATATTCGTACTCGGATACATGGCGTTATATGAGTTAGAAGCACAACAGCTCAATTACGAATACGTGTGGATAATTCCAATGTAGGCCAAAGAACTTCAGCCAAACTGTTGACAGAATAATCGTTTGGCAGCGAATCATTTATTGAATTATCTCACATTACATTCGAATCACGTGTGTGAAAATGTAACTAATCGAAACGCATTTGGGATTAATGTGCTTGTAATTGTTTTCAGTTCGATTACCTTTCGATTTGTTGTCTTCCACTTGATAGATGATATCCTTGAACTTGATGTGGGGCGCATTTGGCTCGACCGACCTTTTCATCTTGTACCTTTGGTTTTCAGATCTTCAAAGCGCCTATAAAATAAATGTACCAAGGTGTTTTATTACCTGAATAACTCAAACCAGCTAGGTTTATGGACACGGGCTTCAAATAACCTTTCGCTTTTAGTGGCAATTAAAAATCCCTCTCTAAGTTACTTTAATTACAAATTTGTTATTGCATAAGTAAGAATTTAATTTGTAGTTTTTTTATTTTTTATTGTGCGTTGTCAGCTGGCTCGCTCGTTAGGTTTAAATGCTCAAAAGGGCCTTTTAGCCACTGAAAAAGTCATCTTGAGAACTCACTAAAAAATTACTTAAGTACGGGTAAAGTGACTTAATGAAAATTACAGCCTAACGATGATTCGAGCTTTGATGGACAGAATAATATATGCTTTTAGTATGACTATTTGTCACGAATCTGCCTATTATCTTATTCCCATATCATGTCTGTAAAATGCACAGTTCAAGAAACGGAAAAGGTAAAAAATTGGAGTTAAGCTAAATGTTTTGGCTAACTAAATTGATATATATATGAAGAAAATCAATTGTTTCTATTTATATTGTAGCCTCAGAATGATTCCGGCAAATCATTTTGAGTTCTAGTTGATGCTAATCGGGAGCTCCCGACTAGGGGATACCCTGAACCCTCTTCTTCCAACACCAAATGCAGATATATGTACTAGAAGATATATGTCTAGAAGCTACATGTCTAGTTTGGTGACAGGTCTAGCTCTTATTATTTACCCAAATTGCTCAAAAAACAGGATGTCGATATCGATTCTTATCGATTGCTTGGAAACGGAGTAAGTTATCGATTATCGGAAACAAACTCGATCTGCGTAGGCACTAGGTGGACCTATAGCTAAAGTCTCTTTCAAGTCTCTAGCTCTTATAGGTTCTGGTATCCTTACATACGGACAGACGGACGGACGGACGGACGGACAGACGGACGGACGAACGGACGGACGGACATGGCTAGATCGACTCGGCTATTGATGCTGATCAAGAATAGATGTACTTTATGGAGTCGAAGATCCTTCCTTCTGCCTGTTACATACATTTTCACAAATACATTATACCCCATTTACCCATTTTTAATGGGTTCAGGGTATAAATATATATATTTCATATATATTCTCTTTTTATAACTGATATTTAGAAAAAAGAGAGGCTTTAAAGTGCTTTGATATGTGTTTTCTGTGCACTTGAAAATTTGAATACTTGTTGAGAGACAAAAAAGTTGCTTTGCAAGGAAAACGACTGAAATTAAAGAAATTTAAGAGAGCTCGCTCCATCGTTTATTACTTGCCTTGCCGAGATTTCTAAATGTTAATAACTAACGTTTTATGGGTTTTGGAAAGTACTTCAGAATATTCTAGGACTCAACGGAAGGTTTTGCTGTGAGATAGGATCGCGAGGCTTTCGAATTTTCGAGGTTTACAAGCGAATCATTTGAAGTATACCACGAGACTGATTTGATGCAAAACGATATCCACGATGCGATGCTGCGCCGCGATTTAAGTAACGCCGACAACCTATGTTTAAGTAGTGGTTTTAATTACTAGTCGCAATTTAATTTACAGTGGGTGATTAAATACAACCTCGCTGTACCGCAAAACCAGACAGCCTACGGGCGGCTGGAAGGCTCGGCAAGTTCAACAACGATACGAAAATAGCCTAGCCGATGCTGAAGAAACAACTACAACTATTTATTGCTCAATCTAATGTTGCCGGCAGTAATACGATCTTATGTACTATGTGGCTATGTGGCTATAAAAAGCAAACGGAAACTTGGACGGGCCAAAACGGTTTCGCGTTGTTGCTAAAATGAAATGTGATGTGATTGAATATCGGACACTTGAAAAAAAATTGCCAATTCATTAATAAATTGATACTTTGAACTGTCACATGGCGAATAAGCCGCAAAGCGCATTTATTTTACAATGCCGATAAATTTATTTTTACATCGGCGAGGTTAAGCGTCTGATTTCATAAGTTTTATAACTAATTGCTAGTTTTTTAAACGAACATATATCATATATCAATTCCACACGTGTTTGAGTAAAAATCGATTTAGTACAAACCTGATACTCGTTGAACCCTTCGGGTCTAGATAAATTTAGGGCTTTTCGATCCAATTGCTTGCTTGTGGAAATAATCATATAATCAATAAGCGAGAGAAAGGCATTAGCATTCACTTAAAATGGCATTAAAAATACAAATTTATTGAGCGACAAATAGGTAATTACCCCATAGCAGGTATTCTAATTTTGCTACAGTAAATCTGCCCACGCTCAATTTGAATTATTAACGTTATTTTTATAGGTGAATTTCCGAAATAACATTGTTTAGTAATATAAAACTAATTGCTCTATAAGTATTCTGTTGCAAACAATATTTTTTATATTTCAAATTAAGTAATATAAAACGTTTATTTTTGAATCTATTTTGAATGTTTGGTTTGTAACTCTGCTTGACAAAAAGCTCGTCTGAAACTTTGAGTCTTATGCCAGTCAGAGCTTTCAGCAATCGTTTTGTATTATTGCCTTGTAGCAGCTAGCTTCTGCCACAGTGCATGTTTGTTGCGAGTCTGACTATTTGAATCTTGGAATATATTTGTGTGTTTATGTTGAAAACTCTTCTTCTTTTGTATGAAAACAATTTTCGAATTTTTCACTTTTATGAAACTTTCATTAATATAAAGATGCTGGCTACTGATTCAATTCAATTTCATATCTCATTTTTTAATATTAATAAGTAGTAAGTAATTTAAAACCTAATTTACCGTTCACAAAAAATCCATTTCGCTGGGTGAAAATATATTTGTGAAGCAGTACGGGAAAATTACAATTATTTACCATGATAAGACGGGGTTCATTGAAATTCCACTCGCAGTAGTGGAAAATTCACGGAAAATGATTGTAAACAGCTTTTTGTGCTAATTCCATTTCCTTGGAAGCTGCGGGTTTCGTGAGTGAAAGTTGAATTCTCGGCCTTAAGTTCATTTTCATAGCTCCAAAAGATTAGATACTTCGAGGTCCACCCCGCGGCAGTAATGTCTAAGAGAAGCTAGCTCCCGGCTGAGACTCGCTAGTCGACATAAGTTAGTAGCTAGTTATTATTTTAAGGACAGCTTTTAAAGCCAAGTCTGTCAACTGTTTTGGTATTTGAAAAAGTAAACTTTAAGTTAAGACCCAAATACTAGTTGCAGATTGCATTCAAAGGAGAACGAGCAACTGCTGCTTGTTTTGCTCCACAGATACTTATCGTCTTACATTCCCAATTATGTGCCCTTCCACGAACCGAACTAAGTATATTCTCAAGGACCAGAATCGCTGAAAGAATATGGTTAACATTGCCTTTGGCGGTCGTGTCGACTGATGGCCAAGTGATTGGGCCAAATCAAAATAGCGGCAAACAGACTGAATTATTAAATAGGAATTGTCGGCTGCCTGACTGCCTGCTTCTAGGCTCCATCATTATGGCAATCTGTGGCAACATTTCGCTATTTGTCGCCCATTTTAGTGGTGTGAGAGCAGTGGGGGGCGTGGCCGAGAGGTGTGATGGGCTTGGGGTATTGGCCGAAGGATGTCAGTTGTGTCTGCTTGGTTTCGTTGGCTTGGCGCACTAAAAATCGCTTGTGATTTTTTCAATCAAAATTTGAAATCCAACATAAGCTGCACAGGATTTGCCGAATGTATCCTCAGCCAATGATCCTGGGCGACCCGCGCGCGCGCGATACCTCCAACCGCGCCAGCTTGGCCATGTGCGTGAATTTGCTTTGTCTTATTTTCATTTCGGTTTGCTTTGGCTTTTATTTGTTGTCTGTTATCTATTTGTGTTTGCCATGCTCTCATTTTGGCCAAGCCAACGCCATAAGGCGACAATCGTTGTCATCATCATCATCATCATCAGGCAGCTGGGGACTAGTCGTGGAGGAGAGGGAAGCGGTTGGGGCTTGTGGGGCGCTCAGTGCCTGGTAATCCAAGGATGATGATATTCGCCCAAAACTAAATCAAAGCGAAATCGAATCGAATTTATTGTCATCTTCATTTTGCGCCTCAGATTATGCTACACAGATTTTCTTTCTTTTTCCTGTTTTTGTATTCGGGTGCCACGCGGCTTTCCATTTTGTTGTTGGGTTTCAATTTCGGTGTGAACTTTCGCTTTTGGGTGCGTTCCGGGCAGAACGCCAGCACACACATTTATCTGTGCATGGCAGCTGCGAGGGGGGGCTCTGTGCGGGTGGCTTTCGGTTTCGGGTATAACACTCTGCGCTGCGTGTTGCCCCTGAAGCTACAGGTTATGATGCTTGCCTCTGCCTCTGCCTCCGCCTCTGCCACTCCCTCTGCCTCTGCCGCTGTCGCTGTCTGTTGCCTGTTGTCTGATGTTTTTGGTCGGGTGTGTGTGTGTGTTTGTGTGTGTTTTGGCATTTCATCTGCGTTTTGTTTTTGTGTCGCCCTCGCAATTTTCCTGATTGTGATTGTTGCTTTTTTTTGCAGCGCTTCTTTTTGTTTTTTATATTATTCCATTTTTTTTTTTGTTCTAAGTAGCTGCAATCAAAAATACATCATTGATGCGATACGAAATGCTTTGAGGGCAGCTCATTTGTGTGCTTAGCCCTCAATGACACTGGCTGATAGTCGCATTCAAACTAAGTATTTGAATGAGATCACAATAGTCTCATCTAAATTTGATTACATTGCGAATAAATGAATTGTGAATATTGTTGCTGTGCGTATGTATGTGTGCATGTTTGTGTATGAGTATGCATGTATGTATGTATATATATATATATATTTATATATTTATTTGTATGTATTGTTGCATGTATGAATGTGTGAATGCAAGTATGTATGTGTGCATGTTTGTATGTTTGTAGTTATATATGTATGACTGTGTCTTTGTATATGGAGGTATGTATGTATGTTTCCATTTATGTCCGTTCTCGTAATCCAAAAGTTGAATAAGTTTGATTTCAACACTGCAGTACTCCAATGATAATAACATCTTTTTAAACATTGCTTTTCTATGCGATTCTCATAATTTTTGGTGAGGTTTTTGTGCTTTAATCAAATATTGCGTTAGTTGAATCTTATATCTTGTTCTAATATCTAAATCTTTTTCTAAACTGACTTCTTTTTCTCTTGTTCTTTTAGGGATGTGTATATATATTAAAGTCTGTCTCCCTCCTTGTATTTGCATTTTTTTGGTAAGTACAGAACTATTTATATTTATATTTGTATTATTAAGAACATATATTGAAGTAATGTCGACAGATTTGTTTATTCTTATGCTAGTTTATTCTGTTTTCAGAACGTGCAAAAAAAAAAATATCCCCATCGTTTGGGTGAAGAGTTACTTTTCCACATATAATAGTTTTCCGAGTTAAACCTTAACATAAGAGAAGCTTTAAACTTTTTGTATTCTGTTGAATTTGAAGCTTTCACAGCTGGAAGAACATTTTGCTGCCAACTACTGCTTAATCTATTTTGAGCTTTAAGTACATGTTGAGATAGCCACAGATGGCTTGGAAAGAGCTGAGCTTTAAGTATTTATTTGTTTTCACGTGTTTACCACTATTTGAAGTGAAATAATATGCTTGGAGTGCGAGAGGCATAGTGTCAAACTGTGGCTTTCAACTAATTATTTTAATTAGAGCTTTCTGTACGAACTTAAAATAATTAAAAACAAGCAGCTAATCAAGCTTTAAGCTTTTACTTAGATTAATTGCATACAGTTATTGGTCTTAAAAACTTGCCATATATACATATCTAAAATCGTTTAAGGAGTTGTTGCAGCAAACTGATGCTGACATGGCGGCTAACCCCAAGCGGGAGCTTCACTTTCGCCGGCAATTAGTTAGCAGAGAGCTGGTTAGCTGGTTGGCATGTTGCATGCAACCAACGTTTGTGCCTAGTATTGCCCATTGAAACAGAAATTAAATTTGTGACTAATTGTTTTCAAGTTAAGTACGAGGCAAACGCTAACTCTGCCATTCGAAGGCGTTCGTGCAACGCTCCACTGACAGCAAACGCGACACATACATATGTGTGTGTGTGGGATTGTGTGTGCGTGTGTTTGTGTGCATGTGCGTGGCACGTAGCAACCGCGGTCTAACTGCCGGAATGGTTTTGGTTTCTGCAATGCTGTTGCTGCCGTCGTCTGCCTGCCACCGACGTTGACTGCAAATGCTGCAGTTGCTGCAGCTGACAGCAGCGGCTGACGCCGGCGGTGGCGGTTCTTATGTGTGTGTGTGTGTGTGTGTGTGCGTGTGTGTGTGTGGCATGTCTCTTTTCAGCCTCACCTACTGGCAAACGTGTGCATATGTGTGTGTGTTGCATTGATTTTATGGGCTTCACATATTTTATCATTTTTTGTTTGCTGCTTGGCTGCAACAATAATTTTGTTGCATGTCTGTCTGCGGTTGGCCACAAAGCCACAGATTTCATTGTGCCTCTCCAGTTGCCACTGTATAGACAGTAAATCATATAATCTATGCACGCATAAAAAATATTGAAAATGCTTTTATTAAACGCTATAAAATTGAGGCTGCACTTGATTATCCTGGCTATAAAAAAGATCGAACCATATTGCTAACAACTGTGATATAGTTCAGTTTTAGTCTGTCATAAAAGTTTTTAAACTTAATGTATCATGGGCTTGTATTTGTATATATATCTGTATCTATATATATCTATATCTGTATCTATCTGTATCCTCGGCTTAGCTTCATCTTTAAGGATTCTATTTTCAAACTATCGATCAAAATCTATGCTCTTCAAGCAGTTCCTACCGTTTCTTCATACTTCAAATCTAATTGAAGTTTGGGTTCATGATGAATAACAATTTGGTATTCTTATATTTGGTTCGCTTTTAGAAGTTAAGGCTGGCTTGTTGTCCTGATCATAAAAAACTATAATTGATTATACTAGTTTAAAATCGACTTCATTTGATTACAGTCTATTTAGAATATTCTCATATGCCAAAACGTTTTCAAAGGCAGGATAAAAGTACGACACCTGTTTTCAAATAGTCCAAATTGTTGCGTTGGGCATACCTAAAAGCACATTTAGCTTAATAATATCCATTTACTATTTATCCATTTACTATTTATCCATTTACTATTTCCTTTCATTTAAAAAAAACTGTTAGTTATTTGTGTGTGTTTTTTTAATTAAATTGACAGATTTGCACAACCGTCGTGCGCAATTTTTTCAAATGTATAATATCCAAATGGATTTTATTTTATAGTCGTAATGTCGAGAACGTGCCCATAGGCAATGGCCAAATGGCATATGAAGTTGTCAACTGCATTTCCAGCTTCGAAAAAAAGTATGTTATATTGTTTGTGTGTGTGTGTGTGGGTGTGTGTGTGATAATGCGCCCTATTGCTATCTGGCTTTCATTTGCCACATGTTTGACTCGAATTGTAGCAAAACTAAAAAGTACAGAAACACAACAAAGAAGACCAAATTTGTTTTTGATAGAAAGTCATGTCAAAAACAATAGCCCAACTATTGTCATACTTTACTTTTTTGAATTCTTTTCTCTTTTTTCCCAGAGAATCTCTCTCTGCGAACATTCGCAACCATGTGGGCTGCCGTGGAGGCAATGGATCCTTGGAAAGGGGTAGGAATGGGTGCGGGGCACTTGAAAAGTGCGCCCAGCGTTGAGTTGACCCTCATCAAAAGCTAACTAAAAACTTTTCTTTTTATTTTCCTGTGTATCTATGTGTGCGTGTGACTGAGTTTTCTGCTGGCTAAAGTGGAAAATAAATGATTTCACAGGATGACCATTTGCGTGCTATATATACGTGCGTGTATGTGTGTGTGTGTGTGTGTGTGTGTGGGTCTATCTGTAAACGGTCAAAAAGTTGAAAACCAAGCTAGAGTTTTTGTGCAATCTGAAGAACAGAAACAACAATAACAGCAACAATAACTAAAACAAAAACAACATCTGTGGCCAAAACAAAAGTCAAAACTAAAACGAAATAAAAAAGCCAATAGAAATTTAAACAGTTTGACGCATTAAATACTCATTGAGCGGCCAAGGATTTGCTTATACCCTATAAATAAGAAGATGGCGAGACAGAGTCTATTCAGCTTAAGCAAAGTTGGACGGGCTAATGATGTCTTAAGGCAGGATTTTCTGAAACCACATCAAATAAGATAAAAAACGATGAGTAAAATGGTATTTGATTGACATATATAATGCAAGGATCAAGGATCAAGGATAGATAGGGGTTGGCGGGGCTTGGTTTGAGTAAAGAGTTTGTTAGAGCAAGTTAAGAATAAGTTTACTTAGCCAATCTTCGAGCTATTTTGTTGTAAATGCTTAGAAAATAGAAACCAGTTGGCCTCGTATCTTACGTAAGCTCAAGTCTTGAGAGTTTCGAAAGAATCCATTCATCCCTTTAGTTAACAAACTGAGTAAGTATACATAGAGTATACTGGCTTACTTTTGTTTACAGGGTATTTTAAAATGTCAGCTCATTCCACTTGTTTGCATTGGCCTCTGAAGGGTTCGCTTGCCAAAAATACGCAGCAATCTGCTAGCTAACAACAGGCTCATTCATGTTCGGCTAACAACCAGGCCCCGTGCTAACCACTCTGCCCGCAAGTCTGCGCCTGCCTTTAACCATTCAAATTCATATTTAATTAGGGAGCAGGTCGCTCAGGCCCTTGGCAAAATTTCACTTTGACTGGCTTCTCAACTGCTGCGTCAACTTAATTACGATGCGATGCTTATCACGATCACGGCAACCCCAACATCATCATCATCATCATCATCATCATCATACCCATCATCATCTCTCCAACCTGGCCACTGTCAGGCAAGTGCCACTTCATCAGTCAGCATCGATGCTGCCGGCGGCTGTTGTCCGCGCCTTCTGTTGCCACCTGTCCTCGTCCATTGCCATCTCCAACTTTATCTGCCCAAATGCCACCCGAAAGCCCCGCGACCAGGTGAGCTGCGTCTCGGCATTCTGTCTGCTGCCGGCTTGGGTTATGCCGTGGCTGGGGCATTCATGGGGGGGCGGTGAAAGGCAGTTGCCTTTGTTTGCACGCGGCCGACGTCGCCTGAGGCGCGCTTCACAGATTTCGTTGGCCGCCGTATGCCGTGTGGTTTTTGGTGGCTTTGCCCCGAGGCCAACTCTGCACGGCTTAGCGCTAAAATGTGTGCCTATCTCTGTCTCTATCTGTGTGCATGTGTCTGTGTGTGTGTGTGTGTGTGTGGTGTGTGTGTCCTTGTATGTTTGTCTATGGCCTGATGGAATTTTAATTAAATACTCGGGTGTCTATGTTAATTTATATGCGCATATGCTTAGCAGCCCGCCAGCCACAGCAGACTACGGAACTCCCGAGTCCGACCCGTTCCCAATGCCATTGATATGAAAATGGGTGATATGCTGGTTGAAGGGCGAGCGGAGAAAAGGTAAAGTGCCGGCGCATGTTTATGATTAAGAGCTTTATACGATATGTTGTGGCGCGCGTGTCCTTGTTCTCAACTCGGTTTCATTGTTGAAAATTTAATTATCATTTTTAATGCTTAGTGAGCACTATTCCTAGCATACCGAATCCCCTGCAACACTCCGCCGCCCCCTCCAACATTGCGGCTTTTGAGTGGAACTCCGGTTCTTGGTGTTCAGTTCTTTGTATTTTTGGCAATGCCACTTGATATTATCACGTCCCCAGTGTCTGTCCCTCTGTCTGTCTCTTTGTCTGGCTGTCTGGGCCTGTTTTGTGTGCCCGTCTGTCTCGTTCTATGGCTTTTGTCTGTGGCCTGGTTGTCACCTGGTTTTCGAGATGAAATGCTAAGAACTTGATATGGGATATGCTCGTAATTTGCTGTGCGGGTTTTGTCTCTGCGTTTACTTACGAATGGCTGACTGACCCGGCAACAGATTGACATTCTCACATCAAATCGAGGGCATCCTTTTTAAATGAGCTTAAGTTTTTAGCTGGCATCAACGTAATTAATAAATTATCTGATAGGTTAGCTCAACCAGAGCAAGGGCCATACAAATCAGATAACTGTAACGAACTCTCGTATATTTCCAACGAATTTAATAGAGCGTAAGCTTTAACCTGTTGCGAATTATAAGCGAGCAAGCATTACGTGGGTGCCTTAATGTTATATGTTATATGTAATACATATGGGGAATACTCTAAAGACAAAAGTTTCTTGGTGATTGATGTCTGGTTAAAATTCATGTTTAATTGGGACCCTCAAATATCCTATATAGACATAGGCCAACATTTTTCACCCCTATAACTAGGCTAAAACTTGAACGATTTGCACGAGGTTTGGCTTTTCACGTTCACGTTTTGATCTCTTGATCAATTGGCATCTTAATCTGGTAACATTATTCTTGGTCAAAACTCGTGTAAGCAAATTTACTTAGTACTCTTGTACTTACCTTTATTTGGTTGAATCTTGATTTACAAACTGAAACACGTGTTGTAAAATATATGTTCATATTTAATTGTTGCCTACAATCGATAACATTCATGTTCAGTTAAGTATATAGTCTATCTATCGTATGTTCTTGTGTTTGTATGTTTCCCTTTAAGTTTTTGTCCTTTCCCATTGATTGGCAAATCTGAAGTATTAACGATTATAACTAGTACTTATAGAGTCTCGGCTTGAGCCGCTGCTACGTGCTCGCATCGATGTTGACATTCATTTTGGCCAGATTAGCGCGACTTGTGGCATGCCCCGGCTGCAGTTGCAGCGCCCTGCGGTAGCACTCCACCGCCTGCTGCCGTTGGCCGCGCATTTGCAGAATGGCGCCCAGATTGGCGTGTGCGTGCGCCGCCTGCGGATGCAGTGCAGCTGCCTGACGATACCACAACTCCGCCTCGGCGAGGCGATTGAGCAGACGCAGTGCATCAGCGACGGCTGACTGCAGGGCATAATTGTGAGGCGCCAGAGCAGCGGCACGCAGTCGATATCCAAGCGCTTCTTGCGGGCGCTGCTGTTGCTCCAGGAAGTCAGCTGGTGGAGGGTGTAAAAAGGAGCAGCTTGTAGGGATATGTGTACGTAACCAAGAAGTGTTGTTTCATCTTACCGTAATGGTGATGCGTGCTGGGCTCCAAGGGTGACAGTTCCACAGCGCGTTTGAACCACAGTTCCGCTTCCGCATAGCGACTGCACTGCAAAATTACCGAAAGGGTAAAGAAAGAGGAACGGGCTGACAGCAAGCTTTCACACTTACATTCCTGGCCAGCGCCTGGCCGTAAGACACATATGCGATACCCTCCTCGGGCTGCAGCTGCAGCGCCAATCGCTGTTGCTCGTCGGCCTCCTGCCACTGCCCCAGCTCGACATGCACTGCCGCTAGGCGTTGATGCAGCAACGCTCGTTGTTTCCGCCTGTCCATGGACAAAGTTGCCAGCGCTTCGTTAAGCACCTCCACAGCTTGTTGGTGGCTGCCCCGCGAGCGATGCAGCGCACTTAATTGAAGGTAGGCGCTGTATCGCGCCTCCTCGTGGGCGTTGCGATCGCGCACTCCATGCCCTGGCAGCCTGGCGCCCGCCAGCAGCATAGCGCCGGCCTCCTCGTGTCGCTCCTTGTCCCAGGCCAACAGCGATGTGGCCAGATTCAGGTATGCCAGCGCCAGCTGTGGGCGCAGCTCTATGGCCCGGCGGTAGCAGGGCAGAGCGGCGCTGTAGTTCTGCTGCTGTTGATGCACGATGCCCCTGAAAGTATGCAACAAAATATTACCTATAAAAACTTGCCAGTCGCTAAGCAGAGTTCTCTGCTAAAAGAAATCCACAAAATGGTGTATTCAAATTATTCTTCCGATTTCAAGCCGATTCAGTTATGCAAGCCCTGGTTGAGTTCCTTAAGTTTAGTTTTCAGCTGCAAAGCTGAATGATTGAGGTTGCTTTCGACGTAAATGTGCGTATAAGAACATTCCAGAGTTATTTTATCTGCAACTGTTCATCTGCTTCTTGCCGTCTTTGCCTACATAAAGAAACCATAAGGCAAAACTTGTTGGAAATGCAAAAGTGAATAGCAGAAAAAAAAAAAAAAAAACAGAAGCAGGCAGTTACTTAGCCCCGAGATTGGACCCTACCCAGGTCTAATAGTGTGCCGGAGTGCCAGAGTAAATTAACTTTCGCAGTGTTTTGCAGCGGTTTCTGTGGGGTTTCTCTGGGGTTTTGTTGCTCTAATTGCAGCGCTCGCTCAAATACTTCAAAATGTTGACCTTCAAGTATTTTCACTGGGCGCGTACTTAGTATTCTGTTTTTATTTCTATTTTTTTTATTCGGTCTCGCCACGTCGCTGGCTTCATTTAATTAACTGAACACACTCGGGGGAGCTGGGGGGGTTGGATGCTTCAGAAATGTCTACTGGGCGGCGGATCTGTGCTTGCACATTGGGTAAACAAATATCAATGGGAATGGATATTCATGGCAATCTTGCTCTGGGTTTTTAATATAAACAAAAAGTTCGTATATGCATGAATAAGTGCTTTTAAATAAAGGATGCATTTTATTTGCAGCTAGAACGTAACAAAACAGTGCAAAATAAACCCGAGCACAGATTGCACAACAGCTTCACCAAAATAACAACAACGACCGAAAACAACAGCAACAGAAACAACAACAGCAACAACGACAGAAAACAACAGCAACAGAAACAACAACAGCAGCAACAACAACAACAACAACAACAACAACAACATAAACAACAACAACAACAAAAACAACAACAACAGCAACAACAACAACAGCAACAACAACAATAAGTTATTCAAACAAACGACGCGTTCTAAAATTTGTGTTGAGTTGCGACAAGAAGTCCATAAAATCAACACGAGGGCTGTTTTAAGATTTTGCATATTCAAAGTTGAATTTTTGATAATATTTTGAAATTGATAATTGAAAATATTTTCTTAGCTATTCGCATTTCTTTTATGATAACTTTCAACAATATATGCTCTAATTATTGGGCTATATTTTATATATTTCTATGCTTTCATTTGCTGGACTGTTATTGAATAGAGTTTCTTGAATGTAATAGCTAGCTCGGCTTGCTAACATACGTTCAATTGATTGTGTCAAATGTAATTCTTTAAAATCTTTAAAATCAATTCTTAAACATAAAATCTCTATTTCTCATCATCAAGTAAAAGCTTTCGAGTACCCCTCAATATGCAGTAGCTACAATTGCATTTTTTTTTTATTTGCTTAAATTTTGTTTATCGTAGAGCAACAACCCATTGAGATTCCATGTAAAGTCTCCCGTTGCCCACAAATTTTGGAACCTGGGGGATCCCCCCGTTCCAGCCCGCCAGGGCAGTCGCAACCCGGAATGCCAATGCGAATGGATAGACAAGTGGGAAGCAATGCGAAACGAGCCAAGTGAATGCATGCGAATTGCAAGCGAACAACGGATGGATTTGCTCAACTGAATATTGAGTGCGACTTTTCTATTCTATACTATTCCACAATATAGAAAACCGAAAATGTTGTTTTATACCATTTTCAATGTTGTCTCGACCCAGTCTCTCTCTCTCCCCCTCACTCACCCTCAGTCTCTCTCTCTGTCTTTTTCACTCTTTTTGGCAGGTAAGCAAACAAGAGCTAGTGTATAAGAGGAAGGGGTGGAAAAAGAGTGAAAAACAGAAATCGAATTATACAGCTCAGTGATTTTTCGGTTTTGGTGTTTGGTTGCCTGTTACTTGTAGTACTGCTCTCTACCACTCCCCCTGCTTCGCTCTGTGTGAGACTCTGCCCCAGCTTTGATGTGGCATGCTACAGCTAAAAATCACAGCAGCATCCAGCACAATAAATCCATGACAGTTGACTGGCACTGGGGCTGAAGACCCGCAGACACGACGTGCGCCTCATGGACACGTGGCACAAGGTAAAAGCAGCTGAAAATTTCGCAGCCGCAGGTTGCAAGTAGAGTGCGGGATTACGGGAGGGGTGTGTTTCGTTGTACGACTATTGATGGCTTTACGAGTAAATAATGTACAAACAGCTGCTTATCCACGTTGCATGTGGGCTGCCGCAGGGGTGGATGGGGGGCGCGCGGGGGTCTTGCTATTGACATTGATTTTCGATTAGACGCCGGAAATGTGACATTCTGAGGCGCTTGCTTTTTATTACTTGGCAGCTTTAAGGTGCTCAACGACGCCGTCATATGAAGTGTTTATGGAAATGCGACCCAACTTGACTTTGAGATTAGTAGCAGCGGCAGCCGGCAAAGCCATCCCTCTCGCTCCCTTGTCCTCTTTCGGTTGGGCTGCATAATGCAAGTGGGCGGCGGGTGTAGAAAAATTCAATCAGGCAACTTTCCGATAAGCTGCAAAGGCAACGGCCAACATTGAGTAAAAGGCGCAGACGAGGAAAATGCGAGAGAAAAGCGTCTTAAACTTTCACCGTCGTTAAAATGAATTCTGTGCTTTGGCTTTAGTTGGACTTGCCGACTTCTGGATAGTGCTATGACAGCCGGGGAAACAGCAGCAGCAGCAACAGCGGATCGGGTATCGCTTTGAGCCAAGTTAATAACTTGAAGCCTTAGCAGTTATGAAGTTCGCGCTTTGCTTTTATGTCGTTGACTTTATTTGAAATTCCAAGATGTCAACTGATTGGAAACATTTTCTACACTTACTTATGCTAACTTTTTTCCGCACTTTATTATTATAACTTTATTATACTATCTCTTTATGCTTAAACAGCAATTGCTTTTAACGTTTTTAAATCTGTTTAATTTTAAAGCCACACCTAACAATAGTCAATATTAAGGCGGTTATAGGTTAAACTGGTAAAGAAGGTATCTCCGATCCCATAAAGTATATACAATCTGGCTCAGCATCCAGAGAAGACCTAGGCATATCCGCCTGATTGTCTGTTCGCCTGTCTTAAAACGCGTTTATCTAGGAAACTAAAAAAAGGCTCAGCTGCAAAATCTGAAATGTATATGTTTGTTCTCGCATATCACACGCAGAATCTGATATTTCTTGATATTGATAAATACTAATTTTTCTATCTCTCTATCTCTCTATTGAACAAACAACGTGCTTGCTACTTTGGTTCTCTTATAGTATACACTTTTTTCATACGTTTCCTTGTTTTTCTAAAATTTGATTGGCAACTTTTATATCCTGCTGCAACCTTATGTGCGAAGTCTGAGGCATTCATGCTTCTGTTTATTTGTGTGTGTATGTGTGCTTGGTATTTATGTGCAAGGAGGGAGGTGTGGCAGTTCGCCTCCGGGAACAGGGTATCGCAAAGTCAGACACTCCCAACTGGAGGACTCTTTTTTTTCGGGACTGTTCTTCTTTTTGCGCTCCGTGTAATTACGCATCGTCGAATCCTAGTTGAGTTTTCTAGTTTCTTATTTTCAGTTCTGTCTCTGGTGCTTTACCATGCAGCTTTTACGCTCTGTTTCTAAATGAAGGCAATTTGGCAACTGGCGGGGTGGGGGAATTATGTACTATACTCGCATGATTACAGACTTCTTTATGCGACGCAAGGTAGTTGGCCCAGCTGAGCAGCTGCTGCGGTTCCGCACACCGGGTGCCCAACCGGGAGTCGTGCGCAATTATTTGTATTGGGCGCACAGCTGTCGCCAGCTCAGTTTGCATTTTGGCGCCGAGGGGCGGCGGGAAAAGTTGGAGGAAAGTTGGCAAGCGAACGAAAAGGGATTTGCCTACAATTTGCCAAAGAAGCAAAGCGTAAGGATTTCTGGCCTTCGTTTGCTGCTTCTTTTATGTACTCTGCTTTCCTTCCTTCTCTTCTCTTTTTTTTTGGAGCGTAAAGCCTATTATGTCAAACACAATAATCAACAATAAGAGGGGCGACAACAACAACAGCAATCATGACAATGACAACGGGGCGTATGAGCATTGGTCGCTTGGCTGTGCAGGACTGCAGGACGGCAGGAGTGTAGGGGTGAAGGACTGAAAATGACGTGGCTGCATATTCAAAAGGACACTCGCGCTCATATGCCAAGCAGGAGGTGCGCTCGTTGAACACAAGAGGCTGGGTGCGGCCAGGGGTAATGCGTTGGCATGTTGGCGCATGTTTGCGCTGCCATTGCTGCCACTGATCCCAATGGGAACTGGAAGGCAGCTCAGCTTTACGGGCGGTCGCCGCAGCGCGAATGCATTTCCCACTGCTGCCTGCCGCCTGCTGCCATGGCAAAGGGGAGAGGGGAGAGGGACGTCGTGGGTAAGTGCAAGTGTCATTGGCCTTAAAAGCCAAAGCGGCAGCTGCAGTCGCAGTGCCAACCACTGAGCGTCCAGCGGATGCCGACGTAATGCATCAGCAGTTTAACTCGTATTTTCTCGCTGCATTGTTGCATCAACTGCAACACAGTGCAGAAATGCCAATAGAGCTTGCAACGAGCACAGCTATTACCAGCAAATGCTATAAGCCGCATTCCTGTGTCCTCCATTTCACTGGCCAATTGGCGTGCAGTGGAAACAGTTTAAAAATTGTTGAATAAACAACTATTTTGTGTACATCACAAGTTGAAGGTTCTTAAACTCTTCCATTTTGATGCATATAAGATTATATGCCATATTTTATACCGTCTTAATTACCTTTTTACTTTAACGTACTTCCTTTCTTGCGTTTTATCAGACTTGCAGTTTATGATTGAGTCCCAAAAAGTGGGAGCCTAAGAGCTCCTCCAATACTCTAGCCCAAGTTAGCTACTGCTTGCAGCCAAATTATAAGTTTTGTATAGAGCATAGTTTTGGGAGCGAGTTTTAGCTGAAGAGTTCAAATTTGTATTACGATTAGGACAGAATTCAATAAACCCCGCCCAAGGCCCACATTAAGTTATGCAGACATTTGAATTTTCAAACGATTGTATAATGGAATCCGTAGTTGGCTGGCGTCTGGCATCAGGTATTGTTGTTTAAGTTTTGGATGTACTGTTTCTTCAAATTTCTAAATTGTGTGAAACTTATAACTACCCATATATACATGTTCACGATCTCCATCCTATACACCAGCAACTAGGACACGACAAATGAAAGTCCTATACCACATAAGAGCTTGAAGCCGATCGGTGAAATAACAAAAGGGACAACACAAAAGATCAAGCTCTGGAAAGTTTTTCCTAGTAATTTTACTATTATGCCTAGTCCCATCGTTATGATTGCCTTAGTGGAGATGATAGCGAGAAGTAGCCCCCATGTTGGCGCATTATTGGCGAAGTTTGACATCATTTTTGTGTTTTTGCCTGAACTTTAATGTGTGAGCAGTTGTATGGCAAGTGAGATTAGACAGCATGGGATTTATATCCCCCGCGGCTGCAATGCATGACCTAATTAATGGCACACACTCGTTTCTGCAGGGGATTACAGCGCAATACTCGTTCAAAGCCTCTGCTTTGCCTCTAGGCAAGTTAAAGGGTGGGGGCAAAGGGAAGTTGCGCAAAAAAAATATGTATAGGTAGAAGAGCCAGCGGGCAACTGTTTGCTGTTGATGGTTGTCGAGTGCATGCAAATTGCCATCCAAAAGATGCAGAACATGTGCCCGTGTCCGTCCTGCATCCATACCGTTGCCCATTCCACCCCCTCCCGCTCGGAACAAGCCCGTACGCCCAGATGATTTGTATGCGCGCAGCGGTTTGGGGCAGCGCTTTTTTGTACAACTTCTTAGATGTTGTCCAAACGTTTTTGCCAAGTGGCAAACAGGACAGAAGCAGCTGCCATTTGGCGTGCCTCAGACCACGGCGACCAAGCCTTTCCTCGCCAGCACTTCAGCTCCTAGCAGCCCCTTAACTGCCCCAAGGTCGCGCCAGCCATTCACTTTGAGCTTTTGAATTTTCAAAAAGGCTGCGCACAAAAACTGACATCCATTTTGAGGATTCAGGTTGCATGTTTGGCAGCCGCAGAAAAAAACGCTGAACTGGCAAAATTGCAATGCAGGCGCGAATTTCGCCTCAATCTGCATAGAGATGATGAGTTGGACGTGCTAAGCTTCGTTTACTTACAGATTAAAGTGCGCATCTGCCATATTTGGGCGGTATGCAATGGCCGACTGTAGTGCCAGCTTGGCCTCCTCGTAGCGTCCCTGGCTGCTCAAGACGCTGCCCAGATTGCCAAGCGCTGCAAAGAAAGTAGAACTAGTTTAATACAATGCCCCTGAGAGTCAGATGAGCTTTAAGCCGAATAAATAATATGCTCAGTAATTAACAAATTCGATGCTTTAATGAACTTGAAAAGTTAATTTAGAGCTGAATAAGTTTAAACTAAAAGCTGTTCAACTTGTATTATTAAAGCTTTTAAATCACTTTCGATTAAAGCTTTGAAAACTCTAGTAGTTATTATTTACAAACTGTTTTTCTGATTAAAGCTTTCGAAGCATTTTTTGATATATCAAAGTAGAAGAGAATTAAAAATAGAAATGTCTTAAAGAATATGATATTTATTTAGCTCAAAGCTCACAGGTCCCTCATCTTCACACATTGAACGCTTTTAAAAGCACATTTATTTCACTTAAAGCTCTCAAAGCTGTTCTGCTTAAAGTTTTAGTTGTCATGTTTGATAATACTTCGGTTCAGTTACGGGTCCGGCACTTACCTTTGGGCGGATTGATGGCCACAGCGCTGCGGAAAAGCTGCTCCTCATTATGCCAATCGCGGTTGCGTTGCACGGTACGCAGGCTAAAGGTGACCAGCAGCATTCCAAGGCAGCTTAGCAGCAAAAGTCTGTGGGCAGAGCCGTTTAGACGCTGCCAAAGTGTGCCAAAGCCAAGGCCAAGTAGCAGGCAGTAGCCCACGCTGGGCAGGTACAGTAGACGCTCGGCGAGGACAAAGCCCACGTGGAAGAACAAATTGCAGGCGGGCAAAAATGGCAGCACCAAAAAGCCAATGCAAATGACAAGCACAGACTCCGATGCGGATGTCGCGTTGCCTGGGAAGAGGCAGCAAGCAGATGAGCTTGTGCCCATAACTGAGGCACTTGGCTGCTGCTGTGATCGCTGTTGCTTCAGCTGATGATGGCAGCCGCAAACGAGTCCATTCCACGCCTGGCAGCTGTTGCCGCCCAGGCGCTGCAGCAGCGGCAGCGAAATGCTTGCCACAGCTGCATAGTCAATGGAGGAGCTGCTGGCACCGCAGCGCAATCGTCTGCACTTGCAGCTCACGGCCAGCAATGTGGCATAAAAGCCAGCACTGAGCACGTTGCGCGCATCCCACAGCGTCCTGATGCGCGGTATGGCCTCCATGCCCCAGTCAAAACTCAGGTATTGTGGCCAGAGCAGCAGCTTAAGGTTCACCACGGGCAGGTACAGAAAGGTGAGTGTGCGTGTCCACCAGCAGGACTCCTGGGCGGTCGGATTGTCGGCGGTTGAGAAGGCAACAGTGGGGCGTGGCACAATGCTGAGGCGACAATACACGGCGCAGAGCAGAGCAATGCTCAAAATGGACAGGGAGCGCAGACGATGCTGGAATTAGACAACAAAAAGATAATTAGAAAATAAATAGATAAAGCAGGTAATGAGATGATAAACATTTTACATGTCATTTTCAAAGACTTCAGTTCTGAGAACAACAACTAAAGTAATAATCAAAATTGAACGACGAGAGACTATTTTGTATTCTAATCATAGCACGCATTTTATTCATAATCGCTCAAAGCATTAAGACTTATATATTATTTTAAGTTATTTAAAGAGCAGGCTATTAATTAATTAATAGTTTACCGAGGAAGCAAATTTACGTTTTTGAGAGCAGATTCTCAAGTGCTTCTTGCTTTAGCTGAGTGTCATTGGCACAGTTTGTGGTTCACACTTTTGCAAACTATAAAGGGCTCAACATGCCACTCACCTTGTCATCTCCGGCGTGTTTCAGTCCCAGTCCGCACAGCACGTCGCATAGTCCGCATAGCAGCAGCGTCGTAATTGCCGTCTCCTTGCATAGCAGCGCGGCCAAAGCCGCAACCAGTGTAACTGCCAGTGAGCGCCAATCCCTGAGCAGCATGTGGCGGCGATAGGTCAAGTAGGCGAACAGGCTGCAAACGCAGGCGCTCAAATCCGCGCGACCCACGACGCCTGCAACGGCCTCCGTGTGAACGGGATGGGCGGCAAACAGAGCGCTGGCGGCCCAAACGCCGGCACGTGTGGGCAACAGGGTGCGTGCCACGAGCACGACTAGAGCGGTGGCCAGGCCGTGCAGCAGCAGGTTGATCAGATGGAATGGAAAGGCAGCACCGCTGCCCAGCAGGAAATTGAGACGAAAGCTCAGCACGCACAACGGACGCCAGGAGCCATGGGAGCCGCTGTCCGTCAGCGGTGTGCCCCAGTAATCATTTTGCAGCAGCTGAGCCAGCGGCCCGGCTCCAGTTACATCCGCATTGCCCAAGATGGCGCGCCTGCAAGGGAGAGAAAGAGAAGGCGAGAAAGATAGAGCGAAAGAAATGAGCTCGCATTACCTGGGCCCGACAACAACCTGTGGCACACCTGTCCTATTAATTAAAATGATTAATTGCCCGCCCTGGCCAGGCCCTGCGGCCTGCCTCCTGCTGCCTGCTGCCAAACTTAACTCTCCGCTTGACTCGACACGACTCTGCTCCACTCTATTGGGCACAGCTCGGATCGGCTTGCCTGCCACATGCAACTTGAGCTACTCAAATTCAAAGGCTGTGCCTTTGCTTATTTTATTGTCCTTTTGCTTTTGTGCTCGGCATAAATATTGTTAAAGTGCCGAGCGACAGGACTCCTCTAGCCTCCTGTTCGTGCCTTGATTAATTGCCGATTTGTTGGCGCACTTGGTGTCGTTGTTATTGTTGTTGTTGTTGTTGTTATTATTGTGTTTGTTGTGCCACACACACACACACACACACTCATACACACACACCCACACATCTGCACAGTCTATTGTCACTGGCAAAGTCAACGGCTCTTTGGTAATTGCCTCACCGTTGTACCTTTGCTTGTTGTTCTAATCGATTCCCAGAGTCTCCAGTCTGCCCCAGATCCGCACATCTGCCCGCCCTCCGCCAACGCCCTCACCCACCCGCACTGGGGCCCAGTTCCAGGCCATTGCTGCTGTTGTTCTCGGTGTTGTTTTGTTGTTATTGTTGCACAGTTTGAAATTTATAGTAGGTTTGCAATAATACCTTAGCTATTTTATGCATAATTAGTTTTCAACGTTATCCAGCAAATGCCATTAATTAACTTTCCCTCACTTCCTACACAGCCAAGGCTTCAACGATAAAAGGTAAACAAATAAAGTTATTGGATAAAAAAAGAGTGTAGCAAGTATTAAACAAAACTAAGACAACAATGTCCGACATTGTGAGTGATTTTCTTACGAGAGGCCTTTTAAAAATGAGTATAATGTATTTATGATGCTATGGGAGCAATAAGGTATAGAGGTCTGATTCGAGGAGAGAAAGAGAGCAACAAAGTGAGCTGGTGGGGGAGATGAGAGAGAATCATAAAAACGGACGTACTGCTGATCAGTATAAACCATATTAGTATATACTGTATATCTGACTCCTTAGTCTGAGAAGTATCCTCCTCTATAGGGGCATAAAAACGTAATATAGGACCTAAAAGTATTAACATTAACATAACATAACAACAACATAGCATAGATAACATAGCAAAAGAAAATGTTAACAGTGAACAGAAAATAACATTTGATAGAAGAAAATAAATAATACAAACGAAGATATGTACAATATTGTCACAAAACCGCGGGTCGATCCTCCTGCTTTATATTTGGTATACCCAATCAGGCAAATATTTGTTAGTCGAGATGTTACTTAAAAATGACTTAACTTGGAGTTTTTCTTCAATATTAGAATTAAGATTTTATCTAAACTGAATTTGAACAAATGGCAAGGTATGTTAACATTACAAATCTTGTTAAAAATAAAAAGAAAATTATTTGTATTCCTAATTAAAATGTGCACACATTTTTGTTTCAAGCTTTAAGAACTGTTAATATACCATAGATAACTGACACGCACAGACACACACACACACACACACACACACACACACACACATACAACACACACACACATACACACTGAGGGGGGCCTAACACGAAAGTAATTTGTGTTTACTTTGGTCTTAACTGCCCCGCGGGCTGTAGTTTTAGGTTTCTGGCATACAAGCTCAAAAGTTAACACAACCAAATGGCTTTATTTTTGCCTGGCTGCAGGCTATAAAAGGGACGAATCTGTTTTCAAACCATAAATAAAAAACAAAAAATAATAAAAGCACTTCATATGCAAAACCAAAATATTTTTGTAATTTCTAAAGCATTTCACATATATACATACGTATATGTATGTATGTATATATACATACGTATATGTATGTATGTATGTATGTGTACAAATGCACTTTTCAATTTTAATACGAATATTTTATTTAGCAGCTGGCCGGAAATACCATGAGTATATATTGTGAAAGGTTTGCATGGCGTCAATTCTTTTATGGCATTTATGTGTTTGTGTTGCATGCAACTTTTCATATGCATGAATGGTGGCATAAAAGCGGATTCTCAAGTGCGGTTGCGGGTGGGTGCGGTATATGCCACAAATTGGGTTGGCAAATTCGACGGCGAGACGCGGATAAGTTATTGGTGGGGCAGCAGCACCACCAGCAGCCATTACTTGGGCCACTCATCCACACTTCAATTTCAATTGGCATTTTATTCTGCGCAAAGCAGCCACAAAAATGTTGTTGAGAGCAAACAAATTCTTATCGGAAGCGCACAAAGCTCAAGAAAAACTTAACATGGAGCTGGAGTAGCTGCCACAGCATGCATGTGTGTGTGTGTGTGTGTGTGTGGGTTTGGTTTGCAGTTTCAATTTTTGCATTTCTCTTGCTTTCGCCATGCCAACACACAACAAAATTTAGCTACGCCTCATTTGCAAGGATTTCAAGCAGAGGAGCCAAACGATGGCAAATATTGAAAAGCATTTCGGGCTGCATACCTTGAAGAGCTACCGGGGGGGGGGACATTGTATGCCCCATGCTGTGTGTGCCGCCTTTCGGCTTAATTTCTGGCTACGCAACGCAAAAGTCAAGGTGTGGCTGGGGAGTGCGAAGTGGTGGGCGGGGAGGGAGGAGCTAGCTTGCCTTGACGACACTGAAACTTGTCGCCCAACGTCAGCGTCAACATTATCGTCTCATCAGCAGAATTTCCGCAGTGCCTTTTTTGTGCTTTATCATCGTAACTAGTGAATGAATAGCAATACTCTCAGGACAGGTGCAGGGGCCGTGGCAGGGTGGGAGGGGCACAACAACGAAAACATCAACACCACCAGCAGCAGGCAACATTGGTGGGGCACTTTGTCAGCAGCAGCAGCAGCAGCAGCAGCAACAAAAATGCCAAGCTTCAAGCAGCTTACAAGTGTGGCATGTAGTAGCTGCCGTTATCGTTCGCTTTTCACTCGCAGTCGAGAGCCGGCACAGGAGCCGGCTCTGGAGCCAGTAGACAGCAGGAGCTGATATGCCAAGGCTGGAGCCATAGCCGGAGGCACAAGGCACAGGCTGAGACAGTGGAGTCAGTAGAAAGCAGCAAGCAACGAGCTAAAGTATATACAACATATATTTGCTGGCTAACGAGGCTTTGAACAATTTGCTATGCTTTTAAAACTGTACTAAAAGTACTGTTATGTGGTTATCGATAAATGTTATCGATATATATGCAGAGTGCACTGAAATGTAGACGCTTTCAAAATTTAATTTATTTTCAGTTGTTATCGTTTATGCATTGTTGTTGTCGACTGTTATCGATTACTGCGGTCGATAGGCTCTAACAATTTTGAATCAAATACAGTCTTTTTCGCTCTGTTGGACTTATTTAAGGATCTGCTTTATAGATGCAAGTCTGTAATTCACATACAGGGAAGGTTCCGCTTCAGGCAAATAATATTCGTTAATTTGGGAATTTGAATTGGGAAATCGTTCCACTGTGTTGTGGTGTCTCACCTACACACACTCACACACACGCACGCACTCACAGGACTGTGGTTGGCTTTTGTTGAAGACAATATATCATAGCATCAGCAGCGAGGAGAACACCCAATGTGAGCATACCATACTCAACTGGCGCCCCTTACCTAACCCAATCTTCCGCTGCCCTCCCATTTCTTTATCACCTTCTTTTGCCACCCCTTACCTGACACGCCGGCGTTATGGCTACCCACAAACACTTGTATGTTTTGTGAAGCTGCTTCTGCTTATGTAAAGTGAAAATTTTCGATTTTCTATAAAAAAGAAGCACAAAATGCCGTTGCTACCCGACACCCCACCACCCACTCTGCAGAGGTGGAAGTGGAAGTGCGCTTGGAGCCTTACGGGCGTGTGGCCATCAAAAAATTACGTATACGTAACGTTGTTTCTATACGTTTTTGTTGCTGTGCGTTTGTTGTCGCTGTCCTTTTAATATGGCACATAAATTATTGTAAGACTGCAGATTGGCTCTTTGGTAACATTTTGTTCTTCTTTTTTTCCATGCTACCTTTATTTTTTTTTTGGAAAGGCAAATATATCAAGTTGTGAGGTGTGAAACGCTTGACCGTAGGCGAACCTATTTAAAATCTGCCATGAAAGCTCTTTGAAGCAGAGACGGGGTGTCACCTCGGTGGTAAGATGATATACGTTGTCTACCTGTTGGGCAGCTAAGCTTTATGGGAACAATTTGAGAGTATTCAAGATTTAATCCCGCTTTGGGCATTATTATAAAGGCAAACAACTTCAAAAAGCACATGCAAACTCTCAAAAACTGAAACATGATTAAAGCTTTCTAACTAAGATTCTACAGCTTAATATAAGATAGTGAGCACTCTATAAATAATGTAAGGCTTTAATATTATTTAAGGCTTTATTAAATCCTTGAAGTTTGAAGCTTTCTCATACTTCCATTAAATTTATATGTAATACCTGTTTCTCCTATCATCAGAAACACTTATTTAAATGGATTTATTATCACTAGACGATATATGGCCCTTAACTTTGAACATAACTCGTTTTATTTGTGATTTGTATCCGAAATATATCATGCGAAACTTTTTAAAAACTCATCTCTCTGCAACTATTGTACAACAGCATACATATTATACCCATACCTATAAAATGTGATATCCTGTGAGTATAAACAAAATGGTAAAAACGACGAAACATGAAACAATTCACAACACACGTGAAAAATGTTTATGGATCGCTGTGCCACACAATCCCTCCTCCTTGCCCACCCACCCCAAACACCCAAGCCCCCCCAACAACAATTTTGCCACCGCCTCTGTATAAGCATTGGCCATTGCTCTTTTTCCAGTTGATAGGAAACAAATTGAAGGGAATGCTGCCATTTAATAAATCATGTTTTGTTTGGCTTGGCTTGACAATAATAACTTGTGCTCATGTGGCAACTGTGGCCATGTTCTGTGTGTGTGACCACAACAACAACAACAACAACAACAACAGCAACAACCACGATAACAACAACAATAGGAGCTGCATAGGTAGGCACTGCCAGTGGTGTTGGCAGCTGCGTGAAAGTGACCACAGGAGCATCCGCTGTTGGCCAAAAAACATAAACTCGCCAAGAACTTTTTGTCCCCGAAAGGGACGCCTTGTTCAGCTAGTAGGGACAGCAGCTAGCGGGGATTGGGACTAAGGTGGAACTGAGTTATATAAGTTGCGTTTATTATTTGAGTCTGTCTGTAAGTTTTGTGCTTGTTTTCTGGCGAAACCAAAAAAGAAGGAACAACAAAGTAAGCGCTATCTACAAAATTATTGACTAGTTGATACTGTGTATAGGTAATAATTTAACTAAATGCATATCTAAAATTGTATAGCTGAAGTTTTTAGAGAACATTTTCAGCTGCGACTGTGGCAAATTAAGTGGCAAACGGTTGCATGCAACTGTTTTATTAACCATCCGATCGGGATGAGACTTGCTTACAGAGATCTTTGTGAAAACTCATGCTCCGAATATGGGCAAAACGGGTTGTATAAGTGAAGTATCATGATTCTTTGGCAATTCCACCCGGAACTGTGGAATTGGATGTTAAGGGTACAACTGGAAAATCTATGTTAAGCTCCCATGGTTGGAAAACGGGTGTCTCAAAAGTTTAGAAAGGTGCATGGGGCAGGTATTACAGTGAGAACTTTCTAAAGTTATTCTTTGCTCCTGAAGCTGTTCTATCTAATATGTTAATATGTGCAAAGTTCTAGCTTAGGACCTTATATTTGCTGTGGCCATTAAGTCAGGTGGTGCTTATTATGATAGTAATAACAATGTTCATTAAGAACCTAATATATAGACAAGATTTCGGATCTGAGTTTACCTGGCACATTTCTTTGGCATTAGCATGCCTTCTCGGAGCCCTTTGTGGTACAGGGTATAGAAACAGGAGGAACTGCACAAAATAACGAGCTACAACTGAAGCTTTTGGCTGAGCACTTTGTGCATAACTTCCCATTTATGCTACTACCCCCTCGTAAGCCCTGTGCCCAGCCCCCCTCCAGTTGGCTGTACACAGTACAATTGTTTGCTCGTTTTTGTAGTTGTGGCGTCACTTGGCGTCCAGAAACGCAGCGGTTGACTTCGTCTATGGCAATGGGAATGGAAATGGCATAGGGCAGAGGTATTGGGGGGGTCATTCCGTGTCCGGCGGTGTACAGACTGTGAACTGTGGCTGCCGCCTGACTGTTGCTGGCGCTACTGCTGCTGCTGGTGGTCCAAGTGCTCGTCCTCGGGGGAAATTCCTGTCCATTGTACATGACTTTTGATATTTATGGGTAATTTCGTTTGCGTTTGCGCTTGGTTCTGGGTTTGGGTTTGCGTTAGCAGCATTTCAATGCTAGGTGAGCGAACAGAATGAGCCTAAGAACAAGTTCAGACCAATTTTGTACAGTGACTGCCAGCAAAACGACAACATAAATCAACAATTTTTGTTTTTAATTTGCTTGCCAGCAGCCATCGTCTGATTTTGACAATAGAAAAAAATATATACAGCGATAAGCTGGCAGCTCGTTGCCAGTTTTACAATTAGGCAAACCGAAAATTTATTATTGCGATTTTTATCAAACGAACGGCGGCACTTGGCGGCCCAATTAATCATAAGCATTCTGCACCACCCAGAGACCTCGGCCAGAATTGTCGTCCAGGGCTGAGAGCCAGACGTGGTAAACTGGAGTCCCATTTACCTTCGTCAACTTGCTGACATATGGAATTTTTAATTCGGTTAAATTTCTCTCACCTGTCATCGTAGACAAATCCGGCGTTTAATGTGTTTAAGTATAGAACAAAGGCGAGCATCGTGCAGCCGGCAAGTCCTGCGTAGTCGGTGGCCTCCATCCTGCAAAGAGAGTCGAGCCGAAACAAAACAAAAGTAGACAGTCAGACAAATGAAGAAAATATGTCCACAAATATTAAAGTTGAGTGTCATAAAATATATGCTCAAATTAATTCTCAAAGGCTCGACAACAAAGCACATAATCCCACCTGGCGAAGGCGAAGCTTTTATGCCCATCTCCATCTCCATTTCTCTTTATTTGTTTTTTGCTTTTGGTTTTTTTTCTTCCTTTTGATAAGATACTACAATTCTTAAAGCTAAAAAAGTCATGGAGCTAGCTCATAGCTTCAAATTGTAATATCTTTAAGAGATTTCTTTTCGCTCCATATTCCTCTCCCATTACATTGTCATAATGAAATCGGAGCTTACGGTATTTAATTTTCATTAAATTATCTTTGGATTATTTTCTAATTATATTCATCATTTGACATAGAGATTACCAACTATGTCATAAACTATGTTATGTTAAAAATGTCGGAACTGGTTCGCTTTTGAAATCAGTTTTAAATACGAATTTGATCGAAACGCAATAGCAATGAGCAACATTCCAGCGTCTAAAAACGTTCCCAATTTAAATTTTCGCAATTCCTAACCTGTTGTGGATATAACAAAATATTTCTGGCCTGGATTAACGTGTCGCCATAACGGGAACAAATCAGCAATCACAAACTGTTGAGTCCAAACAAACCGTAACGCACGTTCATAACGATTATTGCTCGAATGTTATGTAATTGATGCGAATGCGGATACGACCGGACTAGGACATGGCACTGGATGTGGTGAACTGTTGTCATCCTCATTCCCATACTCATCCTCATCGCCATCGCCATCGTCATCGTCATCGCCATTGCACATAATGCGCTGTTCGTCGTACCTCATGGCATTCTTCGTTTTATATTAGCCGCAGACATGTTGTGTGTTGTATGCACTGCTCTCTCTCTCTCTCTCTATCTGCCCCTTTCTCTCTCTCTCTCTCTCTCTCGCTTTCTCTCTCTGTGTGACGGAAATTAAACGTTACGAGTACATTTCGAATCGCCTGGCCTGGCATGGTGCATGGCTATCGGCTTCGGTGGACAACTGAATGCAGAATCCAGAAATGCCACTTGAAATGCAATCCGCTGCCCGGTTCCGCTTCAGTTGCTTGTTTTTGTGCTGGACACCATTGTTGTTGCTTCTTTGTTGCTGTTGTTGTTGTTGTTGTTGCTGTTGTTATTGTTGCTGTAGTTGTCATCATCACCATCAAGCGCCATTACAAGTAATGAGTGCGGTAGGTAGTTGGGTGGAGCATTGGTTAGCTGGCTGGGTCGTCTCGGTCATTGCATGAAAATTGTTATCTCGCACAATGCAGACGATTTCCGGCAGGCATTTTCACATGTACACGCCCCAAAAGACACGAATGTCCTGCCCTCCACACCCCATTCCCCCCGTACCCCTTATCATCCCGCTCCCGACCATCTCACGGCATGTGCACGCGCCAGCACAGAAATTAAGTCGCACCGTTTGCAAATGACAATGGTCGCCATTCCACTGCGCGGCGCCTCGTTGCGAATGTTGCTGTCATTCTGTTTGGCTTTCCGCTGCTGCAGGTGAAACTTTTGTATTATTCTCTTTGTTTTTCTTAGTTTTCCAACTTATTGTTTGTTTTATTTTTATTTCCCTCTCACTTTGCGCAAATTAAGTGAATTGTTTTGATCAAAATGATATGATCCAATTGCGCTAGGCCAGCATTCCAAGACCACCGCAGTAAATATATGCACGTAATCCCAAATACTATAACCATATAGTATTCCCAATGATAAGTACCGGCTGTTCGGCAAACATAATAAGGCATTTCGGTTTACTTGGGCGCCTCCAAGCGTTCAGGCAAATTAGCTCACATTCAATACTCATGGCTCCTCTGTCTGTGCTGTAGCCACATCATATCAGCACTCCAGGCGCCCACATCCACACACACACACACACCCACACACACATTCACATTCACACATGCCAACACTCAAGCCTCAACCTATTCAAATAGATTGTATATCGTTTCGCTTTCACATCCACCCACTTATCTGCCCTTCGCTTTATGTCTATAGCTGAAATGAAGCTGCTAATGAGTTCTAATAGCGATAATATTTCGCTGCCATGTACTAAAAATAAATACAGGGTATATGCATATATATGTCTGGGGCCACATAAATAGACGTAATTTTAGTTTAGTTGCAGGCTGAAGTTCATGAATGCCTCATCTGCTGATTCGCAATTTCTTTTGATAGTTTTTGCTGTGCGTGCGTCTCGGGACTTGCCCAAGGGACTTTAGCCTATACGAAATGCCAATCTATATAGCTATGTAATTGTTTTCATCTGAAATTCGGGATTTTTATCGTAAAGGGACTTAAAATTGGAAACGTCCCGATAATCGATAACATTTCCCCAAGAAATGCCAATCTATATATCTATATGATTGTTTTCATCTGATAGTTGGGATTTTTATTGTAAATGGACCATAATTGGAAACGTCCCGATTATCGATAACTTTTCCACAAGACATCGATAGACATAGACATCGAAATCGCGTTTTCTGAGCGAATCTCTTAGGTTTTAATGGCTAGGCTCACCAAATTTGAAAAGTAGTTTGTTGAATAGTTTGTTGAATAGTTTGAGTATACAGATCAAACATCTTCCATGTTATAGAGAACAGCTAACCCTAGCGAAAGTTGCATTTGGTGTTGGTAGAAGAAGGTTCGGGGTATTCCCTAGCTAGAGCTCTCTTTCATTTTATTTATGCTCTCAAGGGAAAATTCAGAAATGTCAGAAAAATGTCTTCATACCCATCCTGATAAATTCATTTCGCCGAGAAGTCAAGTAACATTTATAAGCTAATGCATATTTATAAATTTTTCAAATATATACCCAAAATAAGTCTCAAAGTACTTAAAATATTATGCCGCCCCCGAACCCATTTTTATAAATAACAACATTTTATTTCGTTTATGCAAATCTCATAAATTGTGTTTAGACTTTCATCGAGCCGAAATATGCGCATTTGAAATGAGAGCATTATTTCAAGCCTTAGACTCGTGGGATTCCTGCCTACGCCAATGTTCCATTTGCAGCTTTAAAAAGGCCTTTTAATCTCGGTGTGGATTTCGTTTAGGTATTTATATTGATTTTTCTTAATGCTTGGAAAGGCTAACAAATTGAAAAACTGGTAGCCCGAAATTAGCAGGTGCTTGCTCGACATTTCTATAGCTTGTTCCACCTTCAACCTTTAGCCGTGAAATTAATTTAGATTGTCATAAATAGACTGAGACACAGTAAAAATAAATGAAGGTATTCATCAAATGGCGCTCGAAAACAAGCGTCTGGGCGACATGAAGAGGCCTTGAGACTGACACCGTGCTGTGAATCACTTTGCTAATTCTGTCAAGCCAGACATGAAAGGACACTGACACACAGACAGTCAAACAGACCAACTACCAGCCCCAATCCCAGCACATGTGTGCGTCCTTGATCATGTGTCTATACCGTACTGTACTGTATACACAATGTCGCGAATTCATTGGCATGTATACGGTTGAGAAGTCAAAGTGCAATTAGCGCAACGCTGTGTGCTTGGCTCCACAATTTTATTTTTAATACCCTGAACTAATTGCAAATGTGCAAAAAGGGTGTATTCACCTTGTGCACTCATATGTAACTGTCAGAAGAAAGGACCTCCGAATCTGAATATAACTGAATATATACATACATTCTTGATCGGGACTGCGAGTCGATCTTGTCATGTCTATCTATCTGTTCATTTACGATGAAATCTCTAGAACTATGACCTTCGATTGGATCCCTTTTTAACTCGATATCTCATCCCATTTCTAACATATCGATAAAAGTCCATCTAGAGGCTTGGCATAAAGATCGGAAGATAAGCACCGGTCAAGAATGCATTTTCCATAGTGTAGATCAAAGGGACACAGACGCAGCGTGTGTAGTTGTGTGCGTGTCTTGTGTATGTATGAAGGAAGCTGGAATGTCTACAAAGTATGCCCGACGCGAGGTTCAGGGTATCAACTAGTCGAGCACTCCTGACTAGAGCACTGCTACTAGCTTTTTTTTGTTTGTATCATTGCAAATATTTGCTTTCAATTTCGTATGCAAATGTCGCTTGGGCCCTGTGCCATTAATCACAGTATAGTCGCCCATCCATTGCCGGGGCTTTTCTTATCGTGCGGCACTAACTGTGGAGCATCCCTCAGAGGCGAGGGCAGATGACAGAAAAAAATAATTACGTTGTCATGTTTACGGCGCACAGAAATTAGCTGAAAGTATCAAAATGTTACCATCTTTGATGTTGATAGCGCGCAGAAGTCGCACGGCGACAGCAAATTATACCATACTATATATATAGGTGTCTTTGCAAGTATTTCTAAGTTAAGCAGAAACTTTAGACTTTTTGGCTTTCGGTGACTTGCAGACTTTTGTTTTATGAAATCAGCTAAAGAGCATGTTGACCTTATTTCTGGCGCCCAACGTGGGGGCCAAGTGGGCGGAAATTGTCGCATACAGTGCCGTGGAACACAAGCGCACAGCACACCTTAAACCGGAACCGGAAACATTATTCCCAAAATGTCAAAAAACATAACAAAAACCCATTAGACACAATTCTGTTTTCTGGGTCAGGCGTCAGCACAAAAAGCAGCAGCAGCAGCAGAAGGCAGCAGGCGGCAGGCAGACAAGCTGGGCAGCTCCAACTCCCAAAAGTGGAAGCACACAAAAACACACAAAACAGCAAAGAACCAGGCAACGTAAACCTAAAACAAAACGACGTGGGTGGCCCTCGATGGTGACACAAAACAGCGAATAGACTCCACAACTCGACTCAACTAAGGACTGAACCTGAGGAGGACCCCGAAACTGCACTCGGGCACTGCTGACCAGTCACGGCTTCGGTGGGGCGTGCGGCGCGCGGGGGTTCGTGGGAGCAGCGAAACGATTGCGGAAATCAAGTTGTGTCAACAGCTTAAAAGCCAAAATGTAATAAGCCAGGGAAATGTAATGTAATAAAATATCAAATATAAAACGAAGCTGGCGGGAGAGCGTTTGTTGCCATTAAAGTTTTCTGCTTTGAAATTGGAAACAGAGGGCACAGTGAACAGCATAAGCAAGTAGGGAATGAAAAATGGGTAATAATAAAGCGCACAATATTCTAGACATTTACATTTTAATCGTTTGCTGAAAGTGCTGGAAAAGCATCGATAAGTAATTGCTCTGATCGATTATTCTCAACATCGATAAGTTTCATGATGACTAAGCAAAGAAACAAATTGCCGCTTAAAACTATCGACTATCGAAGTCATTATCGATATTCGACAGTATCCTACTTATCGATAGTCTTATTGTTGATTAATGAGCTTTAATGAGCTTTACCTGAAGCCTTTAGCTGGCTGATTTGAAAGATTCTGTATATATTTATGATTCTGATCGATTATTCTCAACATCGATAAATTTGAGCTTGAAATGACCAATCAAAGAAACAAATTGATACTTAAAATTATCGACTATTGAAACCATTATCGATATTCGACAGTTTCCTACCTATAGATTGTATTATTGTTGATTAATGAGCTTTAATGAGCTTTACCTGAAGCTTTTAGTTGGCTGATTTTGAAGATTAAGGTTAGTTTTATTTGATTTGTCATATACACAAGCTCCATTTCTTCATTTAAAGGGTTCCCAAAGCATCTTCAACTGTTTTATAGCTATCAAAAATGGCGATTTAATCCCAAATGCGAGATAAGCTTGTTGTAGAAATCTTTTTAAAGATGCAGCAGATTAGCTTGCGGCCTGAAAACAACTCAGGCATGTGAAGCATGCTGTGGCAGGGGGACCATAAAAAGCGCTGTTATAATTTTGTGCAGCCGCAAAATATGCGATATTTTATTATTGTTGCGCCAAACAGTATGCAACACTTTATTTCAGCGCTATGTGCTTCCGCCGCTTCCTGTGCCTTGCAGCGCCCAAAAGCATTCCACGTTTTATATTGCTATTTTTGGTGCTTCTGCTGGTGCTGCTGGAACCAGTCCAAGTGCTGACTCCTCGGGCTGTGCCAAAAAAGTATGCTACATAGTTTTTACATGCGATTTGAATGAGCACAAACGGATATCATGTCTTCCCCAGGGTGTTTGTGCATGTGTGTGCGTATGTTGTCTAAAGTAAGTAGCATATAAGTGCAATGGGAATCATTTTAAAACACTCGAAAGCAATTCAGTTTGGGGTTTTTTCCAGAAAGATTATTAGAACAGACGTTTTTCTTGGCGCCAGACTCTGGCATTTTGTCAGCTTGTGAGGCAACAAAATTATTATGGACTGCCGGCTAAGGCTAATTATGACAAGAAGCATAAGTTCCTGCTTAAGCTACACTTCTTCTTTTTGCACTGTTTCAAAAAAGTGGCTCGGCTTTGGTTCAGTTGATTATTGGGCAGCCGATAAGGTTCAGGGTTCGGTGTATATTGATAACCGGCCTTCATTTTACCTACCCATATTGTTTGCATCGAGCGTTAATATCTATATTTCAACTCGAAATTACCACAATTATTGATTGTCTAATGCAATAAATGTATCTAATGTGAGAGCATTGAAAGCCACTTAAGATACTCTCCTTTAAATTGTTAACCAGAGAGCTGTTAAAATTGTTCAATCTAAATGAAGCATATTGTATTTAATAAAAAATAAATCAAATGCAGATTTTGTACGCAAATTATGCTCATTTATAAAATCTATTTATTGTTAATTGAATCAATTCCTTTTTATAACGAATACACGCCGCAATATGCTTGGCGTGAAACTTTTAATAAACCATCGTTGGGACATTGAACCAAGTAACAAAAATGAAAATAAATAAAAAATATGCATAAATGAAATATTCGTTAACTTTTCTCACCAGGCTTTTGTTATGTCATGTTCAAACCGAGTTCAGAGCTCAGCCCTTTGAAAGTTCAATAGCAAACATTTAAAAAAAAAACTCGACTCGGAACAAAGTTGGAAATAACTGTTGAGGGGGAGAGTGAGGGGGAGGGGGAAGGGGGTTGAAGTGCTCACTGACGAGACTTTTTAATGGGCCGGCTTCAAACTACGCTGGATATCCGTTTCAGACTTTGGCATTGTTGTGCCGTTTGCACGGGTTTTTTGACCGATGTTTCAGATGGCTTTTAGCCATGACGTTTGCTTGCCCAAAACTGAAGAAGGGGCCGACGTGGGTCGGCGTGGGGGAGCTGCCACATTCGTGCTGGGGCGTTTATTTTATGTTCTCTGTTGCACTGTGTTGCACACGCAATGTAAATGCTAATTAAGACCCGTTACATGCCACTATCTGGGCGTGGCAAAGTGTGTGTATGTGCGTGAGTGTGTGTGTGTTTTGGTGGGGGGCGTGGGCGTTTTGGACCGTGTTTGCCTCTTAATTGCGTAAACCAAGCGTTTGATTAGTATTTGCACAGCAATTGACATTAAACAGTTCAATCAATAAAAAATTCAAACGGAAGCCGCACGCCACACTCAAGTGTAAGCTCCGGCAAATATTTAATGTCTTAAGGGCTGTCCAACGGGGCTGTCATTCCCGTTGCTGTTGTTTTCGCTCGCCGATGACTGGAATATTATTATTAGCACACATCAGAATTCAACAATGGCTTGACTGGGGCTAAAGCGAAGCGGTCGTTGGCCCCAAAAGTTAAAGAAGTCAGGAACCTCAATTGGGCTGTCAATCAACGCGTCCGCTCGCGTCACTCTGTGCCACAATAATAGAGCTATTGATTTTTCGGGTTCCCCTGCCACAATCGCAGCACCTCCTCCCTAATGAGTTTCGGGGCGTGCATTGACATGGGCACGACCCTTGATCGTCTAATTAGCTGACTGTTTGGCATTGGCTTCGATTTGACTGCGCGTAACTAGAAATTTCAATGCGACGGCATTCGAAAAATCAAAGACAAATAAACAATTTTTGTGGAGTGAGTAAAGGGTAAGTTTAAGTGTATGAAGTAGAGTAAACTTTAGACTCGTTGTTGTGATAAATTCTACTGAATATATAATGTTTAAATAAGTCTGTCAAAGCTTAAACAGCAGCTAAAATTTGTCTTCTCTCCCCTTATCTTTTGTCGCTGTTCCAATATGGGAGGAAAGCATTCACGGTGTTTGCTTAGGAGACGCTATGTCTTGTATTATAACAATGATATCAATGGCCAACATATTAACTCTGGTCTATAATGCACTGTAACACATATTATCTTAAAGTCTTAACAACAACTGTAGATATATTGTGTTTATTACTGGGTGGGTCAGCTAGTTGAGTTCCCTTTAGTTCACATAGCAGTGTAGAGCATGACTGTCTCGACTTGATTGGACTTATAAATGTCCCTGCAGTCCGCCACAAGCCTACACTGAAAGCAAAGGGGAATGAGTCGATTTGCCCCCCAAATTGGTTTCATTTCATACGCTCAGCTTGAGCTCAAATGTCGACTCGGCGCCACACCAAAGCATATCATTTTCCAGCTAAATAAATAAATAAAATATTGCCAGCATACGAAGATTGCGCAAAACGGGAGCCACTTGTTGTGCCTATACGAAATGAGTTGGCAGTGAGTACAGACTTGTTTCGGGATCTAATTTTTATAACTATTAAGTATTATAATTATTAATTTTATTATTATAAGTATATTATCGTTATTGTGATATCTATCATAGCATATTATGTATCATATATCACATTATTATTATTAATTATTATGGAATATGGAATATGGAGTATAGACTAAATCAAGCTTAAACCAGTATAGTATAGACTAAATCAAGCCTTAACATATTAAATCTAGCTTATACATTAGTATCGAACTTTCAATTTATATTTTGTACAATATTCCTAGTCTCTACTACTTTTCCACATAGTTTTAAAAGTCAAATCTTAATCGAACGTGTTTCTGCTGCCGTCAGTTAATCAAAATTTCTGGTAAGCATACCACAGATCTAACACAAAAGTTGTCTTTGTGGTTCGAAATTTCAAAAACAAAAAAGTGTGATTTCAACAATTGCAGAAAATGTCATTTTAATGAAATATGCGTTTGTTTAAGACGTAAATGAAAATCATAATTGTGACGTTTGGTTTGCCTGAGTTGGTAAACTGAAACTGACGTCGGATGAAATTTAAGACTTTCAATGCATATCTGAGTCGAGCAGACTCTTGTGCACACACGCACACATATACACACACTCATACATGTTCATTTAATTGTCACTCTTACAAGCTCACACACACACATACACACACGCACAACATTGTACGGGTGGCAGCTACGTTGTGGCAAGTTCGTAACTTGCTTTGCCAGTTGTAAGAAAAAACCAATAATGGATGGAATGGCGCTGGAATTGTACTTGTAGCCACATGCAGCATCCTTATGAGGGGTCGGAGGTGTGAGTCAGGGTATGCGTGGGTCGGCTCTGCTGGCCCCTTTATCGATTAGCGCATGTAACTGTTTCTACCTATGAATGTGTGCACCCACACACACACACACCTCCAACAACAACAACAACAACGGCTTGCCCCTTTAACTTATATAAGCTAATGTGGGTTGTAGGCGTACTGTGTGGTTGGCGAAAGGGGCGGCGGTGGTTTGGGGCTGTACTTTTTGGTGGCACAAAGCAAATGACGCTGGAAATGAAAGCAGGAAACGTTGCCGCATTCATTCATTTTACACACAAAAGCCATTAAAACGCTTTGATTCCATTGTTTTGTTTGTCATCATCAGCATTAGCGTCAGAGGCCAACAGGGCAACATCAACGGGCGGCCAAAAAAGGGGCTGGCCAGATTAAAGGCTTAACAGCTTAAAGACAAGTCTGACATTTTAGTTTTCTATTAAAAAAGTCACGGGCGCTCGATAAAGAATTAAACAACTAGTTTTGGACTAGTTTTGATAAAGAAGAATCGAAGCTAGACTCAAAGCGAAGTACAATTTTTGGATTAAAGAAATTGCATATTTGATATTTAACATATTAATTAAACACCTGGATACACTGAAGTTTGAACCTGCAAACCTTTTCGTTAGATAGGTTCTTTTGAGAGTTGAACTCTTTATAGGTTGCATTTAACTTTCTGTCTTACGTATTACATCCTCCTTTTATTCTCCGCCCAACTGTGCACTTTCACTCAATATTTCGCTGTTATTGTGGTTGTTCCTGTACCTCAATATTTTTATTATTGAAAGACTTTTGCCTGAGCTGCGGGTTTTTTATAAAGTGCTTGCGGCATCTGCTCCGCTCTCCTCCCTATGGAGCCACGACCCGTCGAACGTCTCGACGTCCGACCGAGTCTTGCGGAAAAATCAACATTGCACAAAAGTTTTCAGCGCCCGCTGCCAGCTGCCAGCACCACCAAGCAACAGCAGCACCACCTTCACCACCTCCACCAGCAGCACAACCACCACAATCAACCAGCATGCTTTTGCACCACACTTTTTTTTTTGGCTTAGCGTTGATGATGTATGCACTTTGAAAAGAGTTGAGCAAAGTGGTTTTTCGGGTTTGATGAGCTAACGTCAGCCATCTGCACCGCCCAAAAGCCCACCCACCCATCGACCCTGGAATTATGAGTGCTCAGTGTTAGTGTTAGTGTGTGTGTGCTTGTGTGTGCCCTGTTGTCTATGTGTGTGTGTGTGTTTGCATTTCGTTGGCTGCATAATAAAGTTATTAATAGACTTCAATGGCGTTTCAATTATGCAATTTCTGCGATTTGAATTTAAATGATATTTTGATTGTTTGCTTTGCCGGTTAGTTTTTCAAAGTTTTTAGCTGAATGAGCGATTAATGTGCGGATTATAAAATTTCGAAGTCAGTTCCCATTTTCATAGAAATAAGAGTAAGAGAAAATGAATACATTCCAATTGATTGTTCCAATAGGAGCCACATACAGATCGATAGAGTTAGATTTCGTAAATATCAGATACATAATGTTATCCCAAGAACATCATAATGATTAAATTCTGTTAACATAATCATATTAAGCAATGTAGTAAACGATATATCGTTTAGCTGTTTGAATAAATACTAAGTTTCAGGGCAGCAAACATGTGCACTGCATAATAGCTGGTCACACTGAAAAGAACAAGAGATAAACGAATTGTACGAAATTCATTTGATGTAAGTACATCCCGAACGTAATAAGTTGCTCGTTTTATAAGTTCGGTTTGACTTTCAGAAGGAACGTGGAGAAAAGAACAAATACAAATGAAGCATAAAGACCATAAAAGAGTCAAAAAGGCAAAAAAAGATAAGAAACGTTCAAAAACGCACCGAGATGGTTCAAAAAAGTCAAAGAAGAGAGACAAGGAGGCAAAGCAAAAGACGGAATCAGGCCCAATAAGCAGCGATCTAGAGCAACAGACCAACAACGACAATAAGCAGCAGACGGGGCCGGTCATGTCCGACTTCGATGTGCTCAGCATTTATGCGGATATATCAAAACTAAGCGCTGTAGAGCGTTATTTGAACATGCTATATCGGTAAGTCACAACCGACCGATTCATGTGCATAGTGTGCGCTCAAAAGTTTTCGTTTCAGTCCCTTCACGTGCTTCGTGAAAACCAACTGCGAGTTTAAACTCTCCGAGTTGGACTGTTTTCTGTCGGACACGCGCTATGAGCCGGATAAGCACTCGGCTCTGCTCATACGGCTCTCGAGTCCAATATGCAGCTTAAGGCTTTACGATAATGGAAACATCTGCTGCCAGGGCTACTCCTACGATAGCGCCGCCCTGGGCATACATCGCTTTATTGGCACCATGGAGCACTTGGGCTACTCGCCCGTGTTTCAGAATCCCAAGTTTAATGTCGTCAATGCGACATTCTGTATGCCATTTTGCATTCACCTAGAACATCTTCATAGGGAATATCACGAGGATTGCTTATACAATCCAGAAACACGTCCATATCTGACATACCAAATACGCAACTCCTCCATTAAATTGGCCATCTTTCACGTGGGCTATGTGTACGTACTTCTGTCCTCCCAGCCGCGCTTCACCCAAAAGGCAATCGCTTTCATTATGCCCATACTCTTTCGCCATAGAGCCGCCAATAGGCCCAATGATCCGGAGCTGAACAGCGGTGACATCAATTTCAAATTGCTGTGGGAAAATGAACTCCAAAAGGCATATCAAGGCACTCTTAAATATTCCAGATGAGCAATAACTTTGCTCAACAATGTTGATTCCTTGCTTGTGCCGTTCTTGTTGTAGTTGTTGCTGTTGCATTTTTGCGCTGGCGTTGAAGCCAAATTTTAATTTCCATACATGAACATAAAAGTTTTCTGTATGAGCATGCATATCCGGTATATTCTCATAAATGTCGAAATGCAGCGCCCGGAGCACAGGAAACTTTTTAGTCGGTTATTTAAATGACAAGAGCCGTTATACAAACACACACACACACGCGAACACGAACACCAACACACGCGCAAATTATTTAAATATGTACATAGCTAATTCGAAGAGAAAACAAAGAAAAATGCTGAAAGCTAAAATTTTATAAGTAAATAAATGAAAATATATTTCTATTATCACCTTTTTGGTATACATATACCCTGTACCCATTGGGAATGGTTATGAAATCATAAATTGGTTTAATGCGTAGGTACGCAGAAGAAGACATATCCGACCACACAGTATACATGTGTATAGGTACTTAATTTTTCATCAACCGGAGTCGACTCAGCCGTGTCCGGCTTTATATACGAATTGACCTAAAAAATTATAAAAGTTACAGTCCCGGAATTTGAAAAATACATTTGATATCATACCATAGACCAGTATGTCTCTTGATGCCCATGAAATCGATAAATATCGATTTTGAAACATGGTTTCTTGGGCATATCTCGCAATTTGCCATGAATATTCTTGAATGTTTCACGATTTAGAGAACTTACCCGTTAAGTGTAGTTAAGGCAATTAGATAAGAGACTAAAAGAAATTCTAGTGCTTAAATGGCAACTTGGCGCTTGGTCAAGGGCATCTTCTAGTCGGACACAGCCGACTAGAGCACTCTTGGTTTTTATCTTTTATGTGAGTTTTTTACAAGTCATTAGCTCCATTTGCATCCACACACAAATGTCAACCCATTTAAGGGGTCGCGGCGCAAAAACACTAAAAATCACTCACAAATTTACAATGTAAATTCAAAATGCAGCTCATCGAATTCCATGTTTGCATTTGGCAGACATAAAAATGACAGTGACAGTGCTTGCCACATGGTGGGGCAGGGAGTGTTAGGGTTGGAGTTGAGGCTAGGGTTGGGATTGAGGTTGAGCTTTCAGAGAGCCACGAGAAACCGGATCGCAGCGCAAATGTGTGAAATGAAATTTGAAACTGTCGTTCGTCCAGTTGCTGGCCATTTCAGACCTATTGCATTTGAATAGTTTTTGTCGGCGTGAAAAACAATTCAGTGCCATATTTGTGTGCATTTGTCGCATTTGTGTTTGTTTTGCGATACACACACCCACCCGTGTAGAGTATTCACTGGGTCGGTTTGGCCCAGGGCGATATGGCTGCAGCGGTTACGATATAAGCGGATAATTTTCAATATTTTTGTTTGCAGTTTTTGGTCGCGTTTGGCTGCTTTTGTTTGTATTGAAACATTTTCGAACCGTTGACGGCTTTTCGTGTGTTTTCGCTCTGTTTGAGTGGCTTGTGGGCTGTTGGGATTACTCATTAGAGCCGTTTGGCTGGGCGTGAGGTTTGCATTTGAAAGACGAGTACTCTAAACGCAAGTGATCGATTAGCGGATACCCTGTATACCCCTTTGTTTCGTCTACATTAGCTTAACATTATTAAGATTTGTAGTTTTAATACTTTCTGGCAGACGGACATGGTCAGATTGACTATTAATATTGACCAAGTGAATTTATACCTAATGGGAGCAAATATGCCATAATTTGGCCAGTTACCCACAATTGCACAAACCATAATACCCTTTTTCTTAGACATTTTCAATTTAAACAGGCGACAGTAACGGTCAAGTGCTTACGATATGTGGCTTACAGTATCGATATGTCGCTTAAGGCGCTCAAGTGTTAGTTATCGATAGTAATTTCTGCTGGTTGTGCTAAAGTGAAATCTCCGCTTGTTTGTGTTTCAGTTATAAATTATTTTAATTGTTGTTTTAATTGTTATCTTACCTGGCAACTCAGGTGAGTGTTCATAAGCGCAACTCTAATAAACTTAATTGTAATAGCAAGAGCTCTGGCGTACATTTTTTGCACGAAGCTAGAAAAATTCTTGCGTAGGTCTCGCGTTTGACTCAATGCAAATTTTACTTTTGCATTCAAAAATATTTGCTCTGTAAGCAAATTAACTATTAAATCTGCTCATTTTTAAGTGCAAACGCAAAAATGCAGAGCTTAGAATGCAGGATATAATTAATATTGGGTTTTTATGTGGGTGCTGCCATTGCTAGAGTGACCATGCCATGTTGTTGTTGTTGTTGTGTTGTGGCTGTAGCGGGGTGCATTCATGGAGCTGCTTCTTCTTGTTGTTATTGGAAAGGGCTAGAAATCTGTGTGGGTGTGTGTTTGTGTATGTGTGTGTGTCTGCATTTTCATAATTTCTGCACAACAAAAAACGAGGACCACGACAATGGTGCAAAAGAACGAAACGAAGCGCAGCAAATTCCAAAGCAGTGGAATTTATGCAGCAAATATTAACTTACCACACACACACACACACACACATAACCCAACACACATATACACACATAAATTGTGTGCAAAATTTCTCATGCAATTCATGTAAAACGCAGCGCAGAGAAAAACCGAAAGCAAAGGCAAAGAGCAAGGGGGAGAAGGTCGCAGCAGCCGTTGCCCAATTTGTGCATGGGCCAGCAAGAACTGACAACAAAACTCATTAGCAGAAGCGGCGACCGTGACCGAGACGGCGAGTATGCCGTTAGAAGTGTGGGCAAAGGGCGTGCGAATGCCCGAGGGAGAGCTGGGGGCGTTGCTGCTGGTCAACCGAAGCCAGAACGCAGCATGCACTTCCATTTCTGAAAGTTTTCGCTATTTTATTCATATTTTTGCTGGGCCTCTGCCGCTGCCGCTGCTGCACTTTATCTTTCTGTGGCGGTCTTAGTTGGCGAAATTGTGTGCAACCACGAAAATCTAATAAGCGCGCAAATTTGTTGACATTGCGCAAATGTTTTTTACGAGCGTCGCTCGCAAGTCTCCAAGAGCCTAAGAGTAAAAACTTGTAGCACTGCACGCCCCTCTCTCACCCGCTACCACTGTACACCGCAGATGTCCATTAAAGAAGGAGAAAGTCGCACCTAAAGCGCAACGGATGAAGCAACTGCAATGACAAAGAGCGATAGACATGCGGCGAATGAGGGAGACTGAGTAAATGAGAGAGATAGAGAGAGAGCGATAAAGTGGTTGTGAGCGGGAGCTACTGAAAGTACTTGACGCTTTTGACTTTGCTTAGTCGCGCGCGATGTTGCGTAAACTTTTTGGCTTTTGCGCTTTGAAAATAAAAATATAAAAAAAACAAAAACAAAAAGCAACTGGACGCTAAAGCTTGCAAAGTCCGTCAGGTAGCTGCAGACACAGCACAGACAACAACAAATATGGCGGAGGGACAGTGTTGCCAGACCATCAACTGATATGTCAGCGGATAGCCGCAGTCGAGACGAGACAATTTCATTAATCGCGGGGCGGGCGACGTGCTGCAGGCACGTTAAGACGTGCTGCAGGCACGTTAAGTCCAACGGACTTGCCTTTGATTTTATCAGTTAAAGCTTCACTGTACTATATATATGCTAGCGAGTATATGTATGTATGTAAATCGGATTCTGCATAATGGACGCGTAAAGTTTTTTAATTATTTTTGTGGTTTAAAATTGCATTTCTTGTGAATCTGTGCGAAAAGGGCGGACGACACGATGTCCGTGCGAGAAAGGCAACCACAAATGCGCCGACTTTATCAGCGCCTGGCAATTGTCATCTGTGCGCATGCTGGGGGCGGGAGGGGTGGTTTGTAAAATAAAGGATGAAAGCTCACGTCGAAGTGCGTTGCATTCAGTTAAGGAAAAGTGCAATAACATGTTATTTTATTTCATGTTTTACCAACGTGCATTTCGCTTTCCTCATCATGTCGCCTGTTAACAGCAAGCGGCTTTAAAGCATTCCAGCCCTATTACGCAATTACAAGTGGAATGACACAGAGCGCGCATTTCGCTTTCAGAGTTGCATTTACTTTTCATTATATTATTGAGTCAAATATACGAGTAATTGAAATCACACACTCCACATTTCATTCGGACGAGCAATATGAAGCTCACGGGTAATTGGTATGGATACCATACATAAAATGTAAATGCATGGATTGCAATAAAGGTCTATATACGGCCAAACATTGTTAAATAACAACAGGAAATGAAATTAACTCAATTCAAGTACTTGTTTAAGTTTGGTATTTCAACTTTCGTATGTACCACAACAAATCGATATTATAACCAATAAGACCTTAAAACTATACTTCACAATCTTTGTCTTTTCAAATGTTGTTGTTCAAATAGAAAAACGCAAAGTTTTTTAGGCAGAGTGTAAAATTTTAAATTTTTACTCCATTTTTAAGAATGCTAATAAATAATGATAATGTTTGAGTTTAAAATGTGTGTGCTGATGGAAGAGTTACTCGTTTATTTCTACTCAATAAAAACCAATCTAATTTTTGCTAATTAAATATTTATTATTTAATTAGCATTTCTGGTGCATAGCGAAAAACTTTTGCAAGTAGCACAAAATGCTGGCGTTCCACTTGCAAATCAATTAGTTGATATGCTGCTAGCAAAAAGAAAAGAGTGTATAAAGAAAAGTTAGGAAAATTTGCTGCCGCCTGTCAAAAGTCGCTGCAAGCAAAAACTTTCCCCCGAGCAAGTACTATGCATTTTATTTAACACTCGGCCAGCGGCATACGCCCTCTAAACATGGCAAGTAAAGTTGTTCCGAGTGCTCACATCAATTTTGCCAAAAAACTGGGTTAGGGATACCACACACACACACGCACGCACACACACGCATACACTGACACACACATGCTTAAATGTTTTCCAACCAAACACGATTTCAATTTGCCTCGTTGATAAACGCCAAAAAATTAATTCAGCCAGCTCACAAAATGCCTCTAGTTTTTATCTGTGTATGTGGTAAAAATATTTTCACTTTTTAGCTGTGATTCCATTTTGGGCTAACACAAACATACACACACATAAACACTCATGTGTGTGTGTGTGTGTAGTATTTATGTAAAAATAAAGTTGGCTTTCTTTTGACTGTGCCAGGCACAAAGTTGCACCGGACTCGTCTTCGTCTGCGTCTTCAGGCCCGCCCACTTTCAGCCCCATCATGTGACTTAACTGTACTAAATAGTTTCTCACGTGACTCTTGCACATAAAAAATGGCTTTATTGCTGCACACGTATTCATTAATGGCAGCAATGAACTCACATGTGAATAGAGTGTGGGCTGTGGGTATGTGTGTGTGTGTGCCCTGAAGAATGTCAGCCCATCGGGGCGAGGGGGCAAGGCCCCACCCTTGCCACCCACACACACATAAACTGCATTGTTTGTTGTTTTTGTTGGTGCAACTTTTGTTGCTTGGCTGCACTCAGAAAATGGTTGCAAGTCGTCTGCACAGGAAGTGCATATTAATTGTGAAAATTTGTACGGGTATTTCTTCGAAAATAGTTGCCTGCTTACTTACAACATGGCTGTTGTTCCTGCTGCTGCTGCTGCTGCTGCTGTTGCTGTTGCTGGCTGTTGTGGCAAGTAGCTGGCTTAGTTGGCTTAAATCCATGGCTTGGCTTGGTGCAGTGCCAAAAATATTACCTTATTGGAGCACTTGAAAAGTCAGTCAGAGTTTAATTTTTGGGTTTAGCCATGATGTTACAATGTGCAAGCTATGAAACCAAAAGGTATTAAATAATCAGAAACATTTGGTCAGACAGTCTAATACAAGCCTTAATGAGAAAATATATTTTTTGACTCATTGGCGCCCAACGTGTGCCAGTCAGAAGTCAGCAAGGTAGTTAGATTGTGGGAGTTAGAATGAGATAATGAAAAGTAAGCATTTCGTTAAGTGAAAGCTTTAACAGAAAAGACAATCAATCGACTCGGCTTAAAGGAATAAAATGTGTTTAAGCAAATTTTTGCTATCAATTTCATCTCTAAAAATTCTCTAGAAAAGTAAATTCGTCGAGTGAATTCGTTGAGTAAATTCGTCCTTAGAATAAAGTGGATTAATATTTATCTATTATGCATTGATTTTAATTATGATGAGCTGGCGCCCAAAGTAGGAAACAAGACTGTGAGGCAGTGAAATTTATTTGCTTTGGAAGTACAGGATATCTATCAATGATCCCCAATCCGAACTACCGAATAACATTTGTATTAGAAAATATCTCAATATATATTTTGAAATGTTTATTTTTAAGTTTATGTCGGAGCGAATTATAATAAAACTTTACATTTCAACTAAGCTGCATAGCATTGGCGCCCAACGTAGGAAATCATACAAGAGCATAATTCTGTTGCCAAAAACTGTTAACTATGAACATTTGATTCAGAAATGAAATGAAAACACATAATAGATTGCAGCTGTCGATTTGATAGTTGAATTTAAGCAATCCGTTTATTCAATTGGTATGTAAAGCTCCTCCAAACTTGACTTTAGCCATAACCAATCCCAGGGATTAAAATTGCAATAGTTCAACGGTTTAATGGCCTTTCGGTTAGACCACATTTCAAATGTGGTTATGTTTTTCTTAAATTGCAAAGCCACAAACTGAACTGGGATTATGCCGTATTGCTTGCCCGTATACATTACTCGTGCATATATCTATGTAGACCAGAAGTTCAAGAGCAGATTCAGTGCTGAGAATCGATTTGCAATAAAAATGTAGAGCTCACTCCGAAAGCTGTAAGCATTTTGTTGTTTGGCTATAAAATTAAAAACCAACACTACATATGGCAATGCTAATGGAAGAGTGTAACAGCATGGCGCGGGTCTATATGGATTTTGGATCTGTGGCAGCCATCCATTGCCCTGCAGTTGTATTAACAATGTGTGTGAGCATGTGTGTGTGTGTGTGTGTCCGTGTGTGTGAGTGTGTATGTGCGATTTCTAGTAGCAGTTGCAGTTACATTTGTTTTGTTGATTGCAGCGCAGAACAATTTTTACAAATGAATGAATTCGTGTTGTGTTCGTTTCCGTTTTCATTTTCATTTTCCATTTAACTGGCAACAACAAAGACCAAACAAATTTTTAGTTAATTAATGGGAAGTGTTGCTGCAGCAGGACGAGCGCGGCGTCGACGACGACGACGACGTCGTCAGTTTCAATGTTGATTTTCAGCTCGGTTGCAAGTAACAGCAGCAACAGCAACAAGCAACAAAAAAAGAAGGCAGCAACAACAATGCGCTCAATTGGCTCAAAATGAGTTTTTATGGGATTTGCATACTCTGAATAGGGAAATAAGTGCAAACAATAGCAAAAGCAAAACACGGGCAAGTCTTCTGCACTGTTTTCTTTTTCTCACACACAATTTTTGTAAATTCTCTCATATTGTTTGGCATTTTGCTGGCTTAAAATTTGCATTTGCATAATTTTCATTTTTATGATACGCGGCTCATTTTCTGTTATTCTTAATTGTTTCTTGTTGAAAAAGAAAAAACCGCAAGCCTGAAGAGTTACCAAAAACCAAGCTAGACATGATGGAATTGGTGATACTCTGTACGGAGACAAATGCAACTGTTGTTGATATAAAATGATGTTAAAACGTTTCATTTAGTTCATAATCAAGCGAAAAGATTTATTAATAGAGATTTTACTAACAGGTGTTCACAGCCGTTCATTAGAACTGTGAACCGAATTACAGAGGCCATGTTAAATACACAACTATGCTACACGCTTTGCACCCATAATAGCTACAGGGTATACTACATCGCAACAGAACTAAACAGAACAGAAGAGAACATTTAATGCGCACAATTACTTTGCATACATTACGGCGCGTGTGAGTGTCCGGCGCAGATTTGTGTGGTCTGGAGTTGAGGCCGGAGTTGCAGCTCGAATTGGCTGCCTTTTATGGCGGCTCCTGCCTGACTTCTTTTACATAATAAAAGCGTAAACACGTTTTCACCATGGGCCAAGCGGCGCGCCCATTACTTTGGCGCCGGCGTCGCCTCTCGCCCAAAAGTGCGCCTCTAAGTGCCTCTAGGGTCGGGATTAGGTCTCAGTCCATGTGGCGTCCACTTACGCGTGGCTGTTGCAAATAAAATTGCCTTTTTGGCTAGTTTTATGAATTGTTTCAATGCTCATTTACCGGTTGGCCTAATGGGTGCATTGCCTTCGCATTCTCGCCAATATATTTACTCTAAGTAGTGTACACGAATGTTATTAAACGGCCTATAAAGGGCACAAGGCATGCTTGTTTTATGGCTCATGGAACTGTTTTCAGTTTAGATTCTACGGAATAACTACGCTTTGGCTAATGTTTAGATAAAGCACAAGTTGTGGGAGGCGTACAAGAAAGTTTATGCAAAAGGGGATTGATAATGTTTAGATATAGCAAGGAGACAGTTGTGGTGCGGAAGGGGATATGGACAAACATAGGTTTTTAGCTCAGAAAAGATTCCTCAGCATTTAAATATTCCTCAAATGCAAAGGTCGGATAGGCAAAGAGACTTACAATTTTGAATGGTTAGAATGGTTATTAAACAAGAGCTTGTTGTGATTGAGCTTGTTTCTTGGTTTTATTTTGCATTTCGACATTTTTTCTGCTCCCGACATCAAAATGAAACTTTGAAACGCTTTTTTCGCCATTGTTTTCATAAATTGTAGAGCTTAGTTGCTTAGTTTGGAGAACACATATCTTAGTTAAACGCCATTTCCACAAAGTAACTGGAAATTCGCATTTTGCTCGTTTTTTTCCTGCTCGATTTTTTTTGTTCGGTGCGTTTTGCACAAAGAAGTTTAACTTCCCTATATTCCTGCGCCACTTCGCTGTGCAATGTGCACGCATTTTCAGCATTGCCACTCGGCTGTGTGTGCGTGTGTGTGTGCTAGCGTGTGTGTGTAAGGGTATAATCGTACGGATACGCACCCACACATACTACTGTCCCAGTCGAAGCAGATTACTAAAGTCGCAGCTAACATATTTTTGCAGAGTGAGCGCTGGAAAAAGGCGAACAGGAAACGCAAGTGAAGAAATAGAAAAACAAATATAAGAAGGGTAGAGGACTGGTATAGGTCCGAAGACTAAATACCCTGGCCGACAAATTGTTAATATATGCAATGTTCAAGGCGTAATTAGAGCAAGAAACACAATACAGAGTTAAAATTATTAAAGTTTCCTCGAATCTCCTCTTCTTTAACAAAGGAGAGAAAGTTACAAAACTTGACTCCATTTGCCTGCAAGACGTTACCTGTTACATGACGAAACTGAAATGCCCCATGTGAGGAGCATAAAAAAACTGTTGCAAGTGCGCTAAAGTTTCATGCTTCAATGGATGCCGACGCCAATGCCCACTCCCCCACACCTACCTCCGCCCCCACCCTCACCGTGTGGTTGTTCCTGGTAGAACGTCGTTTTCTTGGCGGCGCGGCAGCTTCAAGAACAATCAAGTTTGCAGCCAGCTGAATTTCTGTTGTTGCCCCAGGGCATAATATTCTTATTGTTGTTCGTGTTGTTGTTGCTGCACATGCATTGGGTTGTGGCTGGTAGCGGGCGGCACTCGATCCGAAGGGGCAGCACTTTCATAATCGAAATGCCAGCTAACCGGAGCCGATAGTCGAACTGTTCTGCTGCCTGCCACAAACCTCCTGTGGGTTCTTTCCCCATTAAAGCCGTATCGGGGCACACTTGAAATTTAAAAGGCTCCAGGAGCCCCAATCCATTGTCTGGCAGGGTCTCAGGCACACATATGCTTAACGCTTACGGCTGGGAATATGTCTCTGGCTCTGCCTTTGGCTTTGGCGCTGTCTCTGGCGTTGGCTGTGGGTTTCGTTTTTGGCTTAAACGTTGCCTGCTTTCTGGGGCAGAGTGGGGTTTGCTTGGGTGTGTTTTTTCTCCGTTGCTTCTTTCACTTTTTTATTTGCATATTTTAATGCAAATTGTGCAGAATTAATTTAGTGCTGTTTAGTCTGCTGTCTCTTCCCCAAGTTCCCTCTGCTCAGCCCCCCTTAGCCCACTCGCTTGTATCCAATTTCCAGGCACTTTTACCCCGCCCAAAACCAAACTGTTCAGCCACAATTTTGGCTGTTCGTGTCGTGTGGGCGAGGGGTTTCGTTTCATATGTAAATATTTCGAGTTTCAACTTTTATTTCCTTCAAGTTCGTCGCTTTTCTTTATTGTTTATGCTTAAACTGTGTTTCAAGGCGCATTGAAGTGTGGCCTAGTTTGCCGCCAAGGGCTGTCTCCCCTCTCTGTTGGCCTGGGCCAGAGAGGTCATTGGGTCGAGGGTGAAAAATATTTTATGAGCCATATTATGTAAACTGAATTTAGTTTTTGGCATTTGCTTGCTGTCTTCATTGCCAGTTTGTTGCTGAATTATTCGCCAAGGCATTCAACCGGCACAACAATTTGCTGTGCTGTGCGTCTTCCTTTCCAGACAAATTGTTGAAAAAGGGTTAAAGCAACGCGAACAAACAAATGTGTTGTGTTCTATATGGATATAGGGTCTAATTCTCATTTATAATATAATTTAATTTCATATTTTAACACACTTAAATGTGGCATATTAAAGTATTTGCGATAAATTATATACTCCGCCCAGACATTGTAATAGTTAACACCCTTGTGTTTGGCAGTTCAAGTGGTGCGTAGTCAGCTAGCAAAAACTGAAAGAATTATTAGACTAGAAATTGTATGAAAAATTTCACTCACGTACAAAGGAAATGAAATGAAATGAATTTCTGAGCCGTCCTTCAGCTTGTGCTCCTAGTTATCTACATAGTCCGCGTCTGTGTCTCCTTTTTTTCGCTCTTGCCCAACGGCAGCAGCAGCTGCAACTCGCGAGAGTCCGCGAAATTTATGCTGATCATTCATAATGTCAGACGCGAGTGAATAGGACCCTGCACCGACCCCGACCTCGACCCAGAGAAGCCGACGTGCTGCCCTCTAGAGCGGAGGCAAGGCCTAGGCCCGGGAGCTCTAACGAGCGGGAACTGCGAAAATGAATGTGCATAAAGTGGGTCAGATCACATGACCGATTTCTCTTTACGTTAAAGGTGAAATACGCTTGAGCCTTGGAATATATATAAATTTTCTATTATTTGTTGAAGGAAGGATAGGTTATATCCTTTAAGCTGGATCTATCTCTGAATATTAAATGCAGAACCAGAGTATGACAATTTGTCGGTACTTATGTACTTATGATAGGGAGAAGAGTTCTCCAACGCGAGCAGATCCCAGAGACTATAAAACCAAAAGAAAGTCCAAGAGACGAATCGAAGCGCGTCAGATATTCTGTTGTTGATATAACTATAATTCAGTTTGAGTATTAACAAGTCGCCAAGTTCAGACAAGCTCAGATCGCACCAATAGATACCCTATAAAGTTATGTGTTTATTTATATGTATGTAAAGCCAGGGTAAGTGGGGAGCTTTAAGGGACGGTTGGAAGGTAAGTGAAAAAAATGAAAGAAAGAAATCAGCAAAGCAACACAAAAGTCGTGCACAATAAGAAAGGAAAATCAATTTCCGCTTTCAAAATAATTCCAAAGCCATACAAAGCTGTATGAACCGAGCCAAGATGAGGCTGAACTGAGCTCAGCTTCGCTCAGCGGAACAATGGGAGTGGACGGAGGAGAGTAGAGTGAGAATTGAGGTGCGGGTGGTGATGGCAGGCGGGAGAGGTGCAGGAAGGTTGGGGAGGGGGGCTGAGAAAAAGTTGCCATTATCCTGTGCGCCAGCGAGAGATAAGATATTTGCACAAGAATGGCATTCAGTTGATAAAATCCGATTTGAAAATGAGCGAATGCCTGGCAATGAGCAAGGCACGCGGCACGGACTCCCCCATCGAAGAATGGTGGCAAAAGCTGTAGCAAAACAAAGCCCAGACACTGTAGAGGTCTGAGAGGGGGAGGGGTGGAGGGTGTGTATTAAAGGAGTCTGGCCTCGTCGCTGGCAAGGATAACAATTTTATAAATAAATATTTGTGCGCCCAGCAAAGTTGCCTTCGCTCCTTTGCGTTTCGCTTTTGAACTCAACTATCTGGCGATAAATCATTTGAAGTTGTCGTTCCCTGCAATTGGCCCGGTGACAATCTTTGTACCAAAAAAAAGGAAAGAGAAAGAAAAAGAAAACGAAAAGCTAAGGGAAAAGAGAAAAACAAAAACTCAAGGACACAATCGGCTGCTGCTGCTGCTCCTGCTGCTTGTTGTTGTTGCTATTGGCCACGTTTTACGCACTTTCGCCCGTAAATCTGCGACGAGCTGTACTGAAGCGCAAAGCGGAAGCGTGTCTCCGTCTGATAGTCCAATGACTTCCGCTCCTGCCGTTTAATGCTTTTTAATGAGTTGCTGCTCCCTGCCGGTAAAAGGTGCCAGCGAGAGAGAGTGAGAGGGGGCGGGGTTGGGGTTGGCAACAACATGCGAACTTAATCGATTTCATTGATGACAGCTTTTCGCATGTGTTCCCAAAATTTAAAAGCCCTTTCTCGGGTTCGGGGCGGGTCAGCAGCACTTGTGCATAAAAGTTTAACACAACCTCAGAAAGTTTGGCTTTACATTTGGTAAAAATGTTTTTACTGAAAATGACTTTCTTCTAAGATTGTTTTCGCCTAATACAATTTGTTGAGTTGATTCTGTTCAAGTGTCAGGTCTACTTTTATATGAGTTATATCCTTTAACATTTTAACATTCAAAGAAAATAATACAAACATTTTTCTCTAGATCATCTTTGGAATTCATTTATCTGCAATGTGTAACCAACACTTTTTTTGGGTAAGTTCATAAAACAAACAAAGTAGAAATTTAATAATAATAAATTGACTAAACAAAAGTTTAGGCAAACATAATAAAAGTCTTTCAGGTTCAATACAAAAATAATACCCAACCATGAGTATTACATTATATAATTGTCATAGTTTATAGAATCATCTGAGTTCCATCTAAGAAAAGTGTGTTTAAAAGCTGCCAACTGGCGAAAGTACAACTAAATTTATTCAAGACAACTTAGATTAAGTAATTTCTTAGCTGGTATCTAGTCTAGATTTCATCAAACTCCGCTAGATATCTATAATTATAGGGAAATCATCTAATTATAAGTTCTTGCACCCAACTTTATCAATCCTGACTTGAATCAAAGTCAAGGCGTGTAAAAATCTGGTCGAAACAAGGCAGAAATTGATTTCTGGAACACCCACATATGTATTTTTTAATACGTCTGCTCCGATTGATGACTTTTTGCCTTTGCCTTTGCTTCTCTTTTTTGTCCTTCTTTTGGATGTTTCTCTCTGGGCTTGGAGCATTGTGTCCAAATCGCTTTTGGACGACAGTTTAGAATTCGATTGGAGCGCCATTTGGGAGCCTGATTACTTATGCTGGTCAGGTAAATCTTGTAAAAATTGCCCAGTCCCCCCGCACACCCTACCCCACCAAGCGCCCATTCTCTCAGTCAGATGCTTGTGGCCAGCTCCTTTAATTTTTTTTCTCTGTTGATTGACTCGATTTGTTGTTGGGTGGCGCCTTAAAGTGCTTAGTACAACTTTAATTTGTTGTTGTTCTTTGTGTTTTTATTTTGTATTTTGTCGGCCATTGCTCAGATTTGACTGTCTTCAGGAGCATGCGTTCCGGGCACTTGTTTTCGCATTGTCGAGGAAAGGGAGCGCTTGGAGCCGCGGGCGCTTGGCTTTCTTCGTGCCGTGCATTGATAAATGAGCCAGCCAGCTAGAAAGGTCGTTGCCAGGGTCGCGGGCTTTGGCTCTCTTTTACTTTTATTATTTGTTTATGCGCTGCGGACTGTCCGTCGTTTGGTCTATTGAAAAGTCGCCCATACACACCTCTCCCACCCTCGGCCGCATTGCTCGCTCTGGGCCCTACCCGGAAGATAAACAAGTGGCCGCAAATGGCGGGTCCAAAGTCGATGGCGAGTTGCTAACAAATTGTGGGCAATATTTTTGTTTCATCAACAGTGTCCTTGTCGTCGTTGCCTCGGCTCCTTGGGGCCATTGGCAACTTTATTGCATTATTGAAAAACTTGTCCAAATATTTTGAATGTGTAGAAAAAGCTTTTTGCTCTTATTAAATTTGCAGCCCTCTCGCACGTCGCACCTCGCACCTCGAACCTAATTGAATTGTATCAAAATATTGTATGCCCAGATCGTAGCTGTATATAAATATATATGTACACTCTCAAGTGTTTTTAGTTTTAGCCTACCTTAGTTTTCGGCTGCCGGAGCTGCAGTTGTGACAGCGCAGCTCAGCTTTTCAGTTTCATCCAATTTGTTGCCATATTTACACATGATTTTATTAATGCATTTTCCCATAGTTTTCACATTGCCATGAAATTTTTATGAGTTTTCATGCCTCGCACTGCAAGTATAATAATATAATTCCTTTTTTTTGTATTGTTTTGCTTGCAACGGGCACTTTACTTCGTGCCAACAATTTTAATCAAGCGAATTCTTTTGAGGTTTAATTAAATTTCACTTTATATTTTCCGATAGTTGCTGTTTTTTTCCATTCCCTTCGTTCATCAAACATTCACGAGCTGAAAAGAAGAATTAAATATTTTGCAATTTATATTACATTGTTTGGTATTTTATTATTAAGCTACAAAGAAGTAACTGATATTAATATATATTTCTGTAACAACGAAATGCAATTCGAGAGCTTCGCATATCGGTTTATTGTGCTGGCCATATAAGTTACCCATTGTTGGGCACAGACCCATTATTAAAGCCCTACGATTGATTTTCTGACTCGCAAGTAATTATGTTATAAAAGAGCGCGAATGCACAATGCGTATTACATACTTCTAGGCGCTTACTAGTGTAGAATTCAGGGAAGAGAACTCGACTTGGCCAACAGGTGGGCAGCCAAACAACTCATGAAAGTCATGAAAGAAAAGTACAACGAAACTGGAAGCTTTTCATTCAAATTGGCTAACAAAAAGCATTTTCACAAAATTCGATGCGAGAACGAAGTTCATAGCATGGGCTTTGCAAAGTTATATATATTTATAGAACTGAAAATCTTATCTTGAGATCTTAGCTCGAATAGCTTCAAGTAAAGTCTGTGATATCTTTGAAAAGCTATCGATAAGAATATCCATAGCTCTTGACTCTTGTTTGCGTTTTTAACGTAAGTTAAATTTGTTGATTGAATCACAATCTTACGGGTTTTGTCCTGACACTTCGAGTTAATTCCTGAACACGCAATCCAATTTACTTCGAAGTTGGCAGCTGTTCCCTCTGGGCGTCACAAGTGGCGTATGCGCAATTTATGCGCCAAATGTATTATTAATATGGTATATCGCATATGAATACGCACAGTATTATTTTTATGCCGCATGCAAATAAAATCGAAACGTGGCTAATTTTCAGCGTCTCCAAGCGAAATCAATGGCAGCTGTCAGCGTGTTTCGTTCCGCGCTCTCCACACCGAACGCCTCTTAGCCCCTAAAGCTTCTCGATAAAATAATAAATAATAGAAAAATGCGCATAGAAATTGGTGGGCTGATTTTTTATGTCTGACTCTGGAGTGGGGATAAGTGTGCGTGACACGCGCTCAACTCTTGGGCTTTTGGCCTCTATATATATGTGTTGAGCGTGTGCTCGTGTGTGTGTGTGTGTGCTATTGTGTGTGTGAATATAAGTCGATTTTAAAATGTGTGCGTTTGGGTCTCTTGTATTATTGAATACGACATTTATATGCCACCACAGGCCACATGCGCATTTTCACATAATAGACTCAAGCACATACACATAAACACAGATACAGACACATATACAGATACAGATACAGATATGGATATGGATACAGATACAGATACAAATGCGCTGCCATTTGGCGTAGCCAACTGTCAGGCACACGCATTTTGGCGGTTGACATTCTGACAAAAGCAGAAACAACACCAAAGCGCACAATAGACAGCCAATAGATGCAGAAACACGCGTCCACCACACACACACACACACTCAGCCACACATATACCAGCACACACACGTGCACACACACATACGCCTCACAGACACATCGCTTTGTTAGCCAAATGAGGCGAAAGCCTTCTCTAATTAGGCCTCAATTTCAATTACGTGCACAGCAAACTAAACAAATATTAGCCGGCAAATTAAAAATATATATTTTTGTGTGAATAAAATATAAAAATATATTTTAAAAGTATCTATGCATATATGTGTGCGTATGTAGCTCAAAGTGGCTCAACGATTAATTAATGACATTGCAATCAACCCTAAATATATATGTGTATATAATACATATGCTTCGGACATTTGTTTAAACAAATAAGTGTAGCATATTAAGAGGTTGACCATGTCACACCCTGTATCAAGTTTTCTTAGGATTATACTTAAACTATAAATTTCAGTTTCCTTCATCAAAAAGCAGTGAATAATGCAATGGAAGCAAATACAAAAAAAAAATACTTTTTCATTTAGTTTTCATTATTTTTAATCAACATTTTAGCTATAATAATAAATATTATATTAATAATAATAATAAATAGCTTGTATATAATAATAATAATATAGAACACATTTTTAATGCTTATCTTGAAAAATGGTTATTATTAATATAAACATAATTGAAAATAAGCCAGAGTTTCGGCAAAAAACTCTATTTGAAAGTTGGTCACACTTAAGTTCCTTAACCTTTGTCTGTCGCGCACGAACTATCGAAAGATGTAATGAATATTCATATTCGTAATGAATATTCACACATACATTAATATATTTAAACCTTTGAAACTTCTGCATTTTACTTATTAAATACCAAACAGAACAGAACAGAATATAATTATAATTTGATATTGAGTAAATCGAACATTTCTATTGAACAAGAAATGATATCTTTATAAATAAACTCAATCAAATTTACACAATTTTAGAACTTAATTGATTTTGAATGCAAGAATGTAATCAAAATAGAATGAGTAAAAAATTAACCTTTGAGAATTGAAATCTGGGCCAAGAATTTTGCCCTTGCATTCAGTGTGCACACTATATATATATTTATATTATCTATATAAATTTAATTATATAAATTATCTAATTTGTGTTCAACTTTCGTCTGTTTTTCTCAATTGTGTAATATTATTACATACTCTGGCTATAAGCTGGCCCACGTTACGTTGCTGGCATCAAATATCAACTGCTCAGCAAATAATTACCTCGAAATAATTCACTATATAATAGTATTAGATGCGATGTGCACACACACACACACTCGCACACACATAATCTCTCTCTCTCTCTCTCACGCACACACACACACATCGACATAAGGACAGTGGAACGGGGGCAAACAGCAACAAACACGAAAGTGAAACGAAAAATAAATTAGAATTTTTGTTTAATTGGAAATTTGATGCGAAATAACAAAAACGTTTTTTTGCTCTTGTTGTTGTTGTTGTTGCTGCTGTTGTTGTTGTTGTTGTTATTGTTGTTGTTGTTGTTGTTGTTGTTTTACGCTTTGCTTTTCTCGTGCGCTGGCATTGCGCAAATTGAGCTTTTCTCATCATATTAAATTTCATCAATATGTACCTATTATTTTCATTTTAAGCATCATTATTTCTGAAGATGAAATATGGCATAAAATACTGAAATTTCAGCAGCATTCGGCGGTTCGCTGTTCAAGGCATTTATAATTTACACTGGGCATTGGGCCTTGGGCAGGGGAAATTAATGTTGAGACTGGGCCATTGGGAGAAAATAATTTATATAAGGCAAGCGACAATCATTTGAAATGTTTAATGAAGACTAGTTGAATGGATGAATAGTAATCGATAAAGAAAATGAAGGAATGAGCGAAGTCCAGCAATGAAATTTACAACATATTTTTATGTATATTAATACTAATTTGATATCAATTATATTTGGCATATTGATTGTTTCATATTTTTGATTGTCATTTTTCTGGATTCCTCTTTAAGATATTTCAATACAGACATATCTCTACCTGCTACTTCTGTTTTAGAAGTCCTTAAAGTAACCTTACCCTTTTTGCATAATGAAAAAAAAAAACAAGTAAGAGCTTCTAGTCGGGAGCTTCCGACTAGCGGATACCCTGAACCGTCTTCTTCCAACACCAAATGCAAATATATATACTATTCTAGAAGCTGCATGTTAAGTTTGGTGACTCTAGCTATTATTATTTACCCAAATTGCTCGAAAAACAGGATGTTGATATCGATTTTTATCGATTGCTTGGAAACGGAGTAAGTTATCGATTACCGGTAACAAACTCGATCTACGCGGGCACTAGGAGGATCTACAGCTCAACTTTCAAGTCTCTAGCTCTTATAGGATCTGAGATCCTTGCTTTCATACATACGGACGGACGGACAGACGGACGGATAGATCAGCTCGGCAATTGATGCTGATCAAGAATATATATACTTTATGGGGTCGGAGATGCTTCCTTCAGCCTGTTACATACATGTGCACATAAACATAATACCCCTTTTACCCATTTTTAATGGGTTCAGGGAGAAATTAAGATAAGCTTTAAAAGAGAAGTTGTATATTCTATATTTGCCTTGCGAATTGGTTCATTTGAAATCGAACATTATATTATATTGCTAACTTAAAGGAAATTACAAAAGCTTATGAATTCTACTTGGAAAACTTAAATATGCTTGCTATAAATTCAAAAATTAGAAAATAAAGAAGATATTTAAGTACTTCATGAATATCTTGAAGACACTTCCTCTGACTAATATATAATATATATATTATGTTTCCCACATTTCACCCGCTGCAAAAACATAAAACGAACGAACATAAGTATTATCGTTTCGAAAAATACTTTAAATTTTGGCAGACCATTAACGTGGCCATAAAGTTTGTTAGTTGATATAAGCCAGAAACAAATAAATTCAACGCGCTCTCCCATAGCTCCCCCTTTGCCCGCCCTCTAGCTCCATTTTGGTTCATTGTGAATGGGTAAAAGTTAAAACGCATTTCCGCCTTCCCCCTTCTGTTTCGCCCGCGCGCCTGATGTGTGGCGCATTATTAACGCACATAAAACTCACATATAAAGTGATTTAAATTTATTAAATATAAAAACCACGATGCAGCAAAGATGTGCGCATAACAATTGCAATAAAATTTAACGTGCATCGATAAAAATATAAAATCCAATAAAAGCAACAACAAAGCAACTGCGAACTCTGCCACACAAACAGACAGGCTGAAAAGAGAACTTCATTACTTATTTGAATGGAAAAAGAATGAAAAACAAAAACACAAAATGATGGAAAAACTCACAATGCAACCCATGAATGGAAACTGCGGCAGGCAACAGTCAACAGGAGGCAGGAGGCAGGAGGCAGCTTTATTCATTCCCCGCAAATGAAGCGTATGAGTCGAGTGGAGTCGCGTCGAGGCGTCAACAAAGGCGAGCGTTAAATGTTTTATATTTAAGAGCTCGCCAAACAACCTGCTGCCCGACCACGTCTCGCATTAACGTTTTCTATACGACACGGCGTACCATAAATAATGATAATTTTCAATTTATGCAACATTTTCATATTGCAAGCATGCCACTTTATGACTTTTGCGTCTCCTTTCGCATAGTCAAGAGGCCCCAAGTCGCCATTGCGCCTTCCACACTTCCAATTGCATTTTAATTGTTACGCAATTCAACTCGCATTCAATTGCGTGTTTGCAAGTATCAAATGATTTGTTGTACCTGCAGAAATGAACTTTAGTCTGATGGCCCGATGTTTAGCTAATACTGCAAAAAAGTACAACATTGCATATAAATCTCTTCTAAAAACAGATTTTAATGTAAGTTGAGTCTACTCTTAATTATGAATACCCTTCAGAGAGAGGGGCCTCAAAAGTTTAGAGCCCTGGGACCTACCTACGAGGTGCCACAAACACCTGGATCAAAGTATATAACAATGCAGGTATATTGTTCGAGTGCATATGTTTACTATATGTAATGTGGGCAGTCCAAGCATGTTTGTCGCTGATCAGCAAATTTAAATAAAACAAATTTTTACCAAGTGCTCTACTCCTCGATTCTCAAGAATTCAAGTAGGCTCAGCTTTTGTGCTAATGGGTAAAAAGCGTATATTGTATTTGCGCAAATGTATGTATGAACGTCCGTATGTACATTCCGTACAAATCAGAAATATTAAAATTGACCTGAAGCTTGTTTTGTGTTAACTAACTCGAAATGTTCAAGATTTATAAACGTTTCATAAGGATCGCTTTCGTAATTAATGGTAATTGGTTTAAAAAAAAAAGTTTTAAATAAAGCAGAAATTGTTAGCCGCTATCATGTTTGGCTAGGATTGTTTGTGAGTAACTTTTTAAAATATCTTCAGAAAGTAGAAATAGCATAGAAACCAATTGCATAACTTTCTTACGGTCTGTTGTGACCGCACTCGAATGGCTGGAGCATGGGCTGGAAACCCGGTCTCCGGTCTTCGGTCTCCGGTCCCGGTCCCGGTCCTCAACGACATCAAATAAAGTTCTGCAGTTTTTGTGCACTTGGATGTCAACACATCGACACATAACGGCACATTCGTCCAATTTACACACACACACACACAAACACAGACAAGTTGGTCCTGTGGCAGGCAAGAGCCACTCCAAGGACTTCAGCGCCAGACAAGCAGCGTCGTCCTCGGAGTTGAGCAAACTTGAACTTTTGCGGTCCGGCCAGCTGCTGACTGTTGCACAGTCTCCCACAGCTGTATTCATACTGCGTACCACCTATATATATGTATACGTGTAGACCTATATACAATTGTGTGTGTGTGTGTGTGTGTGTGTGTGTGTGCGTGTGAGTGTGTACATCAAAGCGCTGCGCCCACAACATTTTTGGCAAGTGCGCGCATTGCTTGGGCTCTAATTACATGTTGGCCTAGAGGAAAACTCGAAACTTGGCGACTGTGGAAAACTCGACTTGAGCATGCGTTGCGGTTTTTCATTTGCATTCGCTTGGACGAACTTAGTTTCCCAACGACTTTTAAGTGAATGAATTGTGTTGAAGTACTTTCATCTTTTTTTCTCCCTCTCCCTCTCTCTCTCTCTCTCTCGCTCTCTCTCGCTCTTTTTCGGTTGCAGCGAGCATAATTACATTTGGAGCGTCTGTGCGAAGTAGTCGTATCTATATTTTATTTATGATTTCCACAGTTTTTCTTCCGAGACTGTCACCAGGCGTCGAGTGTGCTGTTGCCGCTGCTGCTGCTGCTGCTGATAATTTCAGTCGGCTAGGCAAATTCACAGTGAGCCACAGAGTTCACGGTTTAGTGAACAACAACAATTTTCTAGCCATGAATGCATCCGGTATAACCAAAACCTCCACTTCCTCCCTCCCTACACACTCCCCCGCAGCTGCCCAAGAATGCAGCGTTGTTGCGACTGTTTCGGTTTTCTTATGCGCCAACTTTATGTGGGGTGAAGGAAAATCATTTATCAATGTCAGAGAATGTGCTGCATGCACGAGAAGTTGTGTCCTGATGGCGGCGGGGCTGGTGGGTGCTTCCTTCAACAGCCTAAACTCTGATGTGCATGTGTGTGTTCGTGTGTGTATGTGTGTGTGGGGGTGGGTACCGAAAAACTTGCGACTTTGTTTCACAAGTGATTTTGAAAATTATGCACACGCATAAATGCGCTCGTTCGTTTCAAGCCTGAAAACTTTGAAACCATTTTATCAATACATAATTCAGAAAACAAAAAACAATATAAACAAGAAAGTACGTCCCTCCGCAGATGAAATACCCTTCCAGACATATGGCTTTTCGCTCTTGTTTGTGTGCTTGTGTGATCTGGAGATCATTGTTAGATCTGAAGCTGATATCTTGAAAAGCAGAGTATGGTTTCTACGAATACTCCTTTACGATTGACTCTTCCTATATGATATCATTTTGTAGTCCGATGTTGTTAAGATTTCTTGCTTATGTGAGGGAATTACTTAATAGTCGAAATATCTTAAAGTTATAAAAATATGTTCCATACAAAAATTCATCTTCCGAACGATTCTTAATTGACTGATTTATAATGCTGAGCTAAACGGTTTTCGGTTAGTCCGATGTCAAAAGGATTAGGCGATAATGCGAGAAGCATAGTTAAACTAACGAATGCCAAGCTTGGCAAGATATTGGGATAAAAGGAGGTTTTTAATAACATCTTCAAATTCGACAGCAGCTTGAAGGTTTGATCCAGTATTAAGAGGATTTCGCTCATGTGTAAGAAGCAGAAAGTAGCAAGTAGAAATATTAGAAATATTATTTTATATTAGATTCTTCCCATAGAGCTTGTTCATGTGTATCGAGCTTAATATACCTCATAAATGCCAACAAGATATCTTGAAGAACTGATTTGTAGACCGATCGTTTTTATAACAGCTTTATGATATATTGGTTCGATACGGTTGGCTTCGACCTATACGTGGTCTTTATCGAAAGACGGACCATCCACAGTTTAAAGCTCAATCTCTACACCTCAGGCTACTTTTGATACCAATCAAGAAAATATGAGTCACAGTCTCTGTCTCTCTTTACATGTTCTATGATAAAATTATAATACCCTCTGCAAGGGCAACAAAAGGCTGAACCGCACGCATAGCGATTGTAGATTCTGGATTTGTGCATTTAGTTGGTTATTTGTCTTTACTTTTTTTTGTTTCTTGCGATTTCTCAGCTCAATGTGGGCGTTTGCTTTTGTCTTGGTTTATGGCAGAAAACTTTAGCACTTAGCCGCAGAGAGCAGAGCGCAGAGCGCAGAGTGCTGCTTTGAAGTGGCGTCTCGCAGCGGCATTCGTTCTTTTTAAGCGGTCGAGCGGCGCTTCTAATTCTCTGGCCGGCACTTGTTTGCTGGCGAAACAAGTTTGCACTCGAAACTCGTAAATAATGAATGGGGCAAAAGCGCAACCGCACCATTCATAATGGAAAAAGTTGCCCCGTCCACTCAAAACTATTGCACTTGCCACAAGCCGACTACTCTTTGGCCAGTATACGGCTCTGGTCTGGGCGCTGCTCCCAGACCGGGCTACTGCATCCTGCAACGACGTTTCCCTGCCCCATTGCCCGTCTGCTCGACTGCAGCATCGGCAGCCGGCGGCGTTATTGTCATGTGTACAGTAAAAATAACAAATAACAAACACTGGGCGTGCCAGTACATGCCATAAAGGGGCCGTGTTTGTGCATTGACGGCTGTGGCCTTGATGCGGTTGCATGCTCCATGCCCCATGACCCATGCCACCACCCACCTCCATCCACACTGACCACTGGCCAAGGTTAAAGTTGCCATTTTAATGCTGTATCTGCTGTTGTTTATCTTGAAAGCGGCACAGGGCTAAGCTTTTCATTTCAAAGGAAAGGAAATTGAAATTTCGTTTAGTTTATCGCTGCGATAAATAACTGGGCTTAGCTTTAACTGTAACCAGACAAAAAAATGCAGCTCTTTATCATAACTCTTGTTATTGATTACATTTATTATTTTATTGAAAAAGTGGTTTTGAGCTTGTAGATATATAAAACACCAAGAACAAGAGGTGTGCACAGCAGAAGTCAAATATGTCCAAGCCGAGCGCCGGAAACTAGGCAACATTTAACGATAAAGTTCGAATTCATTTGAAAATTTATATACATTTTCTTATATCTATAATAAAACACTTACCTAGTTTAAGTGTAAGGTCTGTGATTAGGCGCTCTTAAAACATCTCCAAAAATAGCCGCAAAATGGTTGGGATTTACGCAAAAGGAACAACTTAATTAAAAATGACGCAATCAAAACCCAAAACAGAGCAGAACCAAAAAAAAAAACAAAACAACTGAAAAAACCGGATGAAGGTTGCTTAAAGTCTGCGCTTCGAGCGGAAATTGGAATTCACACACACGTCGTCCAACAGATGTCGCCACAGCACATTTCCCTGTAATAGCACACTCTATATATTTGTTTGTGTGCGTGCGTGCTGGTGTATGTGTGCAAGTGTTTTGTGCTGGGAATATTGTGCCGTAATTATTGTAGTATTTTGACTTTAGTTTGAATCTTTTGCGGATTTAAATGCATTTAATTTATGTGGCTGCATGTGTGTACATATTTACATTGGACGCTTTCAACACGACGTTGAATGTCCGCTTGGACACTGCGGCGGGGAAATGCGGGCAAATGGAATATGGCTATGAATGCTAGTGGAGTAAAGGGGAGCGGGGTGGGTGTTCGGGTGATTCGTAATTGCCACACACGTGCACAAAACTCGTATTTCGAAAATCTCAGTTTGCCGGCCCACACGAGACACGAAGCCGACCGAGTCCACCATGCGATTCAAATGTAACAAGCAGACTGAGTGTGGCTCAGCAGCGGCAGCTGCAACATCAACAGCAGCAGCAGAGGCGGCAGCGGCGGCGGCGGCAATGCTGCCGACGAGAGCATAAATAGCAGCAGCGACAGCTGTAACGAGTAGCCGACGCGCATCGGCCTCAACACTGCCCACAACAACCGCCAATAAGCTGAGAGCGAGAGAGAGAGAGAGAGAGAGTACGCCTCTCACCCACTCGCTGTAACAGCAGCTCGTGCGGAAATTGTGCGCAAGCGCCTGCTCTCTCGTCTGCTGTTATCGTGGTGAATACGCAGCTCTGTTAAAAGGAGCAACAGTTTGGCGTTGCGTTGGCTCTGAACAACTTTGGTTTTCTTGCTGGGGTAGAACTGGCGCAAAGACTAAAAAACCTTAAAAATGAAATACCTAAAGCTTGCAAATGCCAGTCATTTAAATATTCAAGATATATTGCTCATAAATAAATTGCCGAGTTAATAAAAGTGGAGTTTCACCTCATAAGCTTAAGGTGCACATTGAAAACAGTCCTGCTAAATTTTATCCGCTGTTATGTTAATGCTTATATTTGCTGTGAAGACTCACCCCTCTTGCTATAATTCTGTTATTTTACAGTGAAAGCCGAATGTCTTACCTCGAGAGCGAAAAAAATAGTTAACAGATTCAAAACTGTTAATCAAATCTGCTGTTGCTAGAACTCCGTATAACCATGTAAAGTATACACCCATGTAAAGCTTAGCCTCTGCAGAGACGAGCTTGCCTTCTTGTTCAAAGCTGGGTACAGGGTATTTCGTAACTCTACTTTAGCTAATTTCAATTACGGGAACATTTTGCAAGATAATAGCGAAACTAAATTGGATTCAATTGGATTAATTGAGTTTTGCTTGGATCTTGTTTAAAGCCGGAGGCTTTATCTCGCATCCAGTTCATAATGATGTGCTGAAAAAGAGTTGTGCGCTCTGCTAAGCTAGTCGCAGGTCATGATTTGTTTGGCTTTGCCCTCGAAGTTGCCATCCATTAGATTGATGCAGTGCATCAACGTGATTTGCCGTTCACCTGCCTGAGCTCCGCTGATTACTGTTATCACATTTTGTGAATCTCTCAGATGAGCGAGTTTAGCGTAATCATAATGCAACAGATTGCTGAGTAGGAAATCTTCTTATCATCCCAACACTTTTGGGCTCTTATGAAGTTCAACAAATTATTGTGAATGGGATTTTAGCCCCGCCTCCCTGTCTCCCTGCCTGCCGCTCCCTGGGCTTGTTTTGTTTTTTGGGGTTGATTTGTATGCAGCGCTAAAAGCTTGAAAAATGTTTTACCCGCACGTGTTTCCTGCGCTTTGATAGAACGCACACACACACACACCCACACACATTCGAGACACATTATATAAAATAGAATGTAGAGAGAAAAGCACAACAATGAAATGCCAGTTGGGTAAGCGCTGCCAGCGACATTCACATTACAATTTCCAAGGGTTTAGGGCTTAGATGCGGGTCGCATGGGGGGCGGAAGGCGGGGCGCAACCCTTGCGCTTGGCTTGGCGTGTGACAGTTTTCGAGTAGAACAAAATAAAAAGTGTTGCAATTTTTATTTGGTACATGGCAGATTTTGTTGGGCACACTGTGTGGCACATTATGGTTTCTAATGAATGACTGGGAAGTACGACGCCCTCCTTTCCCCCTCCACGCTGGAGAGGGGGCCTTGAGCGCTAGTCGAATGATTTTTGTCTGCGCGCATTTTTGTTTGACAGTGGGGAGTGCTTGCACTCCGTACGCATTGCAAATTTTCCGGGCTGCATTTTCGAAATTGAATCCTGCGAGAATGCGCGCAGACAAACATCTAAATTGTCAACGTAATGCGACAAAATATCGAAGTCAGCGGGTAAAGCCAGAGCCAAAGCCAGGAACAGGCACCAGGACACTAGCCAACGGTAAGGAGTAACACCTGCCAGGACATCTCCTGACGCCTTGTCGCTGTGACTCAATTCAGTTGTGTGTGAAACTTGCCAGGCACGAATTCAATTTCGCGTCCACAGATGCCATTCACCTTCGGCACGTACAACTATCAACGTCAACAAGTTACACACAGCGGGGCGGGGCGAGGGGGCTGCGCAGCAAGGGTGCAGGGGGACTGCAAGGCGTGGCACATTAAAGTGGAAAACAGCAGTCAGACAATACAATTGCTTCCTTGAATGCATCTGCCGCCTCCACTACGTCCTTGTCGCTGTCATCCCATTTCCGCTGAAATTGTGAGACGTTCCCTCGCTTCTCGCTCCTCGGTCCTCGGCCGAGCCGTGGAGTCCTGTGGAGTGGAGCGGCGATTCCCCTCCACGCTCTCCTTGTTAGTCACCATGGTGAACGCTTCTGATGCTCCTGACATTTTATACTGAATTATTTATTTAGTTTTGCTTTCTCTATGTGCTCATTACTTCCTTTTTTCAATACCCTGTACTTGGGGGCTTGCTCAAAGGGGTTGGATTGGTTTGTGATATTAAGTGGAGCAGATATATAATCTCCGAATATCTCCGAAAGTTGGTCCCACACCAATGTCCCACGTCTACGAATGTATAAATATTAATGGCATTACAGGGTATCTGATCGTTAGTCATGCTGGCCTGCAGCACAATTGCTTGTCCTTTTTTGTCCGCAAAGTTGTGTACGTAGTTTGACATTTTTATTGTGCTGCGTTCAATTTGCAGATGACAAAGTCAAGAAGGCTGAAATATAAACCAAGTCCACGACCAGGCGATCACTTACGAGCCTAATTAAATATATCTATGTAGTACATATACTAGACACAAATACATTCATATATATAGATATGTATGTGTACATATGGATCTGAGGAGCTTGCGCCAAATGAAATTGAACAAAATGCGGCTCTCAATCTGTTTGATTACCTCTGAGATTTGTGACGTCGCAGCTCGACTAAAATTAAATATGACTGTGAAATATTTTCAATTTGTGGACACGAAAACTTTTATTCGTCGTAGTACGTACATTTTGTTACTGGCTTTTGGGCACCCGTGGGAAATTTCCTAACAGAAAATAAAAGTTTCTGGTCAAGTGAGTGCAAAACTTTTAAGTGACGCACTTTTTTCTTTCTCGCCCCCGCCTTCCGCTGCTCCTGGCTTGTTGGGCGCTTGGGACGGCGTTCTAGGTGGCAAACTGGAAGAGGATTATTATGGATGGAGTGTACAATTTATAAGGCTTGACTTGCGTGCAATAATTTGTGGCTCTGCATGTGTGGACTTTGATTACAGCTGTTGATTACATTGGATACGTGTGCCCGACACTCAAATCCCTAGATATATAGAGCTCCTCCTCAAATTCTTGTCCAAACAATTGCACAAAAGTCAACTGATTTCCTTGTGGAGTGTCTAGGTTGATGAGCTTTCTAAATTTCAAGTTGACAACTCGAATAGTGAGCAAATTGTGTACCAATTATTCAAGACTTTTCTTAAAAAAACGAACTCCTAAACACCAAAAACGAAAATCAGGCGAAAAATCTAAGTATAATTTGCCAGTGCTATAAACTGATGAGTAAAATGCTCTTTTTGCTTACTTTCCAACACTATTTTACTGTATTTCTAGGTGAGTTCCCCTTTAATTGGCAGATTAGAATGAAACGCGTTGAACAACTAGATAAAGGTGGGCATAGCTTGCTTTTCAGTAAATTGTTGCGATCTTTGGTTAAGCTCGGCACAGCCGCAGAAAATTCAGATTTCAGTGCCATAAACAAATTCGTAATTGCCTTGTAATGCCTTGTGTTGACAGGCGTCCGACAAACAGATAAGGCCCTTTCAGTCAGAGGGAAATGGAATGCTGCAAAGAGCAACAAGATGGACGGTTTATCACGTGTGTGTGTGTGTGTGTTTGTTTGTGTGTAGGTGTGTTTGTATGCTGTTGCAGAAATTAGCATAAAACTTCGATTTCGCCTGCGCACATTGCGGCCAACGTAAATGGCAAATGGGCAGAACGAGGCGCAAAAACGTATTTGCCAGCCTACAAATGGCAATAGATTGCCGGCCATAAACCCAAACGGGCTTATATGGCATACGTACGAGCATAGACCGTAAATGTAGGAATGTAATAATGCTTTGGTAGGGAGTATGCGACTGGGAGATACCCTCTACCTATCTAAATATGTAAGCTGTGCTGAACTGGTGTTATCTGTATATGTATACATGAAATAAGACGTAGTCGACCCCATAAGCTTTATATATTCTTAATCAATATCAACAACCGAGTCCATAAAATCAAGTTTGTCCTTCCCTCTGTCAGTTTTTGTACAAACTATTCTTTATGCTTCAAAGCCAGCCTCATTGGACGTTGTATAAGTCCTCCTGTCTGTTGCTGGCAAGTTATATGACGGAACCGACTAGATCGAACTACTGTATCATATAGCTGCCATATAAAAAGCAAGTTTATAGGGTATTTGATCTTCGGCTTGTCGTAGAAAGCCGTTGATATAGGTACTTTTTTGTTGCCATACAGTGCATTGCAATCGGAAAAGTGCACGCCTTCTCACATGTAAGCTAGTTGCTTTGTTTTGCATTAATTACAAATCTATTTCAACTTTAAATTGAGCTGAGTCCCATGCTAAATAAGTAGTAAATCTCTAAGCCCCAGGGCTAAACTCTATTGTCTGCATAATCTGAGCTGAAGTGAGCTGAACGTTTCGTTCATTTGACTAATTAAATTTGGAAAGTTGTCTGCTGGAATTTTATGAATATTTAAAAAGTTTTGCCAAATGATTCGCCTCATCGTTGCGTTCGGGTGTTCGTAGACAAAAGCCTCTTCAAATTGAAAATTCATCAAAAAAGTTGAATGCTTTGTAAAATGAATCAAATATTCATACATGCACGCAACTTTTTATTAGTCCAAAAAGTTGGATTGGCCAATAATTCGTTCACTCTAAAAAGCAATTAGCTTTAACTCTTAACACCGCAAAAACTTATCTAGCTTGTGCAACGGCCAGATATTTCGAAAAGAATCAGAGTTGAGAGTGCTGTAAAACAGTTTGCCACAGTGCGGTTCAGTGTTGGGTAACGCTTCTGCTTATCGATTACTTTCGAGCACAGTACCTGGCAGAGTTTGCAGCTTGTCGAAGTTGTTCCTGCTACAGTTTTGCACATGGAATCTAAATACAAATTAACAGAGGCTAATCTGAATCTTAGACTCGATCTGAACTTTATAGACAACGTGCTGCAATGCTATGGTGCTCAGGCCGAGCCAGATGCACGTCGGTATCTACTGGACTTATCATACAGTAAGAAGCCAATTTATACGACAACATTTTCCTTTTGAACATGATTTGCCCCAGCCATGGCCAGGAATCAATTAGTCGAGGCGCGTCGCTTTGCCAATCTGAACAACAAAACCTTTATAGATGTCAAGGATTTACGTATTGCCAAAATGGAGAAGACCGACGACTTCCAGTTCGGGCCGCTGCTGCTGGCCAAGCCCATTGTGCAGCCGCTCTCCGCGCCCTCGGCCACCACAAGCCTCTTGCTGCCGCCGTGGCGCAACTGCCAGGTGGGCGCCAATGCCGAGCTGAAGCAGGTGCTGGCCGAAGCGGAGGGCAACAATCTGACAGAGAATGGCGCACCGCCCAGCAAAATGGCACGCTCACGGTTGCCCAATCATCCCAAGATTATTTAGGAACTGTTTGTAGTTTAATTCATATAAATAAAGAGTGGTAGTTTGTATATTATAAGAGGAAATGGGTTTTTTGAATACCGTCTAATTCTTGTCTCTGCGTCTGCAGCTTTCTGATGTGTAGGCCATCTGCAGGTCTGTCTCGTACTTTTTCAGGTTGTGTCCATATGTGCGACAGACTTTCACATGCAACAGGCACTTTCTGCAAATGGTCTTTGTGCTAATCATCTCCATTTCGTAGGTCGCCTCGTAAACGTTCCACGCATGCGCTTTCCTGTAGGCCATCGCCATTTGCTCATCGCTGCCCGCGGCTATGGGAAGGGGTACTCGATAAGGTTGCATCGATGCGAATATGTCGTTATAAAGTTCGTTGCCCGTCGGCTATTAGAATGTCTTGACTAGGATAGAGCTCAAGCGATTATCACAGATTCACAACAACTTACGGAGCCACAACCATTCCACATTTCTTCAAAGCTGGGATTCATGATGCTTCTAGCACAGATAATTCCGACTCGATAAGAGAAACTCCACCGCGCAACTACGCTCTGTACGTTCTTTGATATAATGCATCCACTTTGACAGCCAGCAATGACTTGCAAAACAATCCAAATTTGACAAGTAATGCAATGGTTGCCTTGTTCTTCTTACTTATAACTATTGAATAAGTTCGCTGAGAGCTATCGAAACAAGCTGGAGCCGGTCTTGTATATATGTTTAAGGTAAGGTAATCATGCTGTTCTCCTGGACCTAGACGAAATCCCTTCCTGGACTTAGACGAGTCACTTCGAGATCTCGCGCAGCTCTCTATTTGTATATAGTCCACATAGTTGATCTAGACCCCATTATAGACCCAAAGAGTGTGCCTTCCTCTGCCCATTGCATGCGCATATCAATTTTTGTTACCTCTTCAACATGATCAGCATATAAAAATAGTTTAGTGCACTAATCCTTGCGGCTCATAAATATTTATAAATCGAGTGTTTTAGTTGTTCTATGTTAATTAAGACGAGAAGTGGCGGCACAGTTACATTTCGAGCATCTGGCCATGTGGTAAATAATATTTACATGTCTCGGCATTTGCATAGCTAACGACAAAAACTAAAATCCCAAGTTCTTTCTCTGCTTCTCTCTCTCTCACTCTTTCTCTCTCGGTCTGTCTCTCTAGCTCTTAGTGTCTCTGAACTGATAAAACACAGGCAACATAGCACTAGGTTAGTGTAGGTCCCCCGAGCAGTTTACAAATTAATGCGAACTCGCACGTGTTAATTCAAGGATGTGCCCCTGCTGCTGGCGCCACTTTATCCTTTCTGTGGCATGCACAAGGATTCGGCATGAATTTGCATATTAGAAAAAGTTTTTCAGCCTGTGAAATGCCAGTTTAATATGCGAGAAGTAGTTTTGTCTGCTTAAGAATAACTAAACTTGATGTAGTCTAAGTTCCATGTGGGTACTCGAGACGCCCAAGCCCAAGCCCAAAAAACGCTCTGTGGGCGGCATAAATAATTAAGGCACATGTGGCTGGTGCGCTACAGCAGCAGATGCGCTATCTTTAAGTCTTTCCCATCAGTCTCTACTGTAGTTCACAGAAAGGTAACAAACAAAGAGCTGAGCTGAGCTGTTGCGGTGAAGGAAGCATCTTTGTGTTAACAATCTTTGGGGCTTTGGCCAAACCATGTCAATGAGTCTGTGTTAAACGTGGTTGGGAATTGTAAGAATATAAGCCCTGAAGCACATCTGTTATGCCTTATTTTTTGTTGCAATTAAACGTGGGTATTTGGGACTAAATTCCAGTGTAAGAGAGCTGCATGCTACTAAGAACTCTCTCTGACTTTCGTTGCATGTCCTTGTTTTTTCCTCTAAGCACCTAAATCGAGTAAAGAGCATGTATAATTAGCTTGAGAAAGTGTATAAAGCAGGAAAACTATATAAATCTGAATATTATCTATGTATACGTGTACTTAAACTTAAAGAACAAGCTTGTGTATTGAGATCATTTTTAGCTGTGACCCAAGTTATTATAAGTATTTTAACGGATTTCACAACAGCCTTTTAGTCATTGGGTGTTAGTTTCTCCGGCCTGGGTGTAGCCTGGGAGCTTCTCTCGGCAAACATAAACTGTATGAGAATGACCAGATAAGTAACCACAGCGGCAAACATCTGCAAGAAGAGAAGGGACAACCTTATTATTTCCCAAAAGAAGGTTAATTGTTTAACTGACACTGCTCAGCAGATGCAAATTGAGGTTGAAAAAGTCCTTGGCCGTCACGACAAAACGTTGATGCAAAGTCTGCAACAGAAACTCGCTGACCAAATCGTTGTAGCGCTTGCTGCCCAAAGGATTCACTAGCTTGGGTATCAAGCAGCCGATCTGGCGACTCTATGGAATAGAATTTCAGGATATTAAATAAACAAATGCTAGATTATGCCTCACATGATTAAAGCTTTGCTGGCAGTGCCAACAGGTCGCAGAGAGCAGCAGTCCCAGGTTGAGTAATAATCCCAAATGAATGTATATATAGACTGGACTCTTAACTCGGGTCAGTGTGTGTCTAACCAGCCAAAACGAGTTGAACAGAATGTCAAAAAATAATACTATGAAAATGATAAGCAAACTGCTGCCATATGCGAAATTAAGCTGCACAAACAGTTGATGTAGTTCTCGGTACATTTCCTTGCATTCGATCACTGGCAACGCATTCGGCGACTGTCTGCTGTGGTTGGGCTGCCTGGCCAGCTGCTTCAAGCTCTGCTGCAGACAGAGGACACGCTCATTGGCCACCAAAATATCCGAAAGAAACGCAATCAGCTTCAGCTGCACACTCCAGGCACTGGGCGAGGAAAACCAAAAGATTGGCGTGTACCACTGAAACTCAAGATCTATCTTGAACCAGACGATCAGACTCTGCGCCACCAGAAAGGGCACAAAGACGACAGATACACGCAGCAACACATTTCGCTGGTTCTGTACTTTCAAACGGGACACATCCAAGCGCAGCTCGAGCTGGCGATGTGTGCGACGCTGCAGGAAGGTGTCCAGCAAAATTATGCCATGTGCCAGGGTGACCGTGCCAAACATCGAGAGTGCGATCAGACACTCGAGCTTGCAATACGAAAATGTTGACATATACCTTGCAACACCTAACCAAATCGCGACAAACCAGCAGAGCCAAAAGCCAAAGGGCACGAACTGCACCCGATGCAGTCGCGCATTCCATCGCACTCCAAATAAACACAGCACCAGGTGAAAGAGTTCCCTCGCCAATACCGATCCACTCAAGAGCTCCATGTCTACTGTTAACTGGGTGTGAAGACCAGACAGAAAGAGTCAGCTTCTGCTGTGTCAGTAATGCCCACAGGTCACAGGTCAACCAATTCATCACTGTCATAATAATTGGAGTAATTTCAGGTGTTTTTACCTTTCTCTTAGAGATTATCGGAACAATTAGGTGGTTCAACAGCACAACGACAAGAATATCAAAGCATAAGTCCAGGTACCCTAACACATTACTAAATTACTTCTTTAAAACGTGCTTTTAATACCCTACCTGTGGCTTGTGGCGAGGCTGTTAGGCCCTACAATAGAACGAGAGAGGGATTAGCCTTCTAGCTTATACTCACATTATTGGCACTTGCGTCGCCATACCAGAAGAGCGCCACAATAAGTGAGCCCATGGCAAAGCAGGAGTTGGCATTGTAGACGAGCATGTAGACCCGCTGCGACATGTAGGCCTCTGTGATTATCCAGTAGGCATTGGACACGAACTCCAGGCCGCACATCATCTGCAGCCCCAGCATGCCCCAGCCGTAGCAGTCGCTGAAGGCCTCGTAGCACTCGTAGATGCGGTCATAGCTAAGTTGCAGCGTCTGCAGCTGCTTCCATTCCTGCGAGCCGTACGGCTGCCAGAGGTCATTGCCAGCGGCCAGGCCGAGGAGCGAGTGGCGCAGTTGGCGGGCACGCTGGTTCAGCTCCATTACCTGCCACAGCAGCTGGACGTAGCGCAGGCGCAGCAGCCACTTTTGGGGCAGGGAGATAATGTGTACCGGCGATATGCTATAATGTGCATTGGCCCAGGACCTGGCCACATCGCTGCCGATCTGTGTGGCTAGCAGCAGCAGCAGGCGCCAGGCTCGGCGACAGCCCCGTGACATGCCCAGACGCTGCATCCGCAGTTGCAACTGAACTCGGAAAATGTCCAAGCGCGCGTAGGTTCGATGCTTAAGTGCGCTCTCCACCTGTATCAGCAGACCTAGCAATGAGTAGCCTATAAAAAGAGCCGTTCCACTGATGTAGCTGATGTTCAGTCCCTCATCATTCCACAAATACGAGAAGCCGACCCAAAGCATCATCAGATAGTATGCAAACCAAATGCAGCGTACAAGCAAAGCGAGCAGCAACCACAAAAGGTGAGAAGTCAGCGGCAGGGGCACCAGACCCATCCACCAGTAGATGCTTAACAGGCAGCGTGCCGTTACACACTCCAGCGAATTCATGCCGCAACTTAAGAACTTTCAAAACACACTGTGCCGCACAGCAGAAATACACTTCAAGTCCCAAACATATTGAATCGGGCTTTTAGCCAACCAATAAATCATATAAACAATTAAGTTGCATGACAGCGTAAATGCGTTTGTCAATCGACCATTGGAATTATGGGTCATGTGCATAAGGAAGTTAAAAATTAGCCAAAAACGAAATACCCTACAAGAGACGTGTTTATAGGCCAAGAAGATATATTAGTTTGATTTGTAGTAGCAGATGTATATCGTGATATTTGACTTTAGACTAGATATACTTAAAGAAACATGAATTAACTTAATTCTTGAGAAAGAATTCTTATGTCAGCTACATGATAAAGTGATCTGGCTCAGGTTGATTCTGGCATAACTTCTGTCTGAAAGCAAAGCTTTGTAATGATAGCTTTCAAATTAAAGCACCTGCTTGTCTTGAATTCGAGTTAAATTGGGATACAATGAAAATAATTGACTTTTGTAATCAGAAGCTCAATTTGCTGTTGTACTCTGGAATCATCTCAAGTTAATGCACTGCAATTCTCGTTTTGTTTCTGCACCACTTTGTAAAATTGTCAGGCTAACATGTTCGCAGCAAATAGCTTCCAAGTAGTAAGTGCATTTTCTTGCACAAAATATAGTCTCAGCTAATTTCTGATTTACATGCATAAGATAATTTTGTTCGCATCTCAGGGCTGGGATAAATAGTACAAAATTTCTCCATTTCAAATTGTGGGAATAGGCAAACTTCGTGGCCCGAAGCACTTTTTGTCGAAATTTCTTAGCAAACCGCTGAGAAAGTGCCGATGGTAGCTGCTGATGTGGTGGCAATCGAGCTGTGGAATCCGATTAAAAAGTTGAACCGTCAAAGTTGGCTCTAACTCTTTCGCACACTGTATCTGTATCCATCCATCCTTGTCTATCGCTCCCTTGCTCTGCGGAGAAGCGTTGTGGGCGCAGTTCAAATGGCTGCCGGTTTATGAATTATGTATTCTAGCCAGAGGGGGACTCTGCGTTCAAAGCTAAAAATTATCCACTTTTTTCTCTACTTGGATGGCAACTAAAAAGGGTTGTGGTTGCTTTGAAGATTAGGTTGAACTGTTGTTGCCACGGCTCCTGTGGGCGACACCCAAGTCACCCACTGCATTTATAATTGCGCTCAAAATGCATAATTCCCGAATACTTATATACTAGCTGCTGGGAGTTGCGAATAGGTATTTATTCATAATTAATGCCCAAGTAGAACAGCTGAAAAAGCAACTAGAAGTTACCCTTTACCTAGATTACACATGTGTTCAAATGCAATTTCGTTATTACCCGGCTTTGCGCGGTACTTTTTATATATTATTACCTAAGACATCAGTCTCTCACCCGTTTCCCGTCATTTCCCAAACTACGTCCGAAACTTTCTCTCATATGACCGTTGTACCCTGAATTTTTCCCAAAGTTATTTGTATTGAATTTGAAGCCGATTACTAAGTCGGTTACACTCTATTAAGCAGTTATCAATGGGTACAATTTATGGAAAAATAGTTTGTAAAAGTTGTGTCGCTCGCAATTTCGATTTAATGCAATCCGATGTGCCCGGATGGAAATACACAGTTTAATGTGGAGCTTGTTTAATGCAAGACTCTTATCATTTCATTAAGATTTCCATAAATACTTTATCACAGACTGTGGCCACAAACGTTGCAGCAATTGTACAAAGACACAAAAAGAAGTTGTTCGCAATTGCAACTTTGTGAGAAGCCACAAAGATTTTATGTCACACACTCGGCCAAGGTGTGGAGAACGGAGCATTGCAATTTTAATAATAACTCGCAATGGCAACTGGTTCGTTAACAGGCAACTGTCAGAGATTGGTGAGAAAATGTTCTGGTGCCTGGGTTGCGGGTTCTGTGCTGCCCAACTGGACCACAAAGAGAGTTTTGCATATTTAACAAGCGGAATTTAAATGAAAATTAATGCCAGCTGCTTCACTTGGCAACAGAATGCTGCAGGAAACGCAGTCGCTTTGAAAAATGATGCTAAAAGCAAGTGAGAGCATAACAGCTGAGAGTGCTCGACAAGGAGATACCCTGTAGACTGGACTGTTACGGAATTCTCCGGTAAGGGTTATTTAGGTTGGAATATATTTCAAATACCATTTCCAGCCAGTTGGCACTTCTATGGCCAAATCGTTTTGGGCATCAATAGAGAATAGAAAGCTTTAAATGTTTTCCAAACCAAACAAAATGCATAAAGCAGAGCATATTAAATACTCGTAAAATCAATATACTTCCATTCACTCTTGATAATAAGAGAAATCTGTTTGCAGAAGAATTGGCATTGGATTTTAAATAGTTTGAAAGAGATTCATCTTTTCCTTCTTAGCCCAAACTACCTTATCTATGTTTGGTATTCGAGATCATCTTTCCGAATGTTTGGCTAGAAATAAGCTCAAGTACTCGGTATTTGAGATGAGGTCGACATAAGTGTGCTTCTATCATATCCCTCCTAGTTGTGTTATAAGTGTGCACAGGATACGGCAACGGAAACAACTTAAAATCTAACAAAAAATGCATACTTAGTTGTTTGTATTTGTATCGCTGCAGCATAACTGACCCGCAATCGGATTCAATTGTAATGAATACGTGTAATCGTGTAATTGGTATCGTTTACCTGGCCAAATTGGCCTGCATTGCAGCGAAGCATTTCTGAAATTGTCTCGTAAATTGAAATTAACAGCAATTTTCTACTGCTACGATAAGGAGGGAATTGTATTAAAATTGTGATGGAAATTGCGCAGAGCTGGATTTTGTTTCTGTTTTGTTTCGAGCAAATCTCCTTTCGAGTTTGTTGCTCGTTTCTATGTTACCAAGATATCGATGTTGTGCGTATTTCCTAAGGCCAGTGACAAGGGAAACGAAAATACATAAATCTAAAATTCCAAGTATTTGAGCACCAATAAATTTTCATTTTGATAAACCCTTAAGCCTTTTCATGGCCAAACAAACTTTTGTGATTTATGAAGTTTTCAGCTACTTCGCAGCACTTTTGGCAATAAAACACAACCCACATTCGACATGCGATACACAACTTTGTGCTTATGTATTTACATTTTAAAGACTCGCAGAGTAGATGAAACAAACAAAAAAAAACCCCCACACACACACAGAAGAGCAACAATAATCTTGATTGGGCAAAAGAATATATCTTACTGTCTTATTTCATAAGCGCAATGCTATAAAAATGAAATTTTCCATAAACTAACTCAAGTGTAAAAGAGTATTAAATTTGAGTGCATAAAAAACTGATTGAAAAAGAACGTTGTAAAAAGAACATAAAAATTGTGATAAATATATGTTCAACTGTTAATACAATTTTCATAAATTTCATTGATTGAAATTACAAAATGTTCTAGATATGATATTCGAGTCAGTTTTGTAATTTGCGCACAGCTTGCGCGAACGCTGCGAGCATATCCATAAACAAAATTGCGACATCCTCCCATCTAATATGGCTGATTTCCATATATGCTAGCCGGAGGACGAGTACATGACATGGGGATGACACCAAGTGCGTCAGCTGGCGATCAAAGTCAAATTAAATTGAAGCAACTTTTTGGCGTTTCGGACCTGGTCACAGCCCTTCGACCCAATACAGCCCCCATATGTATGCTATACATACAGTATATGTACGTATGTATGCATGTGTATATGTGTGTGTATGTATGTGCTGCACATATCAAGTAGCAGCAGCTAGTCTGAACAATATGCTCCTTTCATATTACGCACTTGCTTCCAAGTATCGTTCAGTCATCTGAAACGTGACACCGCATGCCAAATGTTCATATGCGAATGGAACAAACAATAAATTGAACTAATTTATTCCAAACTTTTCTCTCAACTCATAAAGTAATCTTTATTTTATTAAACATTAAGACAAAATCCATTTGTCACTTTCCTAAAATGCAATGTCCTTAATGGATCCCGTCTCATTTGCCTATGCTGAAAAGGAGATATGTGGAGAAATTGTGCAAGCTTCCATCTTTGAAATCTCTTCATCTTTCTCGTCTAGCCCTTGTACTCTTCCTATGCTGTCTCTTACTAGAGCAGACTTCTTTCGAACTATTAACAGAGCTTAACTCCATTCCCGCATCTGCAAGAACAGAGTATTGTGCAGCCAGTGTTGTTCGACTGAAAGATTCCCACATGTTTAGAATAGAATCGGATGGTATAACAGACGCAATTATTTTAATTTTAGCTTGTCACATGCTCGTATATCTTGCTTCTTGTTTTAATTTGTCCCTTTTAACATTATAAAGGCCATTTGAAACAGAAACAACATATGGGGCATGCCCCAATGCATTGTTTGGTCTCTGTGTAAAATTGCTGTCAGGGAGTTATATATAAATTTTTTCTCGTTTTTGCTACTCGTATGTGCCATAATATCGTACGTGTTCAGCAATGCTTAACCGATATGCTAGAATAATTTTATTTTTTGCAATTTCTATTTGAACGCCTGGCGCCAAATGATGCGACTAAAATGGGCGTCGATGGTCGGACAGTCGGACGGTCGGACAGTCGGACAGTCGGACGGTCGGACGCTCGGACTCTTGGCAAGTTGGCAGCTTGCCAACATTTAATGACCAAAAACTAATACCAAAACGGACCGCATAACATGCAATTGTTGAACATTTTCAAATGGAAACTTATCTACAATTTATTTATGTTTGTTTTGCGCAATAAAGAAGTGCGCATTATGCGATAGAGAAAAAGGCATAAATAAATTAATGTTTTTGCTAATCAGCGGTTTGATTTCAATATTTATTTTATCACACAGATAATTATTTACCAATTAAGGTTGATTACATAATCTTAGATTAGCGACATAAATGTAGAGCAACAATGATTTGATTTTGGATTAGCCAGATGACCCAATATATGTGCAATATCTTCAAAGTTGCGGCTTGGGTGGGCGAAGTATTCAAATTTTGTTAAATGATTTAATTTACGATACAAAAAAGTCTTTCAATGTGGATACGAAAAAGTCAATAGCCAAACCTAAAATATGCTTACAATTACGTCGATTTTCAAATAACTGACAGTTGCTTGGACGGTTTGGAAAGTAATCGAAGGAATTTACCGACATTGATAGGGGGACAGGCAAACGGAGCGACAATCAATAGATTTAAATTCTTATGTAAACAATTAAGAATCAGTATGCTCTTAAGGTTTTAATGTTTTACTGCTTAATTGGCTATAGACGCACACGCTGCCAGACTTCCCTATATACCCTATATACCATTGCGGGAGCTGTCATAACGAAAGCGAGAACAGACGATACCACGCTATTCCTTTAACTGTCCAGCTCTTGGTAAGCCCAGAGTTTAGTTTCTTAAGTACTCAGCAAAAACACATCGGATGGGCTCGAAATTGCCTAGATCAATAAAAAGTTACCCCTAGAAACTCAACTTGAAAAACCCTACTAGCTTGAATGCTTAATACGTTCTAACATGTCGCTAAATCGTCTCGATTGCGACTAAGATAAGAACTCTAAGATTATGATTCGCTCAGTGCCCAGGACTCTTTGCCAGTTATGGCCGAATAGTAGGTGCTTTTAGCACGTCTAAAACGTATTTGGAGCAAGTTTTGTGCCCGCATAATGTGACATCTTCTTCAAGTTATTGTGTTGCGCAGAGTGTTGCGTTATTTATGTATGCGCCTGTTGCAGCTACAGTTGTTGCCACTTCTGTGGCAACTTCTGTTGCAATTTGTATGTTGTTCTTCTATTTGTGGAGGTGTGAGTGTGTGTGTGTGCTGTGTGTTGCTGGTTGTGTTTGGCAACTTTGGCGTGGCTTTCGAGTTGTGCATAGCCCTATATTCAGTTACCAGCACCAACCGCCAGTAAAGTGATGGCCCCGCAGCAGTCGCAGTAGCAGTCGCAGTAGCAGCAGCAGTTGCAGCAGCTGGATGGTAAATAAATCACGTATTTAAACAAGTTGGCGAGTGGGCCCCAAACTTCAGAGTGTAAACAGTGCACGTACTACACAAGTTTGGTTTATGACAAATGTTCACAGCATTTTTGAAAAGAATGAACAACAAGAAAATACTGCTGAAAAGCAGCCCTTAAGAATAGAGTAAAAAACCGTCCTTATCCTCCTCGAGCTTGCGCTCCCAAAGCAGCTTAAACGAGATATCGCCACACAGGGTGCCGTACTTTTCGGAGGGTGTTAGGTAGCCGTTCTGAAACTGCGCTAAGATCGGTAGGATGCCAGCTATGGCCGCTCGAGTCTCGCTATGCTGCTTGGAGTGCAGGACGAGCACATAGCCATTGGCGAACACTGCGAATTTGATTGTGGTCCCATCAATTTTGTAGGTTATGAAGGGTATCAGATCACGATTACCGGAAGTGTGTTCGCTATGCAATTCGCTCAGCATTTCCAGGTCGACTTTGAAGGGCAGGCAAAAGGAGGCGTGCACATTATTCTTACTAAAATGCGTGATGTCCGTCTTGTAGTCAAGCTCCTCGACCATCTGGATTACCTTTAGCAGAGCTGTGCGAGCTGAAGCAGCTGTCAGGGCCATGGAGGTTATTTTGCCGCCAGAGTATATCTTTATCTCGGCACTAGGATTACGTAGGCGGAAACACAATGCCGGATGCTGGGCAGGCTCATAGCGGGCGTCATCCAGCAGAATCGCCAGCTCGTACAGGCTGAAACGACAGTTGACGTCTACGAGGCAGGTGAAGGGTCTATAGAGCAGCTGCAGGTGCTTTTCAATTTTGCTCGCGTTTGCGATGTTCTCATAAATGTTATCATAATCAATTTCAAAGTCGGGTATTATGGGTGTTTCATTGTCAGCGCCGCAACTAGCCTCGACAGATTGGGTATCAGAGCATACCGGATTTACGTGCGCGTCTTCAAAGCCGTTTAGCTCGAGAGTTTCCTTCAGGGAAAGTATCTCCGATGTCTCGAAGAGTTTTTCCATTTTGGATAAATCAACATCGCCGCTGTAGATACCGCTCACGCTTCCATCTTCTGCCTTGGGAAAGTCAATTTTCACAAAATCTCCAATTATATCGTCATCATTTTTGGTATTACCAAAACTAAAGTCCCAGTCTAAGTCAATATACTCGGATTCTATTTGCTTCGAGTTGCCAAATTTATGGACTGGTTCCTCCTCTTCGTACCAAGGACTGTCATCATCTACCAAATCTTTCGTTCTTTCATCTTGTGCCTTTTCTTGTATATCATACGGATTTTCGTTAAACTCGATCTGAAGCAACTCTCGTATCTTTTCATCGTGTGCCTCATCTTTGATGCGACTTGGATAATCGAATTCATCATGCAATTCGAACTGTACCAAGTCCTCAATATTTTCATTTTGCGCTTCTTGAATACGACTTGGATAATCCATATCCTCATGGAACTCAAACTGAGCTAACTCTCCAAGTTTTTCATTTTGAGCTTCGTTCTTAAAATATCCTGGAAAATCCAATTCCTCATGCAATTCAATCTTGACTAAGCCTTCAATCTGTTCATCTTGATCTTCGTCTTTGATACTACTCGGAATCTCGTTTATTTCTAAACACAGAGCTGTTGTTTCGTCGGCCTTTTCATTATCGTTATCAGCACACACACTGATGTACGATTAGTAGGGCCCAGCTCTGAATTCTTAAAAATACAACTTACCTAGGATCCATGGGATCCATGTTTAATAATATTATCTGCCCAAAGCAACTAGTTGCAAATTATTTAAATATTTGTGAGACACCAAATTAAGGCGACAAAAGTGTAAATTTAAATATTAGCTGTCAGTTGTGATAGTAAAATCAACGTTTTTAAAGAACCTACTAAAATATTTATGCATATGCTTCAAGAAAAGTAACAGGATCCCATCTGAAATATGTTTGGGCTTGGGTCATGCATATCCATATAAGGGATATCTCCAAAAGCCATCAATAATATTTATCGACAAATAATATGCTAAAAGAAAATTATAAATATTTTCCGAAAAGTGAAAATTCCATTTAATTCAGATTAACTGCATTAAAACATTTGCATTTGACATGTGAATTTATACTTTGATCCGAGACTGCACTTTAATGAAACTCTTGTAAACACTTGACAAACTATAGCAAATTGCGATTGGGGAAAAAATCGAATGGCTTCTCTTCATTTCACTTATGTCCTTTTATGTCCTTGTCATGTTCAAATTTACACACTGTTGACCATATTTTATGTCCATTCTGGTTATGAAATTTACAGAGCTGTCAAAAAGAGTTCAGCGACATTTTAGTAAATATTGAAATTTAATCAAGCAAAGTGCAAAGCACACACACACACACACACACACAGGAATAAAGGCCGGCAAAGGACAACAACATTGAACACATTCACCCCTCAGACACCTGTCACCGTAGCTGGCACTTGCTTCCTGCAGGATGGCATCCAATGCTTTATAAGGGACACACAATGCCACATCTGTGTATGTGTGCATCTCTGTGCATGTGTGCATGTGTGTGTGTGTGTTTATGTGTGTGTTTGGCGAAGTCAACAATCAATTGAATCGATTTCATTTTACAAATTGCGTTGAATTTTGTGGTGCAGTCAGCTGCAATTGACGGCGAAGCCAGTGGCAACAATAACGAGCTAACCTCAGTCCATCCATGCTGGTGGTGCACATCGAGACAAAGGGACGACAACAGAGGGGGACTGAGAGAAAGGAATATGTCTCTTATACTAGACTGATTTTGATGGTCAACTGTTACACGCAACAGCTTCTAATTGGAAGTTCACTTTGAACAGGGAGCGAACCGCAACCCATCGGCTAAACCAATGCGGCAGAATATCGATTGATTCTCATGTTATCACTGAAAAGGTAAATTATACCAATCTTACCTAAATAAATCTTATGCAAAAGTGCTAGAAATTGTAAATATTAAGTGTGTTAGACTAGCTATTGCATACCCCATGGGTAAGAAGACATTTTTGAACACTTTCAATAAAGAATCTATTAAAACTATATATAAAAACTTTGGGCATATTTAAGTTCGATCAAATTTCTACACATCTATGTCCATATAAATCCAAGGATCATATATTTACCACGATCTTTTTAAGTAGCTTTTAGATCAGGCTTAACTTCATAGTCAGCTGTCCCAGCAATCTATAAAGTTGTACAACATAATTCCCATTTGTCACAGTCGAAAATGCAATTTAGAAAGGGGCCCCATAATGGCGCTGCTTAAATCGATTATAAACCATTACAAGCGACGCCCCACACAGTCGGCAATTAATAGATTTTTTCGTGGTTGGACTGCAGCGGTAATTTTGTGTAGGCGGTAATTAAAAACTGTGGCGCCAGCTGTGACCCGCGATGGGCGATGGGTAAATCCCATGGTCTGCTTGGCTCGTGGTGTTGCCCACTCATTTTAATTCAAATTGAAGTGGCGTTTTTGTGTTGTGCGAGTAATTAGGACGTAAAGTTGAATCGAAGCTCGCTGCCAACTGAAATGACATTTGGCCAGCCCCACAGTTTCGGTTTTAATCCCAGTCCGAGTCCCAGTCCCAGTCCCAGTCGCAGCCGCAGTTGACCCAATGGGTGCCTCTGCCGGGTGGGTGTGATGTACAATTGGAGATAAGTGCAGGCAGGCATGAAATATAGCAAATAAAGCGGCGCCCTGTGCCCGACAAGCACTCGCATATAAAATGTCGCCAGCACGCAATGTTTTCATTTACCTAATCGCCATTAGGCGGGGAGACGAGCATTTCGAGGAATTACTCCGCAGTTGGTTGGCTGCCCTCTGTGGCTGATTTCCACTGGGGGTTCGAGTCATGTAATCGTTTTGTGCTGCGACTTTTGCTTTTATAATTTGTTGGAATATTTGATGAACACTCGCTGAGCATTAAACTTGCAACGAGTCACGCTGCGAGCTGCAAATGCCAACTAAACATTAGAATATTAATACTCAACTGTTGGGTAAGCTTTTAGCTTGGCTGAAAAGAGTGCTTAAAATGACTAAAACTTGTTTGGACTTTCACATATCATTGAGTCATTAATTCATATTCCCCCAGCACAATTCGCTAGAGAGGTTTTCGTAAGGCGATCTACCTTCAAGTTTTTATTTACTTGAGGTGAGATATATTGTGTTCACAGGGGTGTAGAGGGAAGGCGCAAGTTTCCATCCGATTGACACATTAATAAATGTTGAAAAGTGCCGCTGACAGTTTTTGGCTGCGAAATAGAGTGTTAAGTGCATTAGAAAGTTTCTCTCTATCTTTCTAGCTTCTTTTTTTCTTTGTTTTCTTCTAAATTGTGCATTTCCACGCATGGTCAAGACGAAGGAGCTGCAGCTGCAGCTACAAGGCAATCCCATTCGCCCACAACTTAAATTGAGTGCTTGTCTCTTGGCCCCCCCCTGTACTCTGAGAACTTTGCAACTTGCTGTCTTCGAACCACCCGCATCCACATCCGTTCGCATCCATCCGCAGGACTCGTAATAGCAATTGCTGTCGTCATCGGCGCTGTTGCTGAAGGTGTTCATGCGTGCCAAGAAATCAATAGAAAAAGTTTGAAATTACAAAATTGGAAAGAAAACAAATAGTGGGGCGAACGTAAAATAAACAAACAAATACAAAACTACGAACGGAAGGAGCGGAAGGAGCGGACCAGCCAGCAAAATTGTTGGCTTTGGCCAGCCCCCAAAGGCAAACAAATCCTCTGACTCTCTGACAAATGCTGAAAAGTTCAACTGCAACTTTTTCTATATTTCAGCTCAGACACGCTCGCATACAAGACTACGAGTACATAGAATATTCCATGTACACAAATCTATGTGATCCTGCCAATGGGAGAGCTGCCAACTTGCTTACAGGACTGAAACGTGTAATTGGTAATACCGATTGGGTATAGCTTGAAGTAACTAATTACTATATTCTTTATAGTCGAAGCAATTTGAAGTTTTGATTCTGTTGCATTCAAGGATATTAGGCAGATTAGAATGAAGCCAACTCGTTAGCCATGTTGTTGAAAACCATGAAGGGGCTTTATTAGCGGCGTTTTATATAATGCATGTTCTGATAAAGATATCTAAATTATTTGGGAGCTGACAACTAATTTCAATTTTAAGTGTTTCTTAATCCCCGTTGATTCCGTTGCATTCAAGGACTTTTCGTCAAAAAGGGCTGCCAACTTGAATAAAGTATTCCAATATATATATGTTTTATAGACCTTCTAGAGCTTCAACTCCATTCCTTGAATTACCTACCATATAATTCAACTTTTGATAGATGTTTTCAAATTCCGGCAGCCTTTATCAAAATTCGACACTCCATTCGCGCCCAGAGGTCCTGGCCATTGTTGATGTCACATCTGTCTCCGGTCGATGCGACTCTGTGGAATCTGCGTACTATCATCATAAATTATGCCGTCGTTGGTATTTAAAGCTGGCATTGTTGCAAGTCGGGTGATTGGGTTGCGCACCCCGCGCCGCACTCCACATGCAGCTTGATTTATGCGCACCGAAATGCAACGAAATAAAATTGTTGCACTGGGAAAATATCGATGAGATCAAACTGAGTGATTTATAGGCTGTTTATCGGCTCTCGCCGGGCGTAACATGATGTAATTTTCAACTTCACATTTACATGACAGATTTAAGTGCTGAGAAGGTATACCGCGAATTATGTGTGCCATTTATTAATATAAACTCGCATAAAACTCTTAGCTCTATATAATAAAATATTTAAAAGAGCGTCAAAAGGCAATATGAATTGAACAACTGTTGCTCGAATTGACTGAAAACAAGCAGAACTTTTTCTCTTCATTGAGCTACTTTTCTTTTCGACTTTTCTGGATGAAGTGAGTTAAGAATATTTCATAAGGTTCCAGCTGCGTTTGATCAGACATTTCATTTACTTTAAACTAAAGTTTAGTGAGCATTTTTTCAAATATCACGGATCTGCGGCAAAAACAACCGACATAATTCCAGCCCGAATCTTGACTTGACTTGTAGCCCTTCGACATCTTCCGGCGACTGTCCTAATTTTATAAAAAATTTTTTCGATTACTTTAATCTTTGATTTGCAGACTCCTTGAGTTTCTTTTGTCAAATTTCCTTAAATGCAAAAAGATTTAGGTTGAAAACCGATCTGTCAAAATGTTAATCAACCCGCAAATATGTTTTAAGCCTTTTTTCTACTTTTCCTCTGGTTTCTCTACCTTTTCACCTATTTGCTTATTCTCAATCTCCAGTTGACGACACACACCTTAAAAGTGTGCAAATTTTGCTGATTGCGCAACACTCCCCAAAGTCTTGCCACAATGAAAGACATTTAAGCGAGCGTTGACGGTGCTCTTAAAATGTAGCGTTAATTTCCCAAAGGCATCCGCATTGCATATCTAAAACATGCGCCAACGGCCAGGAGGGAACACGGGATGGCACGGTTAAGGTAAATTGCGTAGGTGTTGAGGTAAAAAAGGTTTCAATTCATTTAAAGCTTGATTCAAGTACGTGTCCAGGGGATGGGGCAAGCAGGTTTTAGCTCAAGTTCTTACACTGAGAGCGTTACAATACAAAGCTGAAAGGGTTATAATGGATATACGGAGGGGAAAATGTAAGATTGAATCTATAGAATAAAGAGAAAGGCGAAGATGGATGTAGAGCACATATCATTCAATATATAATACATATTGTCTCATTGATACACTCTTTATTCTGATTTCTGATTAAAGGCCATTCAATTATCATCCGCTTAATAATTCCTAAAATGGAACTTATTTCAACTCCGACTGATTCTAATTGTGAGTGCCAGACACCTGCGGTTGACAGCATCAATGCATGTCAAGGATTTTTCGTCTACAACTTGACAGGCGGCAGCTGCCGTGTCCGCCCTCATGTAGAGAGGGGCACTCGTAGTGCACTGAATGTGGCTGAGGGGGGCATTGCACAAGTGCCAAGCACTGACGAGGACGCTCACTCAACTCGAGGGCTGTTCAGAGCTGATCAATGCAATGCGCTGAGAGCTCGATTCATAAATTGCGCATACGCCATGTGGGACAGCAGTGAAGAGTTGTTAATGCAATAGATGTGCCGTTGATATAGCTAAGTGGCAAAAATAGCTGCCAAAATGGCTTTGCTTGGCCCACTCGGTAACTGTTGCCAGATAAAAATGCATAATTAAAAAGGCAAAAGCTGGGCGAGAGAATTTTATAGCTGCAGCTAGCAGGGTTGGACGTCGGGTGGTTGGGTGGTTGGGCAACGAGTCGCATAAATTCGCATTCACCGCATCATAATGTCCGCAAATCCTGGCTCTGGTGCTTTGCAATATTAATAAGCACTCGAAAATGAAAAGGAGTCGTGCCAAGGCGTGTTCTGGCCTGGTCTTTAAGGAATTTTAATGGGCTTCGGTCAGGTCGATGTGGTGGGGGCCCAGAGCGGTCGGTTGCCGCAGTTTACCTTTTGCATATTTAATGCCTGAATTTTAATGAAAATTAAATCGAAATGTGCGACACCTGAGCTACACAACGCACTGGCGATTTATATTTAATCCTTTTGGCTAGCTAGCAGATGTACAATGTCTTCTTCCCTTCTTAACAGAAACCTTGGCGTAGGCCGTAGTGTGGGCGTGGGCGTGGGCGTGGAGCTGTCAGTCAAACGCTGTGCATACTACACAAATGGCAAATGGCCACGAGCGAGGCAAATAAAACATGGTCCGCTGATTGATGACTTTGACTTTTGGCCATAATTTATCATAGATATCAGGCAGCTCGCACTTATTGTCGTTGTTCTTGTTGCTGTTGATGTTGCTGTTGTTTGGCTTTTGTCAATGGCAGCGAGAAAAACAGCAGCCCAGCGGCAACAGATGACGCTCATTCCGTTGAAAAATGCGCACAAAAGTGTCATAAAAGCCGAGCCGCGTCGGGCCGTGCACAACAGACAGACGAGGGCCCTGTCGAGGCCGAAAACTAATTGCAACAAATAATAAAAACTAATAGGCTGTCGAAAAAGGCGGCCGGCGGGCAGGTCGGAAGGCAGACACTGCTATCAGTCGTAGAATACATTCCACAGCCGAACCCCTCACTGCCCACCATACACACACACACACACACACACACACACAGTCACACACACACAACATTTGCGAGTGAAAAATGACAACGAAAATGGCCAAGGCAAAAACTGCAAGCAATGGCAAAGGCAAAGATCATCATCATGAATCATCATCAGAGCAGTCATATGACACACACACAAACACACACGCACACATGGAGACACAAAACAGTTAGACAGTTCGCACTGTCTTCCACTTCAACTTATCCATGTGCAAGTTAATGTCCTGTCAAGAAGTCGCTGCCTCCAAGTTGCGTCCTTAAACGTCACAAATTGCTGGCATGTCGTGCCTGCGAGTACCGTGCATAAAAAAGGGGGTTGTCATGAGGGGGAAGTGTGTGTGTGTGTGTGGTGGTTGGGAGAACTTACAAGCGCATTATCTAAGCGCTTAGTTCAAGACGAAACCAAAAGTTTTTGCCTTGTACACAAGTATTCTTCAGAAGGTGCGAGAAACGCATTAATTTAACTGAAGTACCTCAAGTGACTCGAGTTGAAATTTGTTTACATTGTAAGCAGGTGCTTAAACATGAATGAACGAAGTTTACCTCTTGCCAGAAAACATAACATATTTCAGTAGATTTTTTTCAGCCTATGTGAATTCTCTCAATAAGCTGTTGGTCCTGTCAAATCGATTGACGGACTGATTGGTGAGAGATAGGAAGCTAAGGTGTTATTTTGAAAGTTATCTTATGTGGTGCAAGTGTGCATAGAAGGGATTCTTGGCAAAAGTTTACCCGAAAAGTTGTAAACTGGATGGAAAACAATTGGATGAAACGTTTTTTGTTCTCAAAATGAAGTTTATAATTTGGAAAAATTTAAATACTTATTGAACATATCTGCTTGATTCTACTCGTTAACTACGTGCTTTAATATTTATTGCATTTTATCTCGAAATGATGTTGATTGGGTAGACGGGTCGTATTAGTAATATGATAGATATGAAAGATTAGTAACATAATCTAAAGTTAGTATTGTTACTTTTCCCTGAGAGATATTTTGTTTCGAATCGTAGCTGGAAATTCCTAGCCTGTCAGCCAAATGGCAATCTATTGAAGTAATAATAAAAATAACTTTAATAATAATAATAATAATAACAATATGTGAAGTGGGCGCATTTTGAGTTACACACAGTTATGTAAAGAGTTATGTGCACGCCCGACATCTCGTTTAATTTCTGTCAATCAAATATGTATATAATTTATTCATTAAATATTAATTTCCAGCAGTTTTATTATGTAATCAAAAACTGTATGCTTAAATCATTTGGGATTTCATGCGCGAATAATGATTTTTTTTTTCGATTAGGTACATTGGATTGATATAACTCGCTGGTTTACAGATTTGCCGTGTATCTATCTAACTCTCGGTTTATTTGCATTTAATTTTTGTTTTTTCATTTCCATCGGTCTTTCACAGCGACTCACTTCAGGCAAGCGACACATCTCGCCGAGTGACACTTTGGCATGTGCGGCCAATTAGTGATGGCAACGTCGGCTGCAAACAAATAAAAATCGCTGACGGCCAATTCCTGGCACCAGCACCCACCCACCCACACAGCCACACTCGATAGCTGGCAACAACAATGCCATACGCAGACGTTCCTTGCAACTGCATTTTGTTGCAAGCTGTGCACATTTTTATGAGTTTTGCCGTCTGTCCGTCCGACTGCATGACTGACTGCTGTGTTCAAATGGGGAAATAGAGACATGTTGGCTTTTCTGCTTCCGATTTGCAATAGTTGACGTTGCCATGTGCCACAGCACGTATGAGTGTGTGCGTGTTTGTGTGTGTGTGTGTGTGTGTTCTCTATGTGCAACTTTACCCATTGTTGCACAAACAAATCCTCATACTGGCAGGCAGGCAGGCCACATATGCTAATACATGAACGCAGCCAACCAGAGAATGTTCTCAGTTATATCACCACGCCCCCTCTATCCAACTAATCCCATCGACGTTTTATCTCTAACCATTTAAAGTTTTAATCGATAAAAGCTAAGCAGCATTAAATGTGCCAACTATTCAGATACGCATACTATTAAAATAATATATATGCATATAATATAAACCTGAAAGGCTTAATAATATTATCAGCATCTGTATTATGAAACTGTTTCGCCTAGCTGTATGACTCACAAACTGATTGATTGATTGATGAAAAGGAGAGTATGCCAAGGGGCTAGGTTTTGCGATTTTTTTCATAAAATGTCGTGGAACGGGAGGATTTTCAATTTTCCGCGAGTGGGCTGAAAGGTGGGAGAAAACTCTTGGGAAGACTCAGTGGAGTTTTGGTATCGTAGTTGGCCACCCTTTGGGAATGCATGGGCTGATAAATTCATATATAACACAAGTTGCGTTTTTCAGCTTTCCGGAGCTGTGGAGATGCGTTTCCCATTTTCCTGCATAAGCACTTACCAACCTAGGGCTCTTCCTAGTTGATAGATGGTAGACGGCTTAACTAAGACTTTTATAGTTTCCTGTGCCTTTTGGTTTGTCTGATACTCACACTTCGGATTTTGCTCCACAGCGCTTATCTTATCACATTAAAACTTGCAAGGTAATGCATATATCTCCCATACTTAGATCTATCTTAAAGACTTTTTACCTAAATTTTGAATACTAGCAGAGAGCGAAAGACACAACATATCAGCGTCAAAGGAGGCCGGATTGATAGATTCCAGCTGACGGGTCCCATTCCTGTCCACAACGAACACATCAAAGTTGCGCAAATTGATAATCAAACGCTTCTGGATCTCGGCCACGCACATTTTTAATATATCGTAGGCCTGGGCTTGTTTAAGCCCCTCTGTCCAATACCGTTGGAAGATGCTGCCGCAGAACAGGCTGCCCAGGCCGTGCCCTGCATGATTGATGGGCATTGCGGCGCCATATGAGTCTATGTAGTGTAGATCGGGTCCCTCGATGAGATCGTAGCCAGCCATTAGCATTGATACCTGATATCTGGTATTTGTTCTTATATAGTCCGCCAGATTCTTGCGCGTGAAGTGCGCTGTGCCCCGTGGAGTCAAATGATAGTTATTGGATATCTTATATAGTTGCAAGTGCTTGGATATATAATCGGTAAACTGTAGTGTGTCGCCGCCATCACCCACCGCGGCCAACATTGAGAACTCTGAGAGGCGATGAATTTTTGACTGATCTGTTTAAACATGATTTAATAATATACCCGATTCGTATATATGTGCGAAAAGTGCTTTTGGTTTACCATCTTTCATAAAGATCACAGACTTTGCTTGCATTGTATCGCAAGCAAGCATCACAAAATCCGAACCCTTTATGCCCAAAATCGTTTCCATTGCCATCGTGAAGATTAATTTTGATATTTGCCCCCAAAAAAGAAAATAGTTTAAGCTACAAATTTAATCCGTAAGTGTGAATGAAATCATATTGATAACTCGATACAGTTAATCTCATAAAAGCTTCAAAAGTTTTTGGGATTAAAGTTGAACTTGCGACTTCATTTAAGTTTAGTGGCAGTGTCTCAAATAATATCAAGAGAAAGAGAGAGAGGAAACAATGCAGAGAAGAGAGAGAGAGAGGAAGGAAGAGGAAGAAATAGAGAGAGTAACAGAGAAAGAGAGAAAAAGAGAGTGAGTAATAGAGTTTAATTTTTGTTAAATATTTAAGCCCAAAGATTCGCTCTGTTCGAGCTTTTGGAGAGCTTTTATTTGTAAGCACTTTACATCAATTTCATCTAATGTTTATATTAAAAGGAAAAACATAAATAATCAAATGCCATTTTATATTTTGCTCGTATTGTGCTTAGTGCATTTCATTGCCTTTAATGACATGCAGACAAGATATTCAAGCCTCAATAAAGCTTTGCGGAACATCTAAAAAGTATGCCTTCTGTTAAGCCTCAATTGAAGCTTTAATGTAACTTTGAAGCTGTCTTGATAGCTCCTATTTATCGGTCCTATTATCTGCGATCAGAGTACAGAAAGAATAGGCCGCCTTACAGTTGGTCAGAAAGGTGGTTAGCGCAATTGGTATAAAGTTGCCGGCACGTTGTCTTGGCAGCTTCTGTGTCCGCTCTGCAAAGATGATCAGATTCTTTCGGTAGGTAATGCTCTGATCGACCCAGTTGCTGCTGTAGGCCGCATAGTGCAAACGTTCAAATGCATATTCCACTAGGGTGCCATAATAGCAAACAGGAAATATTTGCAGGGCCAGTCCAAATATAAAGGACGCATAGTATAGACTCTCCTGCTTGGTCTCCACATAAAAGAGCAGGGCGCACAAGGCGGCGCCCATATTAATGGAAATCACAATGAACTGCACCAGTAATGGCCACGAGATCACCTCCATGGCGAGCTGGTGCAGCCTGTTAGTAAACGGAAAGAGTTAGAAAAGCTTTGGCAACCAACTATTGAGCGACTTACCTATAGATCATCTGATGATCCCGAACGCATTTGATGAGCCTCTGCTCGTTGCTGCGCTGGTCGATTTGGTCGTAGCCAATAACTGAGAGGCGCAGGACGAGCTGCTCGCAATGACTAGCAATGAGAATGAGCACCAAAGGCGGAAATAAATCATCCACAAAGCTCTGTAGGATTTGCATGGATATCGCGAGAACCTGATGCATCAGGGCAATGAAGTAATTGGTCGGCGAATTGGTCCAGTCTAATGGAAACCAGGCCGGAAAGGGCAAAGAGCGTTGTTCACGAAAAACAACGGATACAATCGAGTTGATGCTTATCAGACCATAACTCCATTTATACAATTTGGATATAGTTCCCAACATTCGTCCCATCCTCGCATGGTTTGCTCTCTCCTCGTCCGTATTCACGCGTGTGTCCAATATAGCCAGCAGCTGCTCGATCTCGGTAATCTTCCTCAGCTGTGTGACATAGATCAAAAACTTCACAGAGGTGGCTACCGAAGTGACCGAAATGTTAAAGTTCTTCAGGTTATCCTGCGGCAGCTCAAAGCTTAGAATTGTCAAAATAAGCATCGCCGGGAAAGCTGCTGTGACGATAGCATTTAAAGCCACGACTCTCCAAAAGCAATAGCTGCCAAGTCTTCTGGCGTTCAGCTCGACTGCGCCTAATAATCGCCACGCCCACCAAACAATGCCAAAGTAGACGCTCCGCTTGTTGCCGTTGACTGACATAGCTTGTGCGTTGTCCTTTTGAGCCAAATCTAAAACCAATGGGAACCGAACTCGCGGCTTTTATACCAGGGCATCTGTGTGGACAGCATTTAAGGCCGATTCGCGCAATTATCGACATCAAAGCCAAGCGTGGCGACGTTTAATTGCGAAAAGCCTTCATATATCCTTTCAGAGGGTGCTACAGTTTTGTAACCCGCAAGCTTTTAGAGGTTACTTCACTTTAGCGGAAACAACTTTTTTCCATAATTTTTATGAAACAATTCAATATTTAATTTATAATTTCCCGTTCCACTAAAACTATTGCAAGCCATAAATATTTTTATGAAAAAGATTCATGCTACATTTATAATCTACCCAAGTCGGGCATCTGGCAAATAGTGTCTTATTTCTCCTTAGTCTTATTTCTTAACTACATTGTATGATCAACTTTTTGGATCTTCTAAGGATTTACAAGATGTACGTAAAGCAAAACTCTTTTTAAGACCGGAAAAGAAATCGCACAAGAAAACTTTATCATGTGTTTAAGGGCATTTAATCTGCGGTGCCATGTAATCAAAGATATAGAAATGTAAAATTTAATTGTGAAATTAATTCCATATGGCACATTTCAACCTAAAGTTAAACGATATCGACTTCTAGATGGAGGTGGGGGTCAATCAATTTGACAGCAAGTATTAAATTCGAGTTTATTTCTTTGATTCTTTCACTTGCTCATTGCCTTTTGGTAAGGGTGTGGGTATGGGCATAGGGTCACCTGTTGATGTTGGACAGAATATCGGCAGCTTTCGAACTCCGTTCTTGTCGGCAACAAAGACTTCAAAGTTGCGTAGATTGATGACCAAACGCTTTTGGATCTCCACGATACACCTGCGAACTATGTCGACTCCCTCTTCGAAGGTCAGATCTGGTTTCCACAACATGTGAAAGATACTGGTGCATATCGGATGGCCCATTCCATGCCCGGAATAGTTGACTGGCATAGTGGTACCTTGGGCATCTATAAAACACAAGCTCGCTCCGAATTTGGAATCATAGCCGGCCAGCAGCATTGCAACCTGAGAGCTTACTTTGTTACGTATATTGTCAAGGATATGATTGCGTGTGAAGTGAACAACTGTTGGCGGGTCCATGTCGTAGCCATTTCTGATTTCATAGAGTGCAATATTTGTTGCTATGAAATCGGCAAAGTGCAAGGTGTCGCCGTTATTGCCAACAACCGCCATCATGCTATTGCTTGAGATTTGGCGTATTTTTGTATTGTCTGCAAGAAACAACCGCTGCTTAGCTGCTCGGCAATCTGCAACCAGGTATTGCATACTTACTGTCCTTTAAAAAAAATATAGATTTTACCAGCATTGTGTCGGAAGCTAGCAAGACAAAATCCTTTCCCTTCACTCCCAGGACTGTTTCCATTTTGTTTGGATAAAAAAGTTACAAAACATGTAGGAATATAAAATAAACTGGATTTAAGCAAAAGTGAACACGATATGTAGGTCGGAATTAGTTGATGGCTTTAACAAAACCTACTTGAGCTTAAAAACTACTCAGAAATGAAAATCAGCTTACTATTTGCATGGACATATACTTGAGGAGCTCCAATGCTTTGTCTAAATACTCTTTTATATGAACAATATGTGATATAAACAGCCTACAGCGAACCCTCAAAGTTCTGGCCTTGATCCGGCACAGTATAGATAGGTAACGAAATAATTGTTTCAAATATATTTTGCAATATTAATAAAAGGCATTACACAATATGAACTCGAATAAGATGGATTAATATCGATGTGAGTTTGGCTACACCTGATGGGTTGAATAAAACCAAGCTGATTGCACATAAAGCTTACAATTTAAGCTAGATAATCCCACCCAGCTCTATCGTAATGGTCGTCGCCTGTGGCAATTGCGATTGCCGCCTGTCGCGAAACTGCATTCGTTGCCGGGAGGGGCAACGAGTGGGGCTCATTCTGAAAAAATACCCTGGGGGGAGGGTACTTAAAAAGCACTTTCATTTCACAATAATTTTCAGCTTTTCCGCACTTGAACACGCTTTCAGGCATTCGGCATTCGGCATTGGGCTTTGGGCTTTGGTTTTTCATTATTCGGTTCTATTGTTTGAGATTTTAATGTGATGGAAATGCGCGCATTTCTGTATAATTATCACATCTATTTTTGAAATGGAAATATATTTCCGCAATTAAGAGCATATTTTCTAGGACACTTGAAATAATAATGACGTCCGATTTCTTTGTTGTTGCCTTTTCAATCATTATAAAATAATTTGCGCTGCAATTAAGGGCCAGCATAAAGCCGCAGATGACACCCAAACAATCTTTTAATCTTTACTTTTACAGAACTATCCATTATGTTATTTTATATATTTTTAAAGCGTTTGGTATTGGCTGTATCCGAGCATTTGATAGTGATAATTTTTCGTATGACCGTTTCGCTGACCTTGCACTTGTGTTGCACCAGCTGAACAATATCGCTGACCTTCAGCGGATCCAGTATATAATCCGTGGACCTCATGCGGCCCATTGAGCCCAGCTTTATGCCCGAAATATTCCTTGTGGCCAGTGTCTGCTTGTCAAATACTGCGTCCAACAGGGCCCGCGTTGCCAGTGAGTAACAATCCCAGTTTATACGCTGAAAGGCGGTCCGGTCGACGCTTGTCAGGTTGGGACCTATAAAGATTGTTGATCTTTCTTTTTGAATGTGGAGCTTTTTTCGTTCAGCTATTGGTTTTGGCAAAAACTTCACTCCACGATTCGCAGTTAAGTCGGTGTATTCCGGCAAAGCGCTTTTCAGTTCTTCCAAGCGCAATCGTATAGCTGCCAGACGATCCGCCGACTCCGTTTGTGTAGCTCGAGACATAACCGACATGGCAGTTGGACTGAAAATTAAAATAATCTAAGCAACGTATGTGCAAATAAAAATGGAAGCGCTTACCTAAGACGGATTAACTCTTTAAACTGAGCAAACCGATTTGCAAGTTCTAGTTCATGTGGAACGATGGAATGAAACATATCGATATATCGATAAATGTTATGAGGATTCCAAGCATATTAGCCCGAAAAACAAATGTGGGCACAAATTGTCAGTTAATGTTAGCAAAGCTTGGGCTGGTGGACCCATGAGGTTGTGCGGTTCTCCTTTTTGTATAGTCTAAAATGGAAACGCGGAGCAGCATGCGCTTCATGCACTCGGAGGAGGAGGAAGACGAGGACCGAACGGAAAAGAAGGTCCATGTGTTTAAGTATTGACATCATGGAGGTTGTACAAAATCGCAACAAAAATTTTAAAGAGGTCGTTACACCAGATAAAAATAGTGAGTTAATTAATAATTCACAGCTTGGATACTCCATTCATCGTAGATTGTATTTTAGAGCGAAGCCCAGGCGGAGGTCTATTTGGAGCTGTAGAAGATACAAAATACAATATGAATAGTTCGATGTCTTTTACGGTGCCAAACAAATTTTTCGCCGAAAGTCGTAGTTTTTTGTGTGAGTTCGACAAATATTATAGACGGTTAAATGCTACACGTAGGAGGTCGACTGTGAGCTTTGGTCACCTTAGCTATAATAAAGATAACAAAAGTCTAGGGGAATCCTACAAGTCTGAGCGTTGTCCAAAGTACAATAAGAAACGTACAACTCAATTACCGTGCAGGCGAAATCTCATGGAGTCTTACGAATGCCCAAGCCAATTAAACTTAAGCTCGTATGAAAGAAATTATAGTCCTTCAAGTTATAAGCAATGCAATGAACAGATTCAAAGAAAGCCTAAACGAGAGCTATTTCATGAAACGTTAAAGGAACCATTCCCCGAATTCGGCTATAATAAAGAGCGCTCTCGAGAAAGGGATCATTCAAGGAAGGTGCGACACGAAAAGTACTATGAAGGAAACAACAACTTTTATAATGCTTTTTATAACTGTGACTTCCCGACAAAGGTGACTGATAAATCATACAAATTGAATCCCTCTGAGCTATCACACAAAGCTCCTTACAAAGAAATGAGGCAAGCTTCTGGTTTACATCTTCTAATTATATGCCAGCTTATAATGAATACAACTACAATCGTTCCGAGGCAATGTATTCACCAGTAGAGTACGGTTCAGAGTGGGACTTTTATCACAATGCAGCTATTCCAAACGCTGGAAAATACTATTACCCAAAGCCTAAAAGGTATACAAAATTTGAGTATGATTATGATTATAACGAAGATCCTGAGATGAATAGATATCCACCCGCTCGAAGGAAATCCAATGACTTTTTCGCTATAGATTGTGACATACCATATAACATATTAAAAAAAGCAAGGAATTCTTCAGCAATGCCCCAACAAAGATATGGATATCCACAATACGAAATGTGCTCTCGAGCATCCGCTGTTGAAATACCCTATAAGAGGATGAAGCGAAAATATATTTCAAACTATGAATATGAGCCGGAGCTTAAGCGCTCAGACTCGGATTGTGATATCTATAGCATGACCTACCCACAAAACCGGCCGGTCAAAACATACATAGAACCCTGGCCTCCAAGTTGCTGTCAGAAGTCGTGTCGTGGCTATAATCCTTTAACTCGGCCCAGTCATTCACAGTTTTATGACGTGCCTCGAAAATGCAACCAAAAGTCGCTTAAACAAAAGGTCTCTGGATTTTTTAAACGGTCCAAATGCAAGTCTCGAATCAAATGCTGTCCGAGGTACGCTCCGCGATACTGTTGCACGGGTGGGGCTTCAGTCTGCAATCTGAACTGTATGCCTAGTAGACCCTGGGTATCAGCGCAATCATGCGGCAACTCCTGCAGCAGCATATTATGTGGTGCAAGATGTGGACGGTGTCCAAACTGCCCCAGAAAGCCCAGTTGTTGCGGGACATCGATCCGGAAAACAAGATGCGCCGCTTACCCAACGGTATACAAAAGTAGATGCCCGAAGAGATGTGACAAACTGTCCTGCATATCGTGCACCAATTGTCGCCCGAAGGTAAATTACTCTAAACTTGAGTGTAAAAACGAGGGAGTTTCTAAATGCCGCAGTGAATATTGCAGAAATGGGGACGAGCATTCGGGTCAAGGTCCTGTTATTTTTCAAAAAGCAGCATGTCTTAAAGCACCCAGCTCTTGTGGATGTGCTGATAAGGATGTTGCCCATAGCTGTTGTTTCTCTACCAATAACGATGCAAATAAGGATCTTGGATGCAGCACTTATAGATGCCCAAATAATTCTGAGGCATCTACTACTTGTTGTTTCCCAAAGGTTGTTGCACAGAGATCTTGTTGCTCTCTCTGCTCCAAAAAGGATACTCCAATAAATGTACACCTAACTATTTGCACCACCAGCGGGAACTTGGTTCAAACCCCGCAAATCACAACCACATTAGACGAACCCGTTTGCCAAACAAGCAGTGTGGCCAGATGCCAGTTGGCGTCAAGAACCAATAGTGCAGATAGATGCAACCTGGAGTCGAAATGTCATAGTGGAACAAAATGTCAGTCGGCTTCAAGAACCAACAGTTGTCTGGCTGTATCGGATATGCCGAAGCCTTGCTGTTCGCTCCTAAAATTATATAAACAGCCTTCAGTATTGGAACAGCCCAAGTGCGCTTGCTCAAGACCCCCATTGCCCTGTAACTCTAGAAGCAACTGCAGAGTAACAGTGTCGGAGTCGACTCCACCTTCACCTTGCTTAAGCTGTACGAGTATCGCTTGTACGGAAAATGACTTTATGAGCGTACGTTGCTATCAATCAAAAATGGCTACTCCTATAACCAGCACTATCTGCATAAAAGGCATCATTACGCCAAAGCCTATACTTTCAACCTCAAAATGCGAGCAACCGAAAACAGGATGTAAGAAAGCCAGTAACATATCTTTTTGCATTAATGAGCCAAATCCACCATGCAAAAGAAATATCACTGATAGTCGAGTAATGGATTGCGTCGGCGCAGAACGATGTCCCAATGCCTGCCAAGAGTCTACCAATCAGGAAGATTTGTGTAGCTGCAAATGTTTAAACGAAAACCAATCGAGTAAATCTGTTGCCGATTGCACTATAAATTCTCCACCAGCAAGTGCACCATGCTATAACAAGGTTGAATTGCTGTGCTATTCCAATCCGTTGTGGAAAGATCAAGAACCACGCGGAAGTTTGTGTTGTCCGAAGCTAAGTAGTATTCAGAATGGGAATTGCGATTGCTGTCCATCATATGTGGAGGATCTGAAAAAAGAGCTTCTGGACGCGTTGAGGAGCGAGCAACATTTGAATAATCAACTTCAATTTCAGCAGCCAACCCCGCAAATAAGTTTGTTTCCATGCGTTCCCGAGGCCCAGTCATGGCCCAAGTGTCTACCACATGCGAACGCATGCTGCCGTGGTGATCCCGGTCTGAAATGCTGGGCACAGCTCTGAGCAGAGCCATGCCAATGATCGAAATAGCTCGAAGACCCACAGCAAGTGTCTTTAACAAAAATATATCAAAACATTTATTAGAAATAAAGTCAACCCCATTTTAAGCTCAAGTAGCTAAGGCAGTTTTGTCAGCTGTCGCCCTTAATGGAGCCTGTATGGTCAGAATACCATTGATGGCCAATTTAGCGCTCAGATCGTTTTCAACAGAGTCTGGTAACATGAACTTCCTGTAGACTTCCATAAACTGGCCCTTCTGTTTGCGGTAGGCTTGCAGTTTGACGCATCTCTTACTAAGCTCCAGCTTGATGTTCTTCACCAGAAACTCGCTCATGTCGAATTTCCAAATTAAATGCGTCTCCGTCTTAATATAATTGATGAACTGATTTTGATTCTCCAGAAATCGTTTCTCCTTCTTTAGCTTATTAAGTTCTCGGCAACAATCAAGAACCTCCAGCTCCAGTTGCTGTATACGCTTCTCGTAGCTGGCACGCATATCGTCGAAATGCAACGGCATAGTGAAAACTTTGACGGTGAGAACGCCTGTAAACGCAACGATACAAAAAGTAATGACGATAAAAACAATCGATAATTTTGAGATACAAACAGAAACGATAGAAAAAGCAGCTGCAACTCTGTTGAGCAGCAAAGGAAGCAAACAAAAAGCGTGCAAATTGGACAAATCGCTGCTCTTCCACTTACCATGTTTGGCCAGCCGACTAGTAATGGGAGTGAGGACGTCGTCTATATACGCCAATACCGCATCATCAACAAAATTGGCAACGGCACCTTTGGCGACATCTTCATGGCCGAGGACGAGACCGATGGCCGGCGCGTAGCACTCAAATTGGAGCACACTGGGGCAAATCATCCGCAGCTACTTTTTGAGTTCAAACTATATAAATTTTTGCTTTCGGGCATTGGGATACCGCGTGTGTATGATTTTTTTACTGAGCCGAAATACAATGTGATGGTCATGGAGCTGCTTGGCCCATCGCTGGAGGATCTGTTCAACTACTGTTCGCGCCGCTTCTCCCTTAAGACGGTGCTCATGCTGGCATTTCAGATGATCGAACGGATTGAGTTTGTGCATCAGAAGAGCTTTCTGCATCGCGACATTAAGCCCGATAACTTTGTGATGGGCGTAGAGAACTATAACAATCAATTGTACATAATTGACTTCGGTCTGGCGAAAAGATACTACGACTCAGCACTGAACGGGCATATACCCTTCAAGTGGGGCAATAGGATGACGGGCACCGCGCGCTACGCCTCGATCAATGCACTGCTGGGGTTTGAGCTAGCCCGTCGCGATGATATGGAGGCGCTGGGCTATGTGCTCATATACTTTCTGCGCGGCAGCTTGCCCTGGCAGGGCCTAACGGGGCCGAAACATCAGAGGTACGAGATGTTGGCCGAGAAGAAACAGTCAATCAAGCCGGAGGAGCTTTGCAAAGGCTTTCCGGATGAGTTCGCCTCGTACCTGATCTATTGTCGCAATATAAGATTCGAGAAACAACCGAACTATCTGGGCCTGCGGCGCAGCTTCAGCGATTTATTCAATCGCCTCAAATATGTAAATGATGGTGTCTATGACTGGCATACAATACAATCGATTAAGGATCAGAGCAATAACGAGAACAAGGCAATTAACGACGAAGAGGAGCCCGACGAGTCTGTTTATAATTGATTTTTGCATATAATTATATTCTGAATCTTTAACAAAAGCGAGAGAGAGTGATGGAGAGAGAGAGAGATTGTGTGTTGTAATAAATGAGGACTTTTCTTGTAGCCAGGATTTTCTGGTTGCAATCCATTTTACAGGCTGTCAAACGTCCGAGCTGCCAATTCGAAATAGACAATTCCAACTTTTCTAAAATGAGTCCAATTAACACAACTCAGATTTCTGCAACGTTTGCATTTTGTGTGTGTGGATGGGTGGGCGTCCTGGCGTCCTTGTCGTGCACAGGACTCGAAGCAACTGCCAGATATGTCTGTCAGGGCCAACATTCGAGCTGGAGCATTCGTAGCAAATGAAAACGTTGTAAATGGCAGCATCCAATTTACGTTTGCAATTAAACTGACACCGAACAGACACTTTTGATTTAGCCTGCAGTTCTTCGACTTTCCCACCCAGCTCCGTTGGGACCTGGCTGCACATAACACGACATAATGGCAGCAGATCTGCTTAAACCCAATCTCGCCCATAAAACGTCAATTGCTCACAGCTTATTGTATCTGTATGAAGATTTATTAAAATGTATGTCTAGGCACACATTAATTCCAGCTGTGGTATGACTCTTCCAATTGGGTGTGGTTTCGGCTTCCTCGACAGGCAGGCTGGGTTGTCTCCAATACAACAACCATTCGGCGGCATCTGAAGATGTTTGTATAATCAGCCATCTGAATAAATGTACTAGTCTATTGTTTTTTTTTTTAAATTTTGATTGTAATTTTATTCCTGTACGCTTACGAAGTCTAAAAGTTAATAGAGCTTAAGATCTACTCAACGCAAGGCCAACTCAGAAATCGTGTCAACGAGTGAAAACATTTTGAGCTAACATTTCCTGCCTCGCTTGCCACAACACAAGTGTGTAGAGAATATTGGGTGTAAGGCGCTGAAAAAACAATTGCATGCAGCACAAGAGCAAGGTTTAAATAAACCCTGTAAATTTAGAGCTGAAGAGGGTATCTTGAAGATTAGTATGTGAGGCAGGAAAGATAACACAGGCACCGCCTTGGTATGTCTTATAAATATCCTCATTCTCGTTGGGTAACAATCTTGAGGGTAGCTTACAAAAGAGCATCGAAAGAGCGATCTGTCTTTAGTTATGCACACAGGGTATTTGCTAGTAATGCATTCGAATTGGATCGCAAGTTTGTTTTCCTATTTTTTTTTTTTGTTGCTGCACATAATTACATGAAAAGGAAAATTAGTGTCGAGATTTGCGCTTTTGAGCATCTCACCAGGTGAAAACTTTTAATGAGCATTTTCTTACAAATTTCCAAGTGGTGCCGCATTTAATTTTTTAATTAAAATTTTTCGTATCACGCTTGGGATGCTAACTTGCAGCGATTCCCCTGACAACACGACAGCCAACCCTTGAGTTGAAATATATTTTTCAAACTGACCGCCAGGCAATGCCAGAAAATACGAGCATACTTAGGCAGGTGGGATAACTGGCTTCACACTTTCAGCATCAATCAGGGCAAGGCCTGCCCGAAGAGCTGCTTGCTGTGTGTTTATATTTATCGGGCACGACCCCATGTTAATGGCCAATTGACACGCCACTTGGCTTTGACGGGCGTGTAGCAAGCCCGCTTCGACGGCTACAGCAAGAGCCACTGGGCTGGCCGCAAAAGACGAAATGATTTTTGCTGCCACGCTTAGCATGTGTGTGTGTGTGTGTGTGTGTGTGCGAGTGTGTGTGAATTTGTGGGTGTTTGGGCTGGTCAGCAATGGATTTGGCAGTCCTTGCACCCTTCCTGCCTTTGAGCCTATAATGAGGTGCTAACTGAGCGTGCTGATTGCTGCCATTTTTGATAAGGTGTCCGCATTAATATTTCTCTTGCGTTTATTCACACCGTTTCGAGCAGCCCCAAACACTTGGCATTTTTCTAAAGGTGTGTGCATAGGTAAGCCAAAAATCATCTGGATATGCTCAATATACAACTGATTGTCAGGTTAACTTATAGGGTATGCGTTTAAGAACATTTTTAACATACAAGATATTTTCATTTTACTCCGAGTTTAACTATTTGTGATGAATAATGTGATGTTCGTTAGCCACTGTCTACTTTATTTTACTTTCAATCATATTTTTAGTCTTTAATCTTAATTATTATTAATTAATTGATTTGTCACCAGATATTAAGTATACGTACTTCTGCTACTCACATAATAATTCGAATCTGGATCTTTTTAATTCTCACCATGTGTTCTCTTTTCATAAGATCTCTATGCTAACTTCAAATTGCTTAACAGTTAATATTTTTTGTTAAGTTTATATGTTTTTAATATCTAAAATCCTACATTTGATTGTTTACATATTTGTTTTGCGCGCAATGTTATATTACTCACTATATTAAGAATGAACCGCAGACTCTTTTCAATTGAATTCAATTGATTATTGATTAATGTTTCTGCTTGCATATTGACATCAAAATACATTACAGACTTTGCAAATTGAATTGGCCGTCGTCAATAAAACATTGCATTTCCCTGCAGTCGCAGGACCACGCCTTATATTCGTATGTGTACACATGTGTGTGTGTGTGTGTGTGTGTGTGTATCACAGTTCAAAAGGCATTGGGGACTGGCAGCGTGGCAAAAGAAATGTGCACAAATTGCACTTATAAATAAATCAAATAAAAATATCTTGTTATTATGGTAGAAGGGCACACTTGCTGTCTTCTCCTTGCTGTTGTCCTGCATCCTTATTGCAGTGGTTTCCAGCGCAATATTGCGTTCCAAATTGAGTTACATTTAAATATTTTGCCATTTGCAACTGCCACGTCCTTATGCACGAGCACCACTCCAGCACACTTACTCCACTCCAGTCCACAGCCTGCCCGCTCCATTCCACTTCAGTTCCAGCTTAGTTATGCATGTGTGCACAATGTTCGAATAGTTTTCGTTGCCAATTTTCATCTTCTAGTAGTTAGAATCGATTGCTTATCAAAATGCATGGAGGAGGCAGCACAAAGCACTGAGAATTCTAAATACCCGATTGTATATAATATGCACATTCACAAAGCGTAGGTGTTCGCCAGCTTTCCCGATCCAAACGTATTTCTCAAAAGCTAACCGCTTTCAAACGTTGTGTACATGCAGATTAATATCGCCTTAAACACCCAACAGCTTAAGCGATTCGAAAGTTTTCCGTTTGCCATTCAACCTTATGTGTGGAATAGAATCAAATAATATTAAGAATTATAATTGTTGTTTCTTTCACGAATGCTACATGAAGTCATATGTAGAACATTTGATATTAAGGCTATTAACTTCTGGTTCTCTGGCTCTCGCAAACAGATACCTAAGCACTCCGATAGATTAGCATGGCTTAATCGAATCGAACCAAGTGATACCAGTATATTAATTTGCCGTAGGTAAAGGTAAAGCTTATACTGCTCAGAGCCGGGTGAAATGTTTAATGGCATTCACTTAATTCGTATAATTTCGATTTCCTTTCGTGCATCGAATGGCCAACAGGGCGGATAATTGATTTCATTTCCGCGCCTGCCACGAAAGCTTAAGCAATAAATTGAAAACTACACAATGCCCCCGCCACGGCTGAGAACTTGAAAATTGTGCGATAAGATCAGAAATAAATTTGCATAAAACTGCATTTAGATTGGCCACAAAACAAGCCGCAAGCCCCAACTCAAACTCCAACACGAAGCGAACGCAAATCCGAAACCCAAACCCAAACCCAAAGCGAGCGAAACTTTTCACGGATAGCAAAATGCAAAAAGCGGTTGCAAATAACTCGCAGAAAATTGTTAGCAGTGCCCAGTGATTAATTATCTACATGAAAGCGCGCTATTTACAGCTTTACCTTTGCCCCTCTCCACCCCCTAGGATTTGTGTGTGTTTATGGAGTGTTTAGTTTTGTGCTACCGATGTGAGCTTGGATAAACCAAGTGGAGGTATGCCAAATGCCATTGCTGCTGATTTCCATAGCACACTTTATCTAAATTAAAATCAGAACTTCGCCAGCTCTATTCCCAGACACAGCGGGAACTTGATTTAGCAAACTTCGCTATACCCTATACACAGCATAACGGGTAGTTTAAGCTAACAATTCCACTCATTTATTATTCACTATAAAGCCAAACAAATAGGACACTCGATACAAAATGCAGAACTTTTAAGGAAGACTCAGCCTCAAAGCATAATCAACTTTGACCTTCATCCATATTGGGTTAATACACAGCGAATCTAGAGTCAGGGAGTTGGCTTGACCCTGTAACCGCGCCATCGACTAAATATCTTGGCTCTGAAGCCCTGAACATAGGGCTAAAAGATCTTGTAGTACTATATGTACATTTCAATATATTTTTAAGCTTTCCTGCCACTTTTCTAGTTATCAGATGTTAATTCTTGGCACAGAATATCAGCAAGTCAAGCACTTTGGCCTACCCTGACTTTGATCCGGTTTCATTAACCATATCATCAAAGGCTAATATCTAGCTCCTGGCACTGGCCAGTTAATGTAGTTGCGGCTTATGAAATGTTGACCCGAAATGACTTTTGTCTGTGCCATCAGATGATGTCACTGTCGCGTGGCGAACGTGAACGTGAACGTTTCGCTAAGTACGACCGCAGAGTCAATGGCTGAGCAGAGTCCTGCGGCAAGGACAACGCGGCCGCCAAACGTTGCCACGGCGTCTGCAGGTAAATTGTGTGTGTACGAGTATTTCAATTTAGCCAGCGAATAAATTGCCGGCAATAAAGTAGAAAAAGTGTAATTTGTTTGGCTCGTTTGTTCTGTGTGTCATATCTGTTAGAATGTATCTGCAGCCCGGCATTCATCCCACCCCCCTCCCTACTAGCCCCTGCCCTGTGCGGTGTCTTTGTGTCTGCGCCTGAGCGATGAGATTCTTATTTTAATTTTGATTATGTGCCTCTGCCGCCTGTCGGAAATGAACGCATTCTCAGCGGATTTCTATCTGCCAGTTACATTTACAAATTGCCCAACGCATTACCCCAGCCAACCAGTCCAGCCCCTTTCCCCGCAGACAGATTGAGTTGTACACACACACGCACACACTCGCACACACACACACACACACACACACACACACACACACACACACACACACACACACACACACACACACATTAAAGCGCATTTCTTGATGTTTTTGCCCACACAAATAAATGGCCACTTAGCCCAATACAAATGCAACGTGATGCCGTTAAGTCGATGCTTTTAGCATTTGATTGACACGTGAATGCCCCAACAACAACAACAACAGCACGAAATACTTGAAATTGCTGGCCACTTAGCAACGCATAAATACCAAGCATCTATTAAGGGACGAGGAGGAGCCGAGTCCGTAATATTTGTGAATAGTCAAGAAACCAGTGCGAAAATACTAGACAAATGGCATGCGTGCAAATTGAGGTTATGTTGGACAACTTTTATTAGATTTAATTAGTGAATCAACTACAAATATACGGTTACCTAGCACTATTCAATTGTCCACCTATATAAGACGTCAGCTTGTCCCTCTCCCAAAATACACAAAGTGAGAGCAGCAACTGTGCAAGCGCTTAAACTAGTTGAGAATTTGAGCTATGGGTGGGACAGCTTGAATCGGACTTAATGAGTAAATCGATTACTAGCAAAATGATTATCTGCCTCTATTCAATTATCCAATTAAGTACATCAAATGCAACACAAGCCAGTTTGCCAATGCCCTACAATCTACTCAAGGAAATAAGCAGCTGTGTATGCGCTTAGGCCAGTTGAGAATCATAGAATGCTTGGTAGGTATAGATAAATGAACAATATTTGTATTTTTTCAACTTTATGCTGTCAGCTGGCAACTGAAAGTACATTTGAGTTGAGGTCTCTGGACTCGTTGTATGTGTATAATAGCTAAAATGAGAAAGGGGCAATAGCGAGCACCTCCCACAGGATGAGGTACATATATTCGTAGTAAGCATCCATAGCTAGGTCTATCTTTGCTTGACTGTCTGTCCGTTTTCGATCATCGAAAACGTGCCCGTTTAATTCTAATCTTTAAAAAAGAACAAAATATTTATCCTTCCTTTTTTATGCCTAAACCTCAAGGAGCTATTCAAATTCTAAGCAGCTATTCAAGAGATCAGACCCAAAAAATATGATAACTCACTAAACATGCATTCATGTAGTCGTTTCCAGTTCATGAATACTATGAAATATCATGGGAGACAACATATTGCTCCTTAGAATATAAGCACATACTCGAAAATCATTAAATACACACACACACACACACATATGAGCAGTTAAACAGCATGTGGGGTATGGTCGGTCGTTTGAACGGTCATTTCCTGGATAAAAAGGTTCGGGGTTAACATCTTATGGCCCAGAATGGGAAGCAGTTAGCATAATGTCGGCACTGCTGGCAACTTTACAATGGCCAACTTGTGGCCCATTAACCAAAAAGTGAAAACAAGCGCAAGACATGCGAAACGCTTATTAAAACGATACTTCAGTTTTAGTTACCCCAACCCTGGTGTTCATGAGGAGTACAGGATATGCGACACATCCTGCGGTGGTGCAGAAGCTAAGGTAATTTAGATTGTGACTGCCGCTGGCAGGCTGACTTCCAGACCCTGAGACCCCGACTGACATGCAGGTTAAATAGATTAAGGATATCGCTTACCAGTAAGTGTCGGTATAAGGAGGGGCCGGCCTCCGTGCACCTGCCGCCAACTAAGCGAAACTGAAAGAAATTGCCAAATATTGAGACAACAACAACTCAACGCGGCCAACAAAACGTGGGTGCTTCGAGCCAAGTTGCTTTACCAACACACAACAAATTGAATTATTAATGGTGTTGTCATTGGCATTGGATGCGGCTCGTTGAAAGTTGGCCGCGACTTTAACCTGCTCGTTAAGCGGCCCCCAAAATGGAAACTTGTTTGTCCAGCAATACAATTAAGTTGTCAGTCATCGCCGCCATCGGCTGCCCGCCCACGAAATGGGCCCCAACAAGCATGAGAAGCTGACTTTCGACCTTGCCCATAAGTATTTATAATGTTGTTGTCTTGGGCGTGGCGGCTGAGGCTTCATTTTGGTTTTGCGGTGATGAGCTATGAAAGTGATTTCTGGCGAGTAAATACAAATGAAAAGCAAGGAAAATACGCTGGAGCAAAGTATAAGCACGCGTCTTGATATTAAGCTCTGCTGGAGGCAGGTAAACTGCCAAAAAAAATACACAACAAAATGTCAAGGAATAACACAAAAAAGGCGTTCAAGTGCCATCTAGCAAAACACTAATGAATGATAGCATGACTTAATTAAATTATCGGCTAAGACAACTTAGTCGGTCCTTTGCCTGTTTGACAACTTCCTCTTCTTTTGCTGGCATATACAACATCTACGACATCTACAAACCCAAGTACACATGCTACAGATATCTTCCCCCTAGCTTTGCTCTGTGATTACAAAAAAGAGGATAAGTCTTTTTAAACGAAAAGATAAATACCAATTCCTTAAAGCTTTAAGAAAACAGCCCAACAGGGCAAGTTGTATACCGGTTGACTTCATTTTGTTTCCTGAGTGTCTCTCAGCCAATTTCCAAAAAGACTTATTTTCAAAAGGATATGGACTCTCAAATGATTCAAAATTTTTTATATAACATATATTATTAAAATTAAAGGAAAAACTGCATATATTTTCAGAAAAGGTTGACAGATTAGCCTCATTTTAAATTATGTATTTAATTCGCTTCGATTAAGCGTTTGTTTGTTGAAATCTCTTAATATCGATCGATTTTTACAAAGTGTAGTAGAACTTACTGTTGGTCTACTAATTGTATTTAGAGATTAAATAAGTAAATATATTTGTAATAAGAAATTGCTAGATAATGTCAGGTATGTTGTTAGATAATATATATGTAAGGGGTATCTCATAGTCGGACAAGCTCGAGTACTCGTAGTCTTCTGCATTACTTTAAACATATAAAACGATGTTTCTTTCATCAAAAGCGTCTTTTTTTTTGTCGGATTCGATGTCAACCGCTGTCGTTGGCGTCATTTATTTAATTAACAAATTCAATATTTATGTTCGTCAAATGTGATAAACAAATTGCCACCGCTGTCAGATACGAAATGGTTGGCCGAGTCGCTGGAGTCCATTTGAATGCCGCTCCCAGAGGGCGGACTTGGGGCCATGTGTTGTCTTATGGGCAATGACCATCGATTGGCATTTTTATGTCGCCTGACACTTAACTTTATTAATTTTTGCTGCACTGCGTCTAAGTTTTAATCACTTTTGCCCTTGGCCCCTGGCAAATGACGTGACATCAAATTTTTATTTCACGATGAGTCCGTGCGTTGGCTTCTGCTTCTGCTTCTGCTTCTGCTTCGGCTTCTGTTTCTGTTTTAGCCAGCTTTATGGGCTCATTTGTCGCTGGGCCACATAAAATACAAATTTAATTACGCAACAAGGGAAACCAATTTACGTGTAGTTTGCCTGCTGTCAGGCGTCCATTTAAAGTTGGGCTTGTATGCATAAATTGATCGACTTTATATAGCCATTGGGGTTATTTGTGTTGCCGTTTCATTAAAAATGCAAATTTTAAGCACTAACTTGAAGCATTCTACAAAGGCGCGATTACGCAGTTCAAGTGGCAAACATTGTTGTTGTTTAGGCGCTGTGGCTGTGGCAGGGGCAAGGAAAGGGGCAGGGACTGGGCCAGGTTAAGGTAAACTCGCATAGGCACGGCAGGGCACGGCACGGCACGGCACTCTGGCTGCCTGGGGCTGGGGGCGACAGAAGTTATCTTCAAGTGGCCACTCGTCTGTACATGTTGCCAAACAGGCAGCCGGGCTCACAAAGGCGAACGTGCCAAGTGTGCCAGCTGCAGGAGACCTCATCCTAACACCCCAAACACTTGACAAAATGCACCTAGGGCAAACAATGGACAAATGTGCGGCAGGCGAGAGATTCCACATCCTCACACACCCCCATATTTAGGGGGCAAATGCATTTAGATGATGTCTGCTGCTGCGTGTGTTGATTTCACACGTGTGTGTGTGCGTGTGTGTGTGTGTGTGTGTGAGCCTGGGACTGTTGTAATACGATGTTTATGTGCTTGCAATTGCTATTAACCTAATGTCAACGCCGCAGTTGCGATTATGTTTGCACTGTATTTCATTTGCATGTGCCACGAGGCCCAGTTAATATCCGGCAACGTGACGGAGCTTGTGATACAGCATATTCATAGAGCTTAATGCCATCCAAAATTTAAGATTAACCCTCTCCCTCTTTCCCGGTTTCCTAAGGGCATTACATTTTACATTATGAAAACGTGTTGCCACAGAGAGCAACGTGTATTTAAGCCCATAAGGGACACAAGCTTTCTATTCGAACTGTCATACTGTTAAAACTCTATTAAGGTTAGGGATATTAAGTTGGAAATACACCAGCTACACACTGAGTTTGATTTGTATAGCTTTAATAATCTTCGAGCTATGCCCTAAACACCTTAAGCGATGGTATTTGAATGAGAGGCGATGTCAATGAAGGAGAAGATAGAAGAATATGTATCCAGAAGTTATACTTTGAAGATCGGCATATCATTAAGGTCGGACGGACATGACCAGGTCGACTCAGCTTGTCGTGCTTATTAAGCCTATATTATGGGGTAGGAGATGCTTCTTCCTGCTTCTTTCTGCTTCTTCGATTTTCAGCTACATATGCTCATAAGCTGATATTCTACATCGACCACAGACAAAGTGACAAAATCTTCTACATTATGAATTATGTTATTACTTTATAATACTGAAAGCACTTTAAGAGCTTTACAAACTCTTGGCAGACGTTCGGTTAAATGCCAATATTTCTCATATGTCAATTTGCTAGGCTTTTGATGGCGCACATTTCGAGCAGTAAATTATGAATTTGAGGCATAGGCGAATGCATCGTAATATTAAAATTGAACACGTACGGAACGTGAGCCAGCAGCAGAACTGACAGCAGCGCAGACATCGTAGCTGGAAGTGGCCCCATAATATGGGGAATAGTTTCTGCCCAAATGCCTTTCAACAAATGTCACTATTCCTTTTTTTTTGGGCATTTATATCGAATCTCCAAGCACTTTGTATGACGCATATTTTTTATATTCTGCACTCGTAAAACCGGGTACGTAAAAGTAGGTAAATAAATACTAAAAGTCAACTTGAGCAACAACATTTGAATCGCGTCTATATACTCGATCTCAGCTACTTGAAGAGTATGTATGTAGTCAGTTATTCGTAAGGTCATTCGGAAGGTCATTTGAGAGATTGCCTTAAAAATTCTTCTTAAAATTGTTGTAGAAGATCTTATGGGAAATAATTTAAGCTCTTTTCAGCACTCAACTACATGGACACAGGATATCTCATAGTCAACTTCTTTTTAGACTGAAGCGTTTTGTGCACTTTTTTTTTTTTTTTGGCCCATTTTATTAATAAACATACTTATTTGTGCTACCAATTCGTGTGTAGTTGAGGTCAAAAGCAGGCCACATGAAATATTAAAAGGCCACGACGCAAATGTGGATTATGTGAGGCTCTAGTGCTCTCAGTGCTCGGTTCGTTTAGTTTTAGTTTTTGGCTGGCATGCACAATAAATTGTATTTAAAATGAAAGAAGCATCTACAACTGCTCCATATTCTGGGCACGTGCGAATTCATTCTGATCTCCTGACATGGCAGCAGGCAGTCAGCCAGGAGGCAGCCGGCAGCCGGTAGCAGGCAGCAGGCAGGACACGATGTTTGCCTTTTGACGTTTACAAATTACCCACAGCTGGCACAGCAAATGCCAAAGCATTGTATGTCCTGGGTGCTATATTAAACGTACATATGTTTAAAGCCACCTAAGACAGCCAAAACAGCTCACTCCGCTCCCTGCCCCGGCCCATGCTTTATGTCAAAACAAGTACAAACATGTGGCACTTACATTTTTCAGTGTGTGTGCGTGTGTGTGTGAGTCCTTGTGAATGGATGGTTGCTTCTTTAGACCCCGCCCCTGCGCTGTCCGCCCGCAGTTAGTTTTGTTTTTTGCATGCATAATTCATCGGGCCTTGGATCTCATCAAATTGAGCGACCTCGTTAGACACATAAAACGTTGTCAAAATTGTCTACAGGCAAAACATTTGTTATTTCAATTATTTAAATGTAATTTTCCAAATTGTACTTTTCCGCTCAAAATTCTAAACAATCACAAATACTCCTATGCATATGTCCGTTTCCCATATGGCATGCGAGGGCTGTCTGAAAAGATTTCAGTCTAGCCAGCAATACGCAGAATGGACTCTTATTTATAGGAATATTCTGACTTTAGATTAGACTTATTTATTTAAGCTGCAATTTACTTGATTACTACAGAAAGCTTTTAAGGATATAAAGCAATATAATAGTTAATTTTCTGACTTGGGTCAACCAACTTCTCAGTTGGCCCTGGTACATTTTACGTGCAGGCCGAGAAATAATTGAAATAATTGATTCTCTAATTGTCTTTAGGTTGAGTTTTCGGCGTTTTTGTCTTAATTATTTAATGGCCTCAACTTGTGTTGTGACCAAAAAAAAGAAAAGAGAAACATTAAAAAATAAATAAATAAATGAAATGCTTTTGTTGCTGCGCTCACTCGCTTTCGCTCTGTGTGAAGGTCCTTGGCTTATTTAACGTTTCAAATATTTTAATTGCGAGTCAACTCTTTTGATTTTTCAGCACACCAAAGAAACATTCCTCAAGGACCAGTGCCAAGTGGCAATTATGTCCTCACCCAGTCGCTGAGTGTGCACTCAAATTGGCAAAAGGAACGCTCCTTTCTTGTTGTTGTCGGTCGTCGGTTGTCGGTTGTTGGCTGTTGGCTGTTGGCTGCTGGTGTTGCCAGTTGGTGTTGCATGTTGACAAGGCCCAAATGCATTTAATTTCTTAAAGAGGCGCGTAATTAGTTTGCCGCTGCACCGACGAGTGCTATACACAGCCACACGCACACCCAAATAATATAATGCCGGGTACTCGTACACGTGCTTATACTCATACTCACACCCATGCTCATGCCGGCACTCAAACTCATGCTTATATTATGTAGCATAATTCGAGGCGCCTCTGCAGTTGACTCGGTTCAGGTTTGGGCTTGGAGTCCTTTGCTCGTTTCCTCGTTGCAACAGCGGCCACTAATGTGCCTCTTTGAGGTTTCGTAATTAATGTTTAATTGCTGCGAAACTTTGCTTGAGGTTAGCCTCGCGGTTTCCACACAAATATGTAATTTTTCTCCAGCGAAGCGTTATTAAAAAGGCTCCTGAATCAGCGCCAATTAGGACCAACAATGGATTGTAGCCGACTAGATATGAGCTCAGCTGCATATGGAATCAGCTCAACTGAAGTTAATTGGCTTGGGAAATTGTGCGTTATTCTTACCCAAATTTTGTCTAGACTAAGAATTCTCCCCCAAGGCCAAATTTCTTAATGCACTTGGCGTTAGGTATTAGGCAATACGACTTTTGTGGATAAAGGCTTTTCCCATAAATTAGAACAATAATTAAATAGACAAAGCTTAGTTAAACATGCGTTAAACTCATCGTATGAGTGATATTTAAAAACATGCAAAATGTTGGATAATTTATTTATGGGCGCAGCCCCGGGCACGGTCAAAACGTTTATGCAAAAAGTTTAATCAACAAAACTAAATCGCTTAGAACGTAACTAATTTACGCTGCGGTACATGATGCAAAGTTTGGCCCATTTGCGCATCATAATGATAAAAGTTGGCTGTCCCGCGGCCATGCGAAAGGTGTTGCCACGTGGGGTAACTGAAAATAGTCCGAGTTGAAGCTGAAAATATTCTCGTAGTCATAAAGCGCATGGCGCAGTTGATTAATGCAGTCGAATTGATGAGACAAATTGTGGATTAATTTAAAAGGGCCGATCCATGCAAGGAGAATTTCAATGGACTTTTGCTGTTCTGAATAGCAAGTGGAAGCGCAGTAAAAGCACATAAAAAATGCAGAGAAGGGGCGAAAATGAAGCTGAAGAGCAGTGCACACTTGAATGGCAACATTGAATACGCATATGATTCGAAGTTCACATGTTAATTAAATAGAAAGCCCAAACAGCAGCCGCACAACAGTGCGTATGCATGATGCGAGCCACTTGTAACCAAACCCAAGTTGAGTCGAGTTGAGTCGAGTGCAGATGAGAACAAAAGGAGGAAACGCTGCCTTTCATATCAATTTGTTTGGCCTACGCATTGAATTGCGGTTTATGGATAAGCACAAGATGAGTGGAGCAACAGCAACAGCAGCAGCCGCACAGGCATCCGACAGATACGCAGATAGGCTGTGGGAAAATAGGGAACTGGCAATTGCAATACATTTGAGATTGTGGCCAAGTGCTGCGGGGTGGGGGCGTGGAGCACGTCGAGTACTACTCAAAATTTGCAGAATTCATTTATGCAAATGAAGTGGCTTCTATGACGCCGACTCTCAGCATGCACAAGAGAACCGCCAAGCCCAGGCCAGAGCCAAGGGGTTGGCTGCTCTGGAGTAAAAAACAAAAGAAGCCAATGCGAAGACAAGTAATGAATGAAATTTGAGCAGATTATTCAGTTCCTTTTGCGCAACAATTAAACAATTTACGTACATTTTCGAGTACTCTAACATTTTGCCAACTAATTACGCTAGGGATGAGAGCTTTAAGGACCTGCTCAGATTGGACACCCACGGGGAGTCTCTAGCTGTTGAGTTGCCCGAGTTCATTTGCGCTGATGAACCTGAGCACAATGCCTGCGGGAGACGAGCACAAGAAATGAATACATAAAGCTCAATTAGTAGTCGGAGTAGATGCTAAAATGAGAGTGGATAATATAAAGAACTTCATATTTTGTTATTTAATTTGATTAAGGTGAAGGCGACCCAGAAATAAGGGTAGAATAGAGGTAAAATGTTTGTAAATTCGTAATTATTTACCTCAGCTTGAGCAATTGAAATGAACTGTGAAACTAGTTGGCACAATGCACTTTGCTCAAGTGTGCTTAAGACCTCAAGGATTTCCGCTTGTCAACGCCGAATCGCAGCGAATGTGGACTTAGTGTGGACCAAGAGTAGATCCCAATTCAAAGCTACGCTCCCAGTTCCCAAATCACTTTCAAACCTGTGCACACTGATTTCGAGCGCCTGCCAAATGCATATATGTAGGATTTATATGTATATAAATATATATAGCTGCGACAAATCTACGTATAATATGCATGTGAATCTGCGGAGCTTTTACGATTCGGCCAGCGGGGATTATGTGCTCAACGGTTGTGCAACTGTCACTAGCATTGAAAAGCCCGAGGCGGGGGCAAGCCCGCCAGGGGGACTGTCACACGAGCGGACAACGACAGTAGCGATGTCAGTTGTTGATTAAATAAAAGAGAAACCATCCCGAAAAAAAAAATATATAAAACAGGGGAAAAAACGATGCTGAACAAAGGCAAATGCAAAATGAAAACTAAACTAGAAAAAAGTTTACTTTTAACATCGATTCCCAGGGCATTTTTTAGTGCACTGCAACAAATACAATAGGAGCGAATAGGGCGAAAGGCTGTGTGTGAGAGAGAGAGAAAGAGAGCAAAAGACAGAGAGAGAGAGAGAGAGAGAGAGAGAGAGAGAGAGAGAGAGAAAATGGTCGAAATAAAGGGCTAGAGTTGAAACCTGACAGAGTGCAGCATATAAATAATTCAGGCCGAAATGTCAAACAGCGTCGACTAAGGATGATTTTTGCGGAAGTTGTTGGCATTCTCGGCTCCTCGCAGCCATCTACAACTTTGCAGCATGAATAAGTAAACCATTGTCTGGGACCACCGGCCCCTCTGCCTGCTGCCGCTCCCGCTCCCGCATAACCCCGTTGCAACAGACCTTCATTGTTAAAAAGTTGTTGACGTTGATGCTCTCTACGTGTAAAAAGGTGAACAACATTTGTAGACTCGCAATTGAAGTGACATTTCACACGGCATCCAAACCTCTTCCGCCTTTCCCACCCGCTCACCCACACAGCGGTATACCTTTTCCAGTAGCCCCCACTCCCTCTTGCCGCATCACGTCATCCGTCTGCCAAAGTGACTTCTGGTGACTTGTGCCGCTCACGTCGCAATTATTTGCAGCAAGTTGAAATTTATACCCACAAAACTTTTGCCCGAATCCACACACACACACACACACGCACACTGAATGAATACATCAAACAGCGATAACCATCCCTTGGACCACAACAAAGCCAAAACAAATAATTTCCATCAGGCGCAATTGCTGGGGCGTTTCGCCCTACCACCCCAGAAGGGGAGTTGGGGTTGTTCTCAGCCTCTTTAGGGGTTGCTACGGTTTTGCCGTTGCGTTTCATTACTGAATGCCAGTTTATTAAAAAATTTGTGCCCAAAATTTAATAAAAACATCAGCAAACGACGTTGCAAGAAATCACAACACTTGACGCGCAAAATTCGTACTCTCCCCAACCGCCATAAAAAAAAAGAAGTAGAAGCCTCCACCCGTTGGCCAGGCCAGCATCCCCCGGCCGGCGGTCAGAGACTGTGCTATGACGCACCGGATGCCCGGATGCCCAAGCGGGCGTTATATGTATGTGTACATATATTTTTTTCGAGCACTTGGCAGGCCACACGTTGAACCGTGGCTCGACATCCCTCAATGTGTTGCCCGCCGGGGGGTTGCTTCCGTTATGCCACCCCCTGTCGCAACCGTTTATTGCCTTTTCTTTGGGTTTTCTTTTTGTTTTTGTTTGGCAACTGTTGCTTCTGTTGCTGGCCATTGTTTTTGCCATTTCTACTACTGCTGCTGCCGCTGCTGCTGCTGCTGCTGCTTCTTCTGTTGTTGCAATGTGTCGCATCATTAATTTTCTACTGTTATTTGTTTGCAACCACCACCCCCAGCCCCTATGGCCACCCTTTTTGGAATGTAACTCATATCACGCCTTTGTATCTGCGCCGCCGCTTCCATAAATTTTGATAATGTGTCAATTTATGAATGGCCCCATTGGCGACCGCTTGTCTATTTGACCGAGGGGATTGTCTGCTGTCAGTATATTGATTGTTTTATTGATGACCCCCCAGCACACCCTCCCGTGACAGAGCCGGAACCTTTCGTCTTACTTTATGGTCTGACAAGTGTATAGAATATTGAGAACTTGATTCTTAGTAGTTTATCATAAACGATTAGCACCTTTTTATCGGCAAGTGTCTGGCAGCTCTATATATAGATTGTGCCTCCCATATCCATAATAGATAGATAGGACACAGGTGTCGAATTTGCTCCGACAGATAGCTCCAGATCGTTAATTTGCGAGATGGGATCTCCAATCAAAGAAGATGATTTCTCACAACTTTTATGAAGTCAAATTTTTGTGAGCTGCTAAAATGGACGCGGGACAGCAACAATTGGCCCGATTCGTGCTCAATATGGGAATATTGCTCTAATATCAAGTAATAAGAACTATTATAGGATATAAACTATACTCTTATCCAAAGCTCTTACGCACATTCATTTCTTTTTGAAATGCGAGTTGAAAACATATATTAACAGCGAAAAGTAACATGCAGCTGACAAAGGTTCTTTACAAAGGTCTTGAATTAATGCAAGCTCCCACTTAGATACTTGAGCGAATTATGTACATATATTGTATGCCCTGATCCAGGGGAATTTCTGGAAGTGTCGTATTAATTTGAACACTCCGGCTTATTTAATTATTCATAGCCAATGTTTGTTCAATTAGAGCAAAAGCCGATGCCAGTGACTAATTAATGGATAGACAGCATCATCATTAACTCTGTCGCACACACGACATTCCTGAGTATTCGTTGCAATCGGACTAATTAGGAAATTATATTCATTCGCCTCTGCGATTTGTGTCCTGCAGAGGGGCAGCGGAGAAAGGCGAACGGCATACGAGAGAGTTTTTAGCAATTTATAAAAGTGTGTGTGGGTCGCTGAACTTCTGCGCATGTTGCCTTCGGTATTTGATATAAGAATTATTTCAGCATAATATTTGCTTTATATCAAGTGAGTGCGAGGCCCCATTTAAATATGCACAAACAAATGTGCTTGTGCCTGTGTGTGGGTAGAAATACCTCCACACGCACATTTCGAATGTATTCATTTGTTTGTAATTAGGGATTAAGTAAGATTACAACCATCAATATCAATTATTCGAAGGCCCCACCATATGCCAATGTATTAGTTGCCGTACATGTGTTTATTACAATTTACGCACAACTGAAAGCCGACAAAAAGGAATAAAAAAACAATACAAGAAAGCTTAGGACGAGAATAATCGACAAGCAGACACCCTGTGTTAAAGTAATAAGTGTTTTACAAAGTTTTTGTTTGCTTTCATTGATCTCTGGGTTTGTAAAGGTAAAAGGTAAAGCTTTTTATTCAATCATCTTTTCAGTCATGTCAAAAGTCATGCCTCCCTTCTCACGCACACCTTTTGACTAGAGGGTATCAACACAGAGAATAACAAAAGCCTCCCCCCATGTCATTTACATGGGAGCTGAGAAGAAAAAAGAAGCAAATAACAATAGTTGGGGCACAATACATTATATAAATTAATGTTGATTTAATGGAATACATATTCATTGTGCTCCAGCAAAGTACAGTTTGTGGGTATTTAGTTAATTGCAATTAAATTCGCCACCGCAAATTGTGGGGTAAATGCTGCCCCGCACACAAATCGTAGTCCACTTTGCCATTGGCTATTTATGGCTAGCAGAAAGAAAAGCTCATATGGAGCGTGCGATGCCATAAGATAAATCCGCTTATGGCCTGACCGCATGTGTACTGGATACTCTGAGTAGATGAATTTTGGACAGAAAGCTGACAAGTGATTGGGAAACACAAATAAGCATAAAAATGGCTATTAATAGTAATCATTCGTTAAGGTACTGTCTCTTAAAGATACTTCGCCTGGAAACCTGTGAGGTCAACGGCAAAGGTTGAAAGACGTCCTCTTTTAAGCCCCAAAGCGGTAAATCACAATAATCAGAAAGATGTACATATACGACTGTGAAAGTAAATAAAAGCACCTTCCAGCTCGTCTTACCATTTATACTCTGACTTTTCCCACTTTCACTCGAGTAATTACATTTGTATGCCTTGCATCCATTTCTAATTTCTGAATATCGCAGTTAAGCCAAAGCGCACTGAACGGACAAATTTGAAATATACAAAAAAAGAAGAAAAATAATAAATAAAATAAATATTATTGTTGCGCTTCCTTATGTTGATTATAACAAAGTGCGAGTTTAATGAACAAAAAAGGACTAATAACAGATCAGATGATTAGGCAAATTAGAACGAAATTTAGTTATCAGCAATATTTATACAAATTGATGAGTTCCAGTATTTAAAAAAATATGATTGTTGATGATGTTTAAGCTGTCCTTAAGTCTGACAGAAGTCTAAACTATTTCAATTTGAAATAAAGTTATTTCTATTAGTGTAAAGGCTTTATTGGCTTTCCTCGATATCGTAGGAAGCACTGCGTATACTTATTATAGTCTTCAAAAGCAAGTTAAGACTCAGAATATTGTTAATTTTATGGACCCTATAAACATAGAATTTAATATTTTAGCTCCTACTTTGTCGTTCAGAAAGGTTTCCTCGCTGTGGTTTCCCTTCCTTTTGCTTCTCTTCCTTTGGCTACCGTTTGATGCAGTTATACCTAAGTTCAAATACTTTCTGCAATTTCTAGAACTCTGGCCAACAAATTCTATTTGACAGCATTATAAAAAGAATATTAAGTCAATTTTCATTATGTCTTAGCATATTGTGTTGCCACTTTGTTCTTGCCTAACTAAAGGGAATTGCAAATTACATGTGTCCCTGTAATTATTTTTGCCGCAAGCTTCGTGTCTGTTATAGATACTTTTGGGTGCATTTCATAAAGTCATTTACAATTCTCTTTTATTTTCTGTTCTAATTTAACAAAATTAGCAAATAAAAAAGTTTCTTTTCCGCAAAATTACACAAATGTAATTCAAATGCCATCGGGGCGGCCGACACGAAAGCGAAGGCCCCCCTCCCCCCCGAAAAGGCAAAAGTCAAGCACAAGGCACCAGGCAGAAGTGAGCAGAGGGCGAATGGCCCATAATGGGGGAAGGGGCTTGAGCTCATTTTCAAGAAAACTTTTTGAGAATTATATGATAATTTTAATATACAAACAAATTGTGTGGCACTTTCAATAAAACTTTTGCCATTTCTTGTGCTTTCAGCTGTTCGCCCGGACAGTTGAGTTATTAGAGTATTATGTGTAAAAATTTACGGTCTCAATAGCTACACACACACACACACACACACACACACATACATATACACTCAGTTATGCATTTGCCGCAGCACGCAGTTTGTAGCTCCATGCTGTGGCATGCAACTCATCTATGGCTCGTTTTAGTCACTGTCATGCGGTAATGATTGATGCAACTGACAATTGCGGCAACATCCGCACAACAATGGGCCAGAGAAAGCGCAACGCAACGCAGCGCAGCGCAACCATGACAAATCAATCTCCACAACCGAAAAACCCATTGCCACATCCACGCTCCCCTTCTCCCCTTCTATGGCCAACCCCTCAATGTCTTTCCATGCCCATGTATCCAGCAATTTTGACGCTGTCAACTTCAAAAACAGAAATGGCACATTTGCATGACAGCTCAATTCGTGAAATATTCGACGATGAACCCACTCGTATCTGTGTGTGTGTGTGTGTGCGTGTGTATGTGTGTGTATCTTTCAGTATTCCTCTCACTGTTGAGGAACTCATATTGCAACTGTTTGCCATCAGCATATCAGGGGTAAATCATTTGATTCGCATCCAATAATGTGTGAGATGGAATCAACTGTTCAACCTATTGTGAAGTCTTAAAGACGTGAATATTGTACCTGACGAACTTGAATATTAATTTTATGTCTATGCCAACTGTTTAGAATAGAACACTTATGATCGATCGAAATCGCTTGATGTTAACAAATAAATACAAGGACTCAAGCTTAACAAGTAAAAGGCTCTAGTTGGGAGTTTCCGACTCGGCGTTACCCTGAAGATTCTTCTACCAACACCTCGTTTGCTTTAGCAGTACCTACTTGCCGATTAATTAGTTGAACCCTCACCTCCTTACATTTTATGTCTATCCCAAATGTTTGGAATAGAACACTGATAATTGAGGCCAGTTAAGAACAAATATTGATCGGAATCGGTTGATCTTCACAAATAAATACAGGGACAAGGTCTCAAGCTTAACAAGTAAAAGGCTCTAGTCGGGAGTTTCCGACTCGGGGATACCCTGAAGATTCTTCTACGAACACCCCGTTGGCTTTAGCAGTACCTACTTGCCGATTAATTAGTTCAAGCTTCATTAGAGACAAAGCAAATCCAATTTGCGCTTATTCCAGCAGGTCGAACATAGATTCTACATAAAATATAGTCAAAGTCAGGGTTTGCTGGCCAAGCGCAAGTAATACTTCTGCAATCAGAGTCTATGTAAAGGCCATAATTTGAATGTCCATTATTATTTAATAGTCCGCGGTTGTGTATGCCTCACTTTGCGCTGTCTATGTGTCGGTCGGACTGTCTGGCCCGTGTTTTATATATGTATTTGCTATAAATATTTGAGGCAAAGACTTTTTTATGGTTTTACTGCAGTGGAATGACACCAAGCCGCACTTAAAATGCCAATTTTCGACAGGCAAAACCACAATTAATACGCCGTAGTCGTTGTCGGCCATCTGTCTCGTGTCTGATGCGTCTGTCCGACCGACCAGTGGCCAGTGGCCAGTGGCCGCCAGTCAGCGACAGTTGCAACTGGCTGTGGCAGTGGCAGTGGCAGTCGGCAGTCGGCAGTCGGCAGTCGGCAGTTGGCAGTTGGCAGTGCAATTTCAGTTCGGGCCAATGCAATCAAAAAGGATTCACATCCGCAATATCAGCGATGACCTCAAAATCAACATTGGGCCGACCAAGCCCAGCGACTGTCCAACCGGGCAGCCAATTTATTTGTTGACCCGTGGGCAATGCAGTCAATTTTTCGACCAACTGACTGACCTCCCCTCCCTTTGATCCAGTTGCGGAGTTGCAATCTGTGCCAGCTGAACGTCCGACCGTCCGTCTCTCCCTCTCTCTCTCTCTCTGTCCGTCTGTTTGTCCGTCGTGTTGGGCTGTTTGTTCGGTTTTGCTGGAAATAAACCTTTGAGTCGCAATTTTTACGTTCGACTGCGGAAGACCACAAAATAATGACAGGAAATTATCTCAGAGTAAGAATATGGTAGGTCAGTTGGCTGACATCCAAAACAATTTTGCTCTGTTGTGATTACGACTTTTTGCCCGGTAGTCCGTTGACAACTGCAACGAGCTTGTTCCGTGCTCTCTGCCGTCTTTATTGGCTTTTCGTAATCTGTTTGTAGGCTCCCATCTGTGGGCTCTGTCTCTCAGTTCATTGTCACTAATTTGCTGCAATTTGCCAACTTATAGCATTTATTGAAGCTGATCTCCTGCTGCTGCTTGTGCTGCGTTGCCCCGACCGCAGCCCCAGCTCGAAACATTTTTAATTGAAAAATTGAATGCAACACTTGACTATGGCAACGGCAGGTTGGGGGATGTGAGCGCGGGGCCAAAAGTTCATGCAACAACTTTTTACACCTGAAGTGATGCGAGGGGGGGGGAGGGCTGGGAAAAACTGCTCAAGTTTTATAATTTTGTTAACATCAAAAAAATAAAAACAGAGAAAACATTATAAAAAAGGGCAAGCGCAGGAGCCGGGCACAAAATGAAAACACTTTGTAAAAAGTGCAAAGTTTTGTTTCGTGTTTTGGTTTCTCGTTAAAAGGTATTTTGGTTTTTCTTGCCTCTTTGTTATTAACCAATTTGCAAAGTGCGTTTAAGTTTACAACAAAGCGAGCAACGGAGAGTGGCATAACTTTAATTACTGATACACCTTGAAACCGTTCTTTATTCTTCAATTATGCATGGAGAGATCTTAAAAAATGCATGTTGATAATTAAATGTTAAGCTTTGATTTTGAAAACTAATCCTGAATCAGTTGTGCCCAAAGTCTTTCCCTTTTTTACAAAAAGTCTTTCCCTTTGTAGACAGATTTTACATAAAATGGAGACACAAAATTGGCTTTATCTAACAAATAACACCCAAATCTAGCTGAATACGTTTAAGTCTAGCCAAGACGCGCGTGTGTGTGTGTGTGTGTGAGAGATGGTTTAGCTGTTGCTTCAGCGGACGTGCGACTTTTATCCTGCTGAAAGGTGTTAATTGAGTGGCTTCATTTGCTCAACGGAAATGCCCATCAATTAAGGTAATCACGCAACAAAGTCACACCGCATGCCACGCCCCCGAAAAGCGTCCATGCCAAGGCAATGGCGGAGGTCGCCGACCACAGCAGGGCAAAGAGACCAGAAGCCAGCCAGAGTCAGGGCCAGAGAGTGCGGACTGTCTGTGCTGTGGTCGTTGGCATTAACGACGGCCGTCTAAAAAACTGCGTGACTGACACGCCATGTCCACGAGAGCATGTCCAAGTCGAAGTCGGACTAGCACTAGCCCGTGGGGAACGTGTCCGGGGTGGAGGGGTTGGGCTGGGCACGGAACAAGGGGAGTCGGTGTTGGCTTTGTGCTTGGCTTTGTTAGCCGGACACAAAGGCAAAAAGCGCTCCTAATTGGCCGGCTAACTGAAAGTGGCTGCGGCTTGCTCTATTCACATGTCAATCAAAGCGACACTCACCCGCACACACGCCCACTGGCACAACCCATTTGGGGATATCAAATTCAAAGAAAATTTGCCTCCCGCTGTGACAATCAATTCATTACAAGCGCCAGTTGACAAATTTCAGAAATGCCAAACACAGAGCTGAACCCAAACATGAAAACTGGGGAAACGCTGGAAAAGGCTTCAATCTCTATCTCTCTTGCACACAATGCAAATATGCGAGAGCGCATAAAATGAGCGGTGGAACGTGCCGCAACATCAAATGATGAGATTATCGTAAACTCGCAGAGACCATAAAGCAGCAACAGCATCCGTCTCGGAGCGGCTCCTAGAACGGGCCTGTCCTGGCCGTAAAAAACGCTTAATAGTCCATTAAAGGGATTAACACAGGCGGGCAGCAGTCGGCAGGGCAAAATAGCTGAACAAATTCCGCGACATGGCCCATGTCAATCGTTAGCCTGGTCTGGTTGCCCGAGATACTCGATGCTAAAAATCAAACAGCGAGACGATTCCCACACGGCCAACGCTGCGTATGAGCTATATTGAAAAGTGTGCACAATCGAATTGAGAGAATTCTTTATTGCTTGCTGGCGGGCGGTCGGTCGGGCGTTAGGTCGGAGGCTGGCGAACGGTCGATCGCAGGCTTAATATAGGCAAATTAAACTAAGCTCGGGAAATTGCGTTTCAGTCACGTTCCAAGCAATACACAAAATGGCTCCATTTCCGTTCCGTTTCGGGGCAAAAGTAAACCAAAGCCTGAATACGAGTATAAACACATGCAATTTCCAGAAAAAAGAACAGAATACTTTTTTCAGATGAAGAAGACGAAATACCCTAGCTGTCTAATCTTCATGTACTTTAAAGTGGAATTTTTAGTTAAGGAAAAACGTGACCAAAAAGGTAATGAAATCTAAGTTGGGAGTTTAGTCTTTGACTTGTTGGATCGAATGCAAACTATGGGATATCGAAGAGGCGAGAAAAAGTGCCTATGAAAAGAAAAACGAAATGAAAAGTAATATTGAAAAATGAGATCAGGATATTATAAGTATGACCTTTCTATGCCGATAAGGAAACTACATTAATCTTGGCAGATAAAATAAAATCAGAAATGTCTACTTCCGGCATGACAAACTCTGTATACCCTTTGGAAGTGTACAATAACTCGAACACTCTGAAAATAATGCAATAAAAGTGGCATAAAAATAAAAATCCACGACCAAAGCACACTCTGTCGCAGACACACACCCACACACACACACACACACACACACACACACGCCCACATGCTCGCACAGCATTTGCAATAACATAACAGGCAAATCATAGCGAAAGCATAGAAAAAACAAAACAGCAAGAAATCATAAATGTAATTGGGAATTTTATGCGTCAACGGGGGGGCTGAAACAGAAATGCCTTCCAACCCTCCAAGGAGCTGCTGCCCGTCCTCCTCTTCTTCAACACCCTGCAATGTTGTGCAAATAAAAGTTGAAATTGTCGCAAATTCTTGGGAAATAACAAGAAATTTTCCACAAAGCGCGCAAACTGGAAAAGCCGCTCGTCCCAAGCAAATGTCTCAAAATTTTCTCGCCCCCAACCCCAGGCGCCCTTTGAACGCTGCGCGTATGACGTTGACGCTTTCGCCATTTAAACTTCCTGCGACAGCTGTGAGTTAGACTGAAATACACACACACGCACACACACACACACACACACGCAGGCACACAGACGCACTCACAATGGGCGCCTGCTCGGTTTATTGCCAGCAATCAATTAAAACGGCAAAGTCATTTGTGACAAAAACATTCACAGACATTTAACTTTACGGACGGAATTTGTTATATACGCCGTAGAAAATCGATATATGCACATATGTGTGCACATACATATACACACATGTATTGTAATATTTCAATGTGATTCTGCGAAAAGCAGTTTCTGGTTAAGGTTTCGAGTGATTCGTTGAATCCAATTAACGAGTCAAGTGTCAACATCAAAGAGATAAATTATTAAAAATCATAGTCTATAAAATGTAACATAAATCCTGAAATATGTCAAATATTCCATTAAATGCAGGCCACTTGCAACATAATTGGCCGAGAGAATGATTCGAAATAACCAGAGTTGAAAAGCAGGAAAAATAATTTAAGTAATTTTATAATTTTATTGTATAACTATTGCAATATCAATTCAATGAAAGTCGCTGGAAACTAAACTGAGAGCAATTTTACTTTGTGATTTAGCATTGAAAAACATAATATAATTTATTAATTACCATTTGGAAGCATGTCAATAAACACAACGAAAGCCTGTCAAAATTTCCCCAATCAAAGTGAGGCCTCAGTCGAACTGTGGGCAAATAAACCCTTGCAACAGGACATCGGAAATGCACCCCATTAGCAAAATGTTTGCTCAATAAATTGAAACTACATAGACTTTAGTAATTTTCAAATCCAAAATAAACACGTTCCAGCTGCGCAGGGGGACCGAGCTGCTCCGGCCGGACTGGCCGGTCAGTCGGAGCACTGCCAAAGCCAAATCAAATGTGCAGCTGCTAATATTAAATGTACACAAACGGAAGAGTTAATCCTTATCGACAATTTGACATCAGCAATTTTCGATGCTTTTGCTTTCAAATAACGGAAACCATTAAGTTGTCACATGCACATGCAACTCTGCCACAACAGAAAAATAATATTAGACTTGCCTGCTGGAGCGTGCTCGACTTGCAGATACCCAGCATTCGAAATGTATTTAGTATACCTGATTGAGGACATACTTGATTGAGGACATAAAATCTATAAAATAATCATATTCAAATTTGATAACACATTTTGAATGATGAAACTACATTATAATCTCGGCAGATCAAAAATGTATTGCGTAGAATCTGCTTCCAAATGTTTCTGTATGTTTCCTGTTCGCTCTTAAGGTCCGGCCCAGATCCAGTTTGCAAACTCATCTAAATTGTCGCTACTTCGCTCAAGCCAAGTTTCCCATTTGAGCTTGAATTGAACCTTGTTTATCATATTGACAAAGTTAAAAGTTAAAGCTAAAGAATATTGCAAAATGAGCAGCTAGTCTGAAGTTTAATTGTTTAACAGTCCGAAATCATTGTAGACTAGTGCTTGCGTCTCTTTCCCACATTTGCCATGTTTATACCCGTTTGTCCACAATGAAAGTCACAGGGTATAAAAACAGAACCGAAAGGGTGGCCGTTCATATATCAGCTGTGAGGGAACAGCATAGAAAAAAGGCTCTGCGAACTGGCGGCAGGACTGTGGCCATTTTCAAATGTTGTGGACAATGTGCGTGTGTATGCGTGTGTGTGTTTGTGGTGTGAGTGTGGGTGTGGGTGTGGGTGTGATGCCGCCGAATGCCACAAGTGGTCATTCAGACAAATGGCCAAATGGCGGCGCTCATGAATAATTCAGATTTTAAATTGCATTTATGCAAATGCCATGCGGATGCTTGCAGATTTTCGCCACTGGCTGTCGCGAAACGGAGGCGTCACTAGCACCAGCAGCAGCAGTAGCAGCAGCAGCAGGAGCAGCACCCGTTGCCAGGACCAGCTCCTGGTGACGCATTTGCAACTAAATGCCCCGAAAGCTGCGAGTTTTTCGCTAATGCACAATTTGTATGCGTCAACACTTTCGTCAGAGCCGACGAGCAGACAAAGCGGGCGAGCTCCGGCTTGCATTAATTTTTATCAACCCAAATATCAAAACGGCGTTGATAGGGCCAAGGAGCAGCTGGCTTAAAGTCACCGTCAAAGCCTGGGCTGAAACGCGTACCGGGATGGAGGCCAAGTGAATCAGTGACCCGGCAGGATATAAAATAGTCGTCACTTCGAGGGCCACCTGTTTTGTGCTCAACTCTTTCGCAATTTGTGTGTGTGTGTGTGTGCGTGTGTGTGTGTGTGTGTGAGCAATGCCAACTGCAGATGTTTTCCCTCTGTCTCTCCCTCTCTCCACTTACATCGCCATCGCCATCTCCAGTTGGAGTCTCGGTCCAGAAACTTGCAGATTTATTGCACAGAAACTTTTATTGCCTTATAGAATATGTACGAGAGTACGGGCCAAGATAAAGATGCAATCTGTAACTTGTTCGAGGGAAAAAAGAATTTGGCCAGCTGCTTCGAATAGTGCGGGTAATTGTAGTCCACCGGACGCCATTTGCTTATCCAGACGGAACATGAGTATCTGGTATCTGGTATCTGTAGTTGCCAAAGGCATTTAATTGCCACAAGTCTGTTCTCTTAATTACCTGTTAGTTGCCATTAGCATCTATTGAAACGACTAAAGGCAGCACAGATGCTGCTCAAAGGTTAAAGGTTGGTGACATTTATTTCTTGTTGCCTGCTCAGTTTCCCTTAACTAAACTCTTTGGTGACACCTTGAGAGTATGCGGCACTTGATGCATAATTTGATGCAACTGTTTCTAGTTTGAATATCTTATTGCAACTGTGAAAAAAAACTATACAAATAAATTAGAGCATTTGACTAGGGCAAAAGAAACAGTTCAACATTTAAATGCAACATATGTAAGCATATCGAATTACATTAAATTGAATCAAAGGTCTTACAATAATCTTTCAGCCCAGTTCCGTTTTGAAGATGTCACAAAAATCTCCCCTCCCCCTATCTCCTCTATAGGAGATAGGAAAACTTTTTAAAGAAACGCAACATTGAATGGAAACAATTAAAACTTTAGCATATATCGACAGGAGTGGGCGTGACTGCAATAGTTTTGACCCTATTTATGGAGTAGTTTTTGCGTAACCTAATTTGAAATAATTTGAACATCTCGTGTGACATTCTCTCATTATAAATCTATTATCGATAATAATCACTTCATGAAAGAGGGGCAGTTTTTCCCTCTTCTAACCAAAATCGATTTAATAAAATATAACGTGCTGTTTAGTTTTCATACTCCCGCCCTTGTCCGACATTTTGAAAAAATCGTAGTACTTACATTGAGAATGGCAAGTTTATTTTTAACATTCTTGTAAAACTATCGGCTAACTACTATGTGGAACGTTATGGTATAGGAACATAGGTCTAAAAATGGTTGCAAGGCGAAATCTTAGGCAACATATTAACATATGGTGAGAGAAGCTAAATGTTGTTCAGTGTAAATCGCCTATTGCTTGAAATTAGTGGCAACTTTTCATAACATTCAACTAGAACATTCAAATATCTATACCATAGAAAATCAGAATAATCGGTGGAGTCGATAACGATATATACAATCTCCCATCTCTAGTGCACAGAAAACTTCAAACTTCGAGAGTAGAAAGTTGGTAAAGAGAAATGCGCTCAATCGTACGAGGGTTAAAAATCAATGCATATACTCAGACACCACGTCGATTGTACGAAACAGAAACAGACGGAATGCTTCAGTCACTGACCGCCAAGCTGGAAAAGCTTGAAAGGGATTTGCAGAAGCGAAACTCAACCATGAATAAAAATAGCACATCAAACGGACGACAGCTTGTAAGGCGAGAAGCTCCGGATCAAAGCTGGAACAGCAAGCAAAATAAAATTCAGATCGGACCAAATGGTACGAGGCTATCGAGAAGAATGTACTCGCGGCTTGATTTGAGTTCATATCGGAATGCAACACGCGACTTGTGCTACATGATCTTCGGCAGGGAAACACTTGGTACTCATACTCTATCTGGCCGTGTGGGACCAGGCGCCGTGCAAAACAATATAAAAACCAAGGAGCAGCTAAAGCCGACTTTGGTTGAGGATATAGTACATCATATAATGAATAAATTTGAGGTGCAGCAGAATCAGGTGTTGCATGCCATACGCCTGGCTTGCCGCAACTCGGCCAGGACTCTGATGGAACGGAAGGATAAGTGAGGTTAGGTTGTCCCAGTCAAGGATAAGTGAGGTTAGGTTGTCCCAGTCAGGAATTTGATGGAAAATGTAAGGAATAAGTGAAATTATGTTCATTGTATATATCTTGCCAGATATTAAACATCGTTGAACTGAATTGAAAGTTGCCTCGAAAGTCAATTTCGATAGCCTTATCGAGGCCTTAAACATGGCCATCGCTTGGGGATTCACTCTCCCACTCACTCTCTCTTGGAGAAATCAATCAAATGGATCTAATGGTCCCTTCGACAATAACTGTGTGGCCTCAACTTAATGATGCTAATCGGATTTGAAAAATAAGAAAGATATCGAGGACGGCGAAGTGCGTATCACTTGCCATAACAACGAGTAGGGTTTCCTCAATGGGCGCAAAGAAAAGGCAGAGCCTACAAAACTGGAGGAGGCATCACGATTGTCCAACCGTCCACACACATCGATGAAGGGTCGAGGATTCGGTTCTTGTTAGTGTAAACAAGCGTCAACCGCATGGAAATGGGCGCCGCTTTGTTGGCCGTCATTTGATGCGAATAAACTCGAATGCGTTGCGACTCGATTTGATATTCATTTATGCGCCTCGAAGATAAGCACTAAATAAATAAATTCCCACCCCCGCCCCAAGTGGGATGTTGGGATGGACTATGGACTGAGAAAATGTAAATAAATGAGTGGAAAAATATGGTAAAAATTCAAGACAGACGCCGCTGGGTGAATCATCGATGGCATCAAAACGATTTAGTCTCGATTTACTTTATCGCTCGCTCTATCTCTCTCCTTCTCTCTTGTATGCAGCCCTCTCTTTCTGGCGCATTTACAATGACAGCCAGCAGCTGTAAATTGTTGGCGGCTAAGTTTAAATTACAACTGTCAATCGAATCGCAAGCGAAACATGGCCGAAAGCGCGTTAGTTGGTAGCTGTTATTACCATTGTTGTTATTGATGTTGTTCTTGTTGTTCTGCTTATGTTTATGTTAATGCACATATGTTGTTGCGAAATCAAAACATCATGAAATTGTTTTTCCAACATCATTTCCATTTTGCTTGTTGTTTTTGCCGGGCATATTTCCGTGCGTTTACAAAAAGGATATGAACAACATCCGGCGTTTGGGCCCATAATTTCTAACAACATTTTACTACTCATTGCATTTGACCAAGCCGACGAACCCAGCCAGCCAGCCAGCTAGTCGGCCAGCCAACCAGCCAACCGATTTGGTTATTACAAACTCATATCTTGTGCTGTTGTTGCGGCGCATAACCAAACTGACCGCAGGGCAAGGGGCCGGCGGAGGGAGGGTTGGAGAATTTGACCAATTTTGGGCGCTGCTAAAAATGCTCCAAAATTTGCATTTTATATTAACGGAAACAGTTGTTGCCTTTGAGCGCACACACGAGGCCAGACCTGAACTAGCAGCTTCCCCTCGCAGCCCTCCCCTGCAAACCCTTGCCAGCCAATGTGCCCACTCCGGTTATTGCTTCAGCCGGGTGCACATTTCCCAAACAAATTTGACGCGTTTATGCATGTAAATTAAACAAATTTGATTTTAAATATCTTTTGGCAAAAGGCAACCAACCAACCAAAACAAACCAAGCAACCCACCAGCGACCCGAACGGACACGAAGCCTGCCATATGCACAGGGCAGCCTCATAAATATAAATCCCGCAATTTCAGTCCAGCCAAAGGAAATGCGAGCCAGCTGAGACGAATTTACTCGGCGGTTTTTCAATTTTCTGTGGTGCGAGTATATTAATGTTGATGTGTAAGGGAAACCACTTAGGAGGTGCCTCATGGCATATGCGACCACTTGTTATGCGCAATTGGAAGCGCAAACGAAGCGCGTAGACCACACAGATACCCTGTGCCTAACCCCTAGAAGCAGTATTTCCTTGAATACACATTGAAAAACTAACTTGGAAGTTTTCCAAATTCCTGAACTGAAACCAAGCAAATGAAATGAATGAAACGAGCTGAGATCAAATTATCACAGGCTTTCTATCAGGACATAGCACATTGGGCAACAATCTATAAAAGCTCAAAATCGTGCAGACTCTGTGTTGAGAGCGAAGAAAATGCAGAGAACATCTTAGAGCAAAAATAGACTCTGACCGTTGATACTAGAACAATAAGAATTTTGTAGCTAGGGTAAATAATTGTGTATGATACAACAGGACGAGGAGCAGCTATAAAGATTATTTTCCACTGAGATAGATCCAGGTGGTCAATTTATAATAATAGTATCTAAAATCAATGCGAGGATTAATACTCTGCATCGTATGACAGATAACATGATTAGATACTATTTAAACAGAAAATGAATCTTTTTACTCGTACTTAACTTATGCATGAATTCGAGCTTGTCTCTCACAGTCACACTCAATCGACTTGAGAGCTGTTATCCTTGGCGGTTAAGATAATGGCTGCTGTCTAGGGCAGCTTCTAGTTGTGCACTGTCGACTGGCGTTGTTATTTATTCGTTACAGCAGCGTAGTCACAAGTACTTTCTACACAAATAACGAAGTGCGATACAAACCTGTGTGAGTAGAAACTACTTACTTAATTCTAAACTGCGTAAAGACTACTTAACTGTACTTTTGCAATGCTTTGCTGGGGTTTTAGCTAAGCAGGTGCTGAAATTTTCTATTTGTCACTAATAAATACTTTTCGCTTAGCTTATTTACCCTGCCAGAAATAGGAAATTCTGTGACGAAACTTGGCACGTGTTGCCGCATCCACTGAACGGATTATGAGTCCAAGCCATACAGCTCCCACAGCAGAGCCCAGGACCCGGGGCTATGGCCAGGAGCTTGGCGAAAATCGAAGAACATTTTAACAATAAAGTCAAACATACTGGGAACATTGTTGGCTGCACTTAAAAGTCCATTAATGGGCAGCATTAAGTGGACATTGTGTGAGTTTTAAGCACATTTGCTTCAATGTTTGCTCTGATCTGGTCATTGCACAAGTCTTGGATTAGCAAGAATTAAGCCAATAAACGAATGCTCGACTCTGAGATGACCTGTGCTCGGCCATTGGCAAGCTGACGAGCTTACACTTGGCTTATTCTCATAATTTTCCATGCTGTTTTATACAGTTTATCAATAAAATATACTCAGAAAATAAATATAAGTAGAAATTTAAATTTATTGAGTTATCACGTCATATCTCTGATCTGATCACTGGACACGTCTCGAGACGAATGATCCACTTTGAGATGGCCTATACTCAGTCTATACTTGGCTTATTCTCAGATTTTTCCATAAGGTGCCACTTATATACCAATAAACTATAATGAGAAAAACATATATATATATATATCATGTTATTCCCTTGCTTCAAATCAAAGAAGTAGTCCCAAACTCCGAACTCTGTAAGCCAGTCATGCACTACACTGGGAGCTTTGTTGCCTGCAGCTCACGTACACGACACACGTACGTGAAAGCTTTGTAAGCTTAAAGCACAACGTGCAAAATCAAAGCGTGTCGAGCTTTTCACAGCAGCATGCACTTATACATGCTCATTTACTAGTACCTTAAAGGAACTATTAAAAAAACGCATATTGAGGTTTCTTCACACATAGGGTATCGACTGGAAGGGTATTGGCCTGAAAATTAATTTGAAAAAGCAGTTGGCTGCCTTTTCGGGTCCCCATTTGAGCAGCTAACCAAAAAACATAATTTTGTTCTGCTGTTGTCGAGTTTCGCTCTTTCGCTGGGGGATTTTGCATGGCACGCAAAAACTGACAATTGCAGCGAATTTCAATGGCTGAAAAGAGCTATCGGGCGGGCGACTGCTATTGCTGCCTGTTGTTATAGTGGCCATTTCGGTTGTGCCAGTTGTTGTTGCCGGTTCGATTTTGCGCCGCTGGCTTTGAATTTACAGTTTGGCTGGGAATAAAACGCACGAATGCGCCGCCGCGAAAACAAAAATGACAATGGCAGGCAACAAATTTTGGAATTCCCAACAGCACTTCAACTTCCGGCTCTGCTATTTTTTTGTCCATTTTTTTTTTGTTATTCCTCTGTTGACAAAAGTTGCGTCGCATCCATTGAAAATGTGACTCCATTTGAGATTTGCCAGTCCACAAAAAAGAAAAACAAAAAAACAACAATGATAAATACCTGCAACATTTTGCATTGTGTGAGTGTGCGTGTGTGTTTGTGTGTGTGTGGGTATTTGAGTAATGGGCGGCACTTTTAAAGTGCAACAAACTGAAATTGGTGTCTGCATTTGGCCTGGTTAAATCCAGTTGCCATCGAATTGCTAAACTGACAATCTGTCAATCTGATGAGCACGTGCAGCGACTCTCAGAGTACTCGTCGCTCGGGAGCCTGCCCGAAATTTCGGCAATGCCTGAATTCTCAATCAACTGTGTGTGTGTGAGTGTGGCCCAAAGTGCTGGCCAAAAGTTGTTGGCAAGAAGAAGAAGACGCCGAAGAAGGCGGTCGGCTGGCTGCATTGGAAGGACACAAGCTACTTGCAGCAACAGCACAGCCCATCAATCAAATCCTCGATAAGGACCAAATTCAATTTTGACAAATCACAAATAGGCTTTTGTAAACTCAAATTAATGACAGTCGAGTGTCCACTGTGCGACAAGTTTCTCTCTGTATTGTACTTAATTACACACACACACACACACACACACACACACCACGCATACATATATAATTAGTTACTCGCTTATGTATTTGTACATGATCATTTAATTACTTTGAGATGTCCTTTGTTTTTGATGGATTATTTGAGCTGCATTTCATTTGTTGCCCTCAAGTGCATCGAGCCCAAGTTGGCCTGGAACAAAGCAAGAAGCCGCTTTATGCACTTGCTTTCGATATTATATGTACACACATCCGGCGGACAATGGACTTAAACGCTGGTCTCCTTATGCAATATTTCATTAGTATACAAAATTAAACTCAGTTGATTTAATCTATGTCTGTCTAGACAATCAATAACTATCATATTCGGTTAACTATTTAGTTTGCATTGAAATAGTACATTAACTAGAAATAATATTCTTACTCTTACATTGTGGCATTAAATTGAATTACCAACTGAGCTTACTTAAGAAATATATAGTACGGATTAGGTAGAGAGTCTCGTTCGTAAATAAACGGACGGACACGACTATAAAAACTCGGCTGTTGATGCAGATCTAGAATTTATATGCTTTAAGGGGTCGGAGATGTCTCCGTCCAGGCATTACCTAAAACATGGCAGGGTTGGAATACAAGGGTTTCAATACAAATTTTAGCTTCGACTAGTTTATTTATGTTAGATTTATATAACTTAAAGATCATATAGGATATAAGGCTGTAAAGTGGAGGACTTTATTGCACACAAACTAAAAAATTGAAATTGTTGATAAAGATAAACTTTCAATATTGTACAATATAGGTATTTATGCACTCCTTCTAGCATAGGTCAAGTAGCATTTCTGAAGGTTTGAATACCCTCGATAAATGTACTTTGGTTATAGAGTATTTACCCAGAGGATATATGTTGTTTGGTAGAGTATTACGAGAGCTGCAGTCTAACTGCAAAGCGAACTTTTCTCCATTAACTTCTTGAGAAACTTAGCCGAAAGTGTTCAACCCAATTAGGCTTTAACGTATTTACTTGTAATTTGTAGACTTAACTTTCCATGTTCCGTCTCAAACACAACTGACTTTATTTCTGGCTTTTTGCAGGTGTTGAATTTACGTCGTTTTCTTTGTTTTACGATAACAAATTGCACGCAAACACGCAAATGCTTTCAGTTCGGAGCGTCAGTTGCTGCCCGGCTCCTGCTGCAAGGATATGATATGTACACGAATATGTTCTTTGAGTGCTGAAATTAATTTTTCATAGACACGAAACGTGTTTTCTGTCCCAGGACCCACACGCAGATGAGTGTTTAATGAAATAATTAGTGCACTCTGCTTATTTAAGTCAATGTTCGTTTTGCTCGCATGAACAAAGTCAAATTCAATATGACAGACAATTCGTGTTTAAATTATATGCACTTTTTTCATGCACTCGCAATACATTTATTATTATTTTTCCCCTTTTTTTTGTTTTTTTGATGCTGTTTTGCAGTTCAACGCCCACAATTAGTTCCACTTAAATAAATCAAAAGAAATTTTTGTAAACATTTGCCCACACAGTGGCTCCCACACATAATCGTACACACACATTTCTATATATGTATTTATTTCAAATTGTAGCTGTTGCTTTTTGCATAAACCACAATTGTTTTTGCTTTATTCGAGTGCACGTTTTTAATGAATAATGCATTCATATTTACCGAGATGCACAAATTGCATGCGGCTGCGTATTAAAAATTAAAGTACTTCCAAGCTTTACGGCCTTTAAATTCTATACGAATCTGTCTAACGTTTGTTCAAGCAAGACACTAATCTTCGTCACGCCGAACATTAAATACCCTTACCAGTGATTATCTGAGCGAATGAGACTATGCATAATAGAGTAAAGTTCTTGGCACAATAAAGGTATATCGGTTGATTCATCCTAGAGAGCTATATGATACGCAAACATACATACATATTTAAATGATGAAGTGGTCCGATCCGATCGATTTAGACATAGATACTGAGTGCAGTAGATGTAATATACCATGTAAATAGAAGAAGACGCAATTGCTAACACCGAACAATAATATACTCTACACTTTACAGGTTCAGAGACATCTCCTTCTATTTGCGCCCATTTTAAGAGGGAGTGTAGGCAGTCTATAAATGGTACTTAGATCTTCAAAATGGCAGATATAAAGCTCGATTTTCAGTCCACTCAAAAACAATCTTACAAAAGATTCCTCAAGATTTTAAAATTATTTATATGACAGGTTTTGTTTTTCATATCGGACCGTCTTTTGGTTTGGTTAATGGTAGTTGTTGCCCTTTGCAAACCTTCGACTGATGCCAAGTTTGTCATGTGCGAGCTCTTACCTGATTTGTATGCCCTTTTTTTGATCGCTTTTTGTATTTAAGCCATGTTCTCGTTGTTTCGTTTTATTTTTGTGTTTCTAATAACAGCCTTTGGGTAAAGATGGGCGTTACACAGTTTTCGCCATCAACTTTTGTCTTTATGAGCACCCAAAATCCAATTAACACATGCTGCCATATTTCCGGGCTAATCCTTCCCAGAGGCGGCTGCGCAAATTACAATTTAAAAAATAATTACGAAAATGTCTGCAATGAAATTTTTGCCCGCAGGCATCGCCAGACGCTGCTCCCATTTCGCTGCTGCAATTTCTGAAGGCGCTAAATGTTAATGAACATTATAAAAACAATTGCAAGTAATTATAATTTGAATGATAATAGCGAAACTTCTTAATCCCCGCAACGGTAATTTTTATTCCTCGCTCTCCCACTCACTCTCTCTTCTTCTTGTTCTATACGCCCCCATTTCAACCCCCAAGCCCCACCGCCCTCTTGTTTCACGCTTACAGCGGAGACAATTCACAAAGGCGCCGGCGACGTCGCCTCACAAAACGTGAAAATGCATAATAAAGGGGGCGTGGCACTGGAACAGGACATGGACATGAAATGGGAGCAAAATGAGAGGACGAAGAGAGTCTGAAGAGAGAAATGCGTTCCTTGTAATTAAATTCCTTTTAATGAAACCTCAAAACAAACACAAAAGCTCGCTGCAAATACGAAAAATACCCGTAACAATAACGCGAAAACCAAATAAAAAATGGAAAAATTACTTAAAATTAAAAAATGTCCGAGGAGCGAGTGACAAGGCAACGCAGTGATAAACAGAGGAGTTAAAAGACAACTCGAAAACTTGAAAAAAATCCGTAGGATTAGCATAGATATGAAAAGGTATAATTTAACCTACTAACTGCCGCAATTATAATAACCGAAATTGGAAATGATTAAAGAATAATAAAATTGCAAACGAAACATAAAATAATAATACTCCAATGTTAAGCTGCTTACATAGATTGTCAGTAATGTGCACACTTTTAATAACATAAAAATGTTAATGTCAATGTTTTATAATAACATACATTAGCCAATGTTAAAAGATACTAAGCTAAGCCTTTGCTATATAATACTATAAATAACAAGTGCACTATCGATGTCTAATGAATAATATGAGATTTGAAACGAGATTCACTTTTGGCATAACATTTGGGCCGTTGACAGTCCAAAAAAAGAATGTGATATTAATCAAAACTCAGGTGAAAACAAGGACAAAAGTATGAATATAATTGATTAAAACAGATTTTAGTCAACTGCACTATAGTTTTTACAAACAAACCAAATACTGGATATACTTTAAAAACTCAAAGATCGTTCAGCTTGACTTTCAGTCAGTTTCATGGGAAGACTTACAAATAGCTGGATTGCCCTTGCCTATTGCCTTGCCTTGACCATTGTCTTTCTGCGTTAGCCTCAGAGCATAAACGGCCAAATAGTATATAGGAGCATCAAGAAAATTAATTCTAATTTGTAGTTAGCCCGAAAGGAAACTACCCGCAACTGACGGCGGCGAATTGGGGCTTGGGGGAAGCCGTTGCCATCGCGTTGCTTGTCCTGCGACTGAGTCCTTTGCACACTTTGCAGCTAATTATTCAGATGAAAAGCGCCGCAGGAGCGAGGGGGTAGCGAGCAGGCAACAAGAATTTTACTCAGCGAAAAATCAAACAACGAAATTGCTACTTGCAATTTCTCGTCACGTTCAAAACTTAATTAGTACATCAGGACATCATCAGAGCTGCTGCTTCAGTTGCTCCTGCTGCTGGTGGTGCCAGGACTTCAACTGAGCACGAGCCCAATGCAGTGTCTAGGACTAAGGCTGGAGCGGAGTCTGAGGCCGAGGCCAGGGACGGGGTTGAGGCTGTGGCTGTCATAAGGACGTCATGTTTCTTAATTAGTTCTTTGTTATCATAACTTTTTGGCGAAACGTTGCGTCCACCACAGCCCATCGGCAGCTGCGGACTTCATCGAATTTTCGGTCTTGGCGCTTCATTAGCGTCCATGTACCATGAAAACCTACTCGAATTTCAGATGCTATTCATGCATAGCTTCAGCTCCAGAGATACGCACCCATATGCTTTGGGTTAAACAATCCGCCTGTTGTATCATCGGCATCAACGGATTTGTTAAGGCAACTGGTTGAATACAACTACAATACGCTGTGACAGGATTTGGAGGCTGAAGGCTGCTACCAGCTGCCATACTGTGCATACCCAAGCCCACACACACACACATACACACACACACACGAGCACAAGATTTTGGCATGCCGCACACGTAGAAGATTTCCGCACGAATTCGCAAAGCAACTCTTGATCCCTTTGACTCGTGGACATGTTTTCTCTGGCATTCTCTTTGATGTTTACAAATTACACCAAAAGTTGGCAAACAAATTTTCTTATTCACTTTTACCGACTGCACACACAATAAAATAGCCAAGCCAAGCCCCAAGTCCCCAAACCCCTCGCAACAGCTCCAGCAGCTGCGATGAGAAATGCTTGTAAATGTGCCAAGTGAAATTGCGACCAGGAGACAAAAATTTGTGTGTGCAAAATACATTTACAATGCATTCTTGAGTCCTGGCCAAAATAATCGAAAAGTTTCAATTGTGCTTTTAGATCGATTTACCAATTGGATTTGCCAAGATTAACAAGTGTGAAGGCTCCGGTGGAGTAAGCACCACGAGCAAATACCTTATGCTAGGTCTAAGAAGAGTTTATCCGCGAGACCTTCTTAGGCAACAGAGATTTCTCAGCTCGTAATAGGATTAATCTACAATGACGAGACTCTGGCGATAGTTCAGAAATTATCTCCGATAAGAAGCATACCTTTCCTTCTCGAGTAAGTTAAAGCAGTTAGATATTTTAGGTATACTTTAGTTGACTATTTCTACAGGGTATAGCCATTTTAAATGCACTTTGTCTCCTTCGCTATGGGAAATATTTGAACTGTTGCTGGTAAGGCTTGTAAAGCTAGAAAAATCAAAAAACAAGAAAAACTAAAAACAACTTTTTAAATTTATCCAATTATATTTTTACGCTGTAAAAACTTTGGGCTTTTTCAGTTGTATGTAGAAAAAGCTTCACATAGTTCTCCTATGCTGATCTCCACACGCCCAAACACACACACACACACACGCACACACGCACACAACATTGTGTGTGTACAGAATTCATTTGTGCACACAACAACGATAAAAACATCTTCAAGTCGAAGGATGTGCAAAAGTTTTTTTGTTCACTCATTCATAAGTTTTTAATTAAATTGCCGTCACATATTTTTCCGAGCTCAAACAAAGTCGCTTTTGATGACTCTCTCCGAGGAGCTCTTTAATTAACAGGGTGATTCATTTTCTGGTCTGTTCAACTATTTCCTTAAATTTATACTAATCAGGCATTAAGCAAAACGTATAGGATATATGTTGGTGGCAAGCGGCAGTTTTTCCATGACATTCGTTTACTGAGAAATTTTTTCCTTTAACATTCGATTTGCTCTTACAAAACCAAACCAATTTTCAAGCAATGTTCAAATGTTGCTTTCTCTAATACCAAAGACAATTTTCCGCCGTAACTTCAAATTAAATGGAGGAATATGCTTAAAATGGAATATTCTCTCAGCTTCAACTCTGCGAGTATTTATGTTGACTTTTGTTAAGCCCTATCTTGGAAACCAAACAATTTAAAAGTATTTTCCTCTTTCAGAAGAAGTCTAACTGCAAAAAAATAAAACTGTATTCTAAGAAAACTTCACATTTTGGAATTGGTCTTAGATGAATTATACGTGTTGAAAATATTTGGCCCAATCTTGATGTTTGCTGGCGACTATCCAGACAGAGACAGAGTTATGCGTCTATACCTCCGTAGGGAAGGTTCAAGTTCTAGCTATCATTCAAGACAATAAAACGTTTCAAGCATCCAACCTCACTGGGTTCGCATGTTTCACCTGCTTTTGTCTTCGGCGGCAACATTTTACCTATAACCGAATCCATTTGCTCCTTCATTGTAGCTTCATTGTAGTCACAATCCATAACGGGCTGAAGTATTGGCTGGGAGATCAGTTTAAGGTCCTTGCGCATCAGCAGCCGCCGGCAGAGCAGCTGCAGTGGCTCTGCCAAATTCCAGGCAGCGCGTGCCGACAGCTCACAGTAGTCTAGGTTGGCTTGCTGTCGAAATAACAGCTCCGGGCACATGCGCTCCAGCTCCGCCTTGTTGCCACAGACGACCACCGGCAGCTCGTTGCCGCAGATTTCCTCGAGGCGCTGCTGCCAACGTGTGACGCTTGCCGCAGTGCTGGGCAGGCTCAAATCGAACATGATGATGGCACATTTGGCGAAGAAGAAGTAGCCATTATGGAGTCCTCCGTGCCGAGAATCGCCTGCAATATCCCACATCTCCAGCGCGACGGCCTGATAGTTCGTCTCCAGCAGCAGCGTGTGCACATTAAGTCCGCGTGTGGGCACATGTTGATCCTCAAACTGTCCAGTTGCATGACGCCGCAAAAATGTGGACTTACCGACGCCCGAGTCGCCAAGGATAAGGCATTTGTATGTGTGTCGTGCGGACAAGCTAGGACGAAACTCCATGTGCACAAAATGTGTGTGTGTTCGTATGTGTGCATAGAAAATATAACACACGAAGCTGTGTACGTGTGTATAAATCGGTTGACTTCTAGAGAATCCAGATAACTTTGATTTCAAATCCATATTCCGATTTATATATAAAAACTCTAAATCACTTACGGCGATCCGGCCTGCTTGAACTCCTGTTGTGTGTCTTGTCTATTCATATTCTGGACCCGTTGATAAGGTGTAAAAAAGGAATAATACATTTGTGCAAATGTATGCAACAGGGGGAAGGCGGCTTATAGAGTAAGATTGTGGCCCTTTGCACGCAAAACTGAAGTTTATTTCAAATCATCAATAACTTGCCCTGCCTACATGGAATCGGTAAAAATTTTTGGCTATAGTTCGAAACCTATAAGAGCTAGAGACACAAAAATTGCAATGTTGCATATCCAACAGTATGCATTCATGCTTTTGAGTAACATCAACAGACGGGTCTAGCCATGTCCTTAGACTCTATAATAGCTAGCTGTTGTAGACCTAAGATATTAAACGTTGATTTTCCTGTTGTCCGAAAACATCGGGATTATTTAAAACCATATTTCGGAGCCTATAAGAGCTAGAGACAAAACTATTTCGTAGTCTACACACAGATGCAATACAATACCTCCATCATTTCTCAAAATTGAAAAAGTGCCCTTTTGTAGTTATAGTCTTGGGCTTAAGTACTTATACACATTTGGATGCCATCAAAAAATGTTCTCTCTGACTGCCTTTAAATTATATGGCTCAAGATATATCGAATAATTATGGTAAAACACCTGAGCTCGAGCTGTTTAAAGAGGTTGTCAGTTTATTTAATAATCTTAACTGTTTTGTTTATGTTTGTTGTTATTGCTGCTGTTGTTGTTAGTGTTTTGATAAGCGTTGGCCAGTTGGTTGGAAAATTTGAATAGTAAGGAGCGGGCACTCATACGAATGAGCTAGTCAAATATTTGTAATTGCACGCGATGTTTACACGAAATGGGAAAAAACAAATTCAATTGGCCAACTTGGCGACGGTAACGCTGACTTCGCTGGCCGGGAGGCAGCCGGGGGAGTGGCAAATAAAACAAAAACATTTAAGCAATGAAAATAAACGTGCAACTGTTTTAAGCGTGCCCACAACCCGCCCTCCCTCCATCGACACCATTACCCCACCTGGCAACAAATGAGGCGTTAATTGTATTTACACAGCAGTTATGATGGCCATTTGATGGGCGCCCACCGAATGCACATAAAACTACAAGACAGGTCCTTAATTCGTTCGGAACTTGTAGTTTATGAGCAGTTTATTAGCTATTGTTCCGAATTAATGGCCTGTCAGTTTTTATAAATATCTTGTTTGGATCTTTTTGTTTTCCAACCACATTTCTACAAACATGTCAAAAACGTTTTGAGAAATTGAGCTACAAATATACAACCTGTGATAAATAATAGTTTATCTAGACAACAATTCATATTGATAATCAGGGCCCAGAAGCAGAATTAAAGTTCGGTGCACAATGCGAAGCAACTCGCCGCCTTAGGATAAGGTTCATGTACTTGCTTTTTCACAGTCTTGAACCCATGTTTTGGTTCAAGCCTAAGATGACATAATACAAATTCTATCCGTTCGTAATTGAACATAGATCTCTGATTGCAATAATATAAAACATAAAAATATAAAAATGAGATAAATAAAAACAAATCTTAAAGTCTCCGGGAAAGATGCGTTCATTAGCCCAGACGGACAATCTTACATGCCTAGATGGACTCGATCGGCTGATCAAGGATAAACGTGCTTAATGGCTGGATCTTACTCACAGACTTTTATCTACATATACACAACTTTATTATAATATTATTCATACCCACTTTCAATGAGTAGGCGATAAGAAAAACGCAAAATAACAGCCCCAATATGTGTAGGCTTTAAGTAGGGTCCCCTTTGGTACTTTAACAATTTCGATGGGATTTCAAATCGCCTAATTGAGCTGCCTTTGCCAGACAAATGTTACTCGGATTGACAGCGGAAAACGCAACGCTTGACATGACATAGGAACTGCTCGAGCTGCTGCTGACTGCTGATTGGTGACTAGTGACTGGTGACTGGTTACTGGGGACTGCCAACTGCCGTCTGTCGACTGGTGACTGTAGCTTGAGTAGTGACAGTGGCAGACGAGAGGGGCTTAAGTGCGGTGGCGGTGGCGGTGGCGGTGGCGATGGCGGTGCCCGGATTCATCCATCTACGGTTATGCGTTGGCGGCGCAATTGTCAATTCCATCAATCACGGCGAGTGACATTTGGGTTACCATTGCGAATTGAGAACTACATTTTCTGCTCTGGATGCTGTAATTGATGTTGAATGCGCCAGCTACATATACCCAACCGGAAGCACCTAAGAGCTCCTGTAAAAGGATGAGAGCGATAGAGAGAGTGAGAGAGAGAGAGGGGTTGGAGAGAAATTAGTAACATAACCGGATTTCACATTTTCAAATGCAAAGTATTTTCAGTTTGGACTGAAAAGCCTTACTGGCTACTTCCGTGGCCCGGCTCGCAATAAAAGCCATTTGACAAAAGCGAAAAGCCGAAAGAAAGGAAACCCAAACAAAGAAAAACAACCAAAGCGAAGAGAACAAAAAATTGGTATAATATAAAGCACACACCCACACACACACACAAAAACGTATGGCCAAAATGGATAAGCTTCCCCCCTGGGTAAATGGGCGAGTGTAGGAGGGCCCCATAGAAAATGGCATTACTTTCAGCCAGCTTCCACAGTCCCTACGGCCTGCTGCCTTCATCGAACATCCTTCCTGGCTTTCCCAAGCGCTTTTGTGTGGTGGCGTACCAGTCACAAAAAAAAGCCGAAGTTTTCGACCAGCTTTGGGCTGTGAGGTTGGGTGGGGCAGCGGGCAGCGGGGCAACGAGCCGCATCCGTTGGGTGACTTAAATAAAATTTGTTGATTTTATTGAAAAGTGATGATGTGTCAAATTTTTTATCGCATTACCAGCGCGTAGCTCTTATTTTGCTTTTAACCTTGTCATTTGCATGAAATTCGCATTGAATAGACACATTAGCATTTTTAATGGCCCGCTGCCCGCTGAAACTCATTTCCCGTATCCTTCATCACGAGCCTTCGGTCAGCGCCAGTCACGCCGCACGCCTCCAAATTTATCAATGCTGAACACGTTTGGGGTTGAAGGTGGTCCAAAAAAAAAAACACCAAAATCTACAACTGCCATGTTCAGCATGCCGAAGATGAAATACCCTAGAAGTGCCACACATATAGTATAGTGAGCATATGCTCAGAGCATAGGAAAGATCTTAATCTTAGTATTCCTGGCCGGCCACAACAAAAAAGTAAACCTAGTTTCTCGGCAATAGTTTATGTAATGCTTTATACATGGACTATACATTATATATAATATCCTCAACAAGGGTATAGAGCCCGTCAGAAAGTCGTAGAAGCAACGCATTCACTGAACTGACAATTGAGCAATATTTCTAGACTCCTGTGGGGAATACCGACAGAACTGATTCGAAAGACAAATTGAACAGCTTAATGCATGTCAAATTGTCAATTGCTTTCGATCCATGCCGAACATTGTTTAGTTTTGGCTAGTTGAAAGAATTATGTACATTCCTATAATAAACTTTACTCTCCAATAAGTCTGGTCTACGTTTGGTATTAGAAAGCAGAAATGAATGGGATATAGATATATTCATAAATGCATACATACTTGCATACCGATTGTTAACTCCAATGCAATGAAGATGGCCAAAAGGAAGTCTATGATATAGAAGGTCAGCCACATAAACATGACGAAAACAGATGGTATGATAGAATTTGCTAGATGTCATATTGCTGATCGGATACTAGAAAGGCTATTTCGGGTCGAGATCGCGCCCCACATCCATGATCCACTTCTAGTTGCGCTTCTTGGCTTCATTAACTGTTATTTTACAAGAACTCACTTCATCTTTGATAGCTTCGTCCTCTGGTATGGCTTCTAACCTGAGTTCACCAACAAGCAATAAAAGTGATTATATATATGCTATCCGGGCACATATATATATATATCAAGTATCTTGTAGTATTAATGCAATTGACTTGAATATGGTAGATATTCTTTGTGAATTGTTACTACAAAAGACTTCCTTTAACAGAAATATAGACTGTTAAAAAGCGACTCCCTTGGCGATTGCACAGAGTAATCCGCAGAGTGAAATTTTATTCGTGATGGCCTAGTTCCGCTCGCTGCGAGCAGATGGAAAGCAATGGCTTTGCATTAGAGCGCATCTCGGCCATAAATAACATGACGTTTCATTAGGCGGCGAAAATGAAAAGCTATGATCACCTGGGCTGGCACCTGACCAGGGTGGAAGACAATCGCGCGCAGGACGAAGGACCAACTGGAGGACTGTAATGGTGAGTGCTGCTGCTGCTGTTGGCAGGTGTCGGCGCAGGTGTTTTAATCACACGAACGCGGCGCATTTGTGCCCGGTAGTTGGTACGCATAAATTTTCATTTCCATTTTCATGGCTCAACGCACAAAACGCAGGCAGGACAATGGCGACAAGAACGACTAGGACGACGTTTCGCCATTTGCCTTTGTCGCTTTTTATTGCCTGCACTTCATTTGTTGACGCTATTTCGTTGCCGAGTGCTCATAAACCGGCAACGACTGCGACCGGCTGTGACTCGAGGCTCAGGCTCTGGTCCAGGCCCCAGTCCCCAGTCCCCAGTCCGGGCCCCGGTCCCTTTTTGGGTTGATGAGCCAACCGCAAAAAGTTAATTAGAATTAATGCGTTGGGCGTTACCAAAAACACAGGTCAAATCGCATTTAACTGCAGCCCAAGCACAACAACTGTGGCCCATTAATATTTCCACACGTTGATGGCTTCCTCTCTAAAGACCCAGCCGACGCGTTGCCATTTTCGCCAAAATGACGCGCAATAATCATTTCAATATATGCCACGAGTGGAGATCACGTACTCGGGACACTTTAGAACAAATACGCGTATCAAAATGTAACATCATACCGAAAACACCAAACAGCATCCACATGCAACCCCCTACACAACGGAGCAGGCCGGGCACCGAACGTGGTCGCAGTCACGAAATGGCAACAGCCGCCACAGCAAATAGACGAAGTAATCAAAAAAGAAAAGCCAACATTTACCCAGTTGGAGCTGGCTGTGCAGCAAATATATTGTACTTCCTTACAGCTTATTCTGATACTAATTTCAATGTAAGGGAATACCCGATTCATGGAAATATTTGTCGTATATCATTCGGAACACAAGTTGCTTTCTTTCTGTCGATAACTCTTCCCATTGCTTGATAGTTTTATAAGCATAACTCTATAAATATCAAAGCTAGATTCTCTAGACTTTGTATTGCCATATCATCTTAATTGTAAAACAATCAAAGTGTTTATGTATGAAAAATGAGGATACTAACCGGATAATTGTATACTAACGATGACAACTGGCACAATGCGGATTGACTTCCTCTTCTATTCTATATCTTACATCTATACATAAATATATCTAGGTTAGCATTTCGAAAAGAAGACACACCGTTTTCCTTCTTAACATAGTCAAGGCTATCTTGTTAGACGGATGCTATTTCCATCTTTAATACACATTTACTTTCTATTTATTTACCTATACATATACTAAAATACCTATACCTATACCTATACATATACATATAAGTCCACGCTCAGTCGACGTTTTGTAAGATTCCACCCGTGTCTGTGGAAAATTGGTGGAAAGCGGCTGTATGTAGTTTTTTGCCTAGCATCTGATCGTCTTCAAAGTCAATTACTATTCAAAGATAATTGCAATCTTCTCACAAAAGATCTTTTTGTACTCAAATAAATTATACAAAATGGACATGCCAGAAGCACATCTGCGGGAAGTATCTTATTTCAATGCCAGATACAGTTGGGTAATCTCACGCACAGACACACACACACACACTCACACACACCGGCACAGAAACAAAGCAAATACACCACGAAAGTTTTACTTGCGGACAACGTGGAACACGAAAAAAAATACAACAAACCAAAAAAAAAAGGAAAAAAACAAAACTCGTCAGCAAAAATGGAGGTCGCCACGGGTGCAGTAAACGTGGCTAATGAATGCTTTTGGCCCCAGCGCTGATGGCAGCTCTGTGTTTAATTTAATAACACACGCACACAACAGCCCCAGACACACACACACACACACACACATACACGCACACTACTCAGTCAACATATGCTCATCGTTTGTCTCTGTCTGTGTGCGTTTATAAGTATATTGAACAAATAAATTTCGAAATGTTGACAACATTTTGCTGTTTGTTCATAAACGAGGCCATCGTCACCTGTGGGAGCAGTACACGTGCCACCCTCACATGCACACGCCCAACCACAGAACACATCCCGGCCGAGCTGTAGCCCACATCGGAGTCCGTGTTCTCGTTCAGGTTCACGTCAAACAGCGCCAGGCAATAAAAACTTGAAGCCACAGTCGTCAGCCCGAGTATCACCCATGGGGGCTAGACGCATATAAAGAAAAACAAAAAAAAACTTTTATAATAGCCATATATAGTATTACAAGGTACATGGTATTTGGTATATGGTACTTGGTATGTGGTACATGGGTACACGAGTACATGGCACATAGTATGCAAGTGCACAATCGTCCTGGTAGATACCAAGTACTGTAACTGTCATGTTAAATCCGTAAAAGTTTTACGCAATTTGTTCAAAGTTTATGAAATACACACGCCGCCATAAAAACAAGGTCTTCAAAATGAATGGTCAATAAAACAGGAGCTCATAAGAAGATGTCACGAGTATCTATTGAAAAAGCTAAAAATTGTACGCGTAATATTACAACAAATATAATTTTTTCGGTATAGTTAAGACTTTTTGACCTCAGCAGAAATCTTATTAATTAGAAAACTATACAATAATAGCTTCAAATCCATCTGAAGGACAAGCCAGAAGCCCAAATTCTGCTAAATGTGTGACACTGTGAAGGCACACGGGCTGCCCCATAGATAGTAATAATCTACTACTATATAGGTACTTAGTATAGATTCTCTAAACATCTTGAAGCTTTATTAAGGCTCTAACTGATTATAATTCTCAAAGAGTTCAAGAAGGCAAAGATCGCTGCTGAAGCGTCCAACTACAACTTTAGCTGAAACTGTGGAGGGAAACATCAAAAAGCAAATTGATATCTTTTTACTAATTCAAATAATCGATAAAGTTTTTATGTTCTTCAGCGGCATTTGAGCATGTGAATGATTATTTAATAGCTGTATATTTATTATTTGGCAATTTTTGGCATTTATATGGCATAGTTATGTGCAAGTATTTATATAGCTGCTCGTTCAACTGTATCAGACTTTATGGAGCATATAAAATCGTGAGCTTGGAATCAATTGCAAAGTCATTTATAACAAATTTTAAGTGCACTTCTAATGTTAATAAAAATTAAGCCCTCCCCCCCAAACAACAACAACGAAAAAAAAAGCGTCTTATCGGCTAAGGCCAAGCCCAGTTAACAGACGCGCTTCGTTGCGCCCACCAGAAAATGCCACAGCCCTTGCAGAGGGGGGCACGCTCAAGAAAAAAGCCAATCATTGCAGCCCCTAGTTTCAGCTCTAGGAACTTGGGAGCTGCTGTTGCTGCTGCTGCTGCTGCTCCGACCGCCTTTGGGAGTAGGTAATGTCGCTTCATATTTCAACGTCACTCGCATCGTCATCATTTTTCTGTGGCCAGGCTATGGCGAGGGCGAGGGCGAGGACAGGGGCAACGGCGATGACATCAACAGTTCTGCATAAATTTGCACCCGATAAAAATTTCAAATGTTTTCATCAAATCATTTTTCGGTGCGCAACAGCCGCCAGTCGAGTCGCCACTCAGGACTCAAGACTCGAGTATTCATCATCCATCATTAATGGAGCGCCTGCCAGTGAAGGAGTTGAGACAGGCTCTTAGAAACCCTCCCCTTGCCCCCTCTAAGGCAATTGTAGATGTGGGCGTGGCTGGCTGTCTGGTTGACGGAATGACATTACTTTTTAATGACTTTGACTTTATGCAGCAAATGCGTTGCCTTCGTCCTACCTTCAGTTTTTGTTGCCGTTTTATGTCGCAATTCGAGAACTTTTTAGCACTTTTTTATTTCCACTTTGTTTTTCTCATTTTTCTCCATTTTTTTTTCTGACTATCTGATTGAAATTTGTGTTTTATTTTGTTTTCGATTGATTTAACTCAGTATTTGCCATTTCAATTAAAGTGGTACACAAATTTTTTGCATATTCAAGCGTCAAGAGTTGGGGCTTGTGGGTTGGGCGTTGTTGGTTGGGCGTGCGGGTTGTTGCCTTCGGCTGATGGCTGCCAATATGCGTATCATATTTTCACAGCGAGATATTTTCCGCTCATAAAGGAAAATTGACTGCGAAAATTGTTTTACTGCAGCTACTGGAGCTGTCTCAGTTCGCAGACGCGTTCTCTCTGTGTGTTGTTGTGGTTGTGTCCCTCTGTTTGCCTCTGTGTGTTTGTGTGTGTGGTGTTGTAATTTGTTTGCCCCTTTTTTTTGCGTGTGCATTTTTACGTTTTTATGCGTTATTTTGCATGCATCAGCACGTTATTAAATTCCACTGTGCCAAGCCGCAAACAAAAAGCCAGCGAAACTCTGTAGATTGCCGGCGAGTCGTCAACACGCATCCGCCCCGTAGCCCAGCCAAATCCATCTCCCCACCAAAACCCTTGTCTTTTTAACACCCGACCATTGTTCGCATCCAGCAAGCGTCTTATTTAACCCACAACCCACGCATAAAAACCAAACGTAAAATCATACGTACGCCCCTCCAAAAACCCCACCCTCACCCCCACCCACATACACAGACAAGCATATCAAATTTGGAACATTGTTCTATGTTAAGCTTCAGCTCCCTTCAGCTCTCTTCAAACATTTTTTTATATTTTGATATTTACACTTAGCTTCAATATTATTACAGTTTTAAATCGAGAATCATCTATATAATTAGCATATGAATTGGTTTCTATATACAAAGGTTTTAAAAGAACTTCATATATAATCAAAAAGTTTATTTATATATCTATAATATTCATTCGCTTTTATTCCAATTAAATGCAGCTAATAGACTTTTCCGCTGTTAGCGTAACATTCTGTTAACACAACAGTCCGCCATCTATTGACAACAGAGGCAAAGTGAACTGTTATACCGTTAACCGTTAGCACAGTTTCCAAGTTAACCGTTAGCGGGGAAACTGAAAATGTTGATTTAACATTTATTTTTGAGCTGCATGCGATAAAGATATTTCCAGCCATTTTATTTGCGAGATTTCGTTTTATTTAATAAATATTTAAAAAAATATTAATAAAAAATTTAAAAAATAATCAAATTTTATCAATTTAAATCTAAAATGTATTATTTAGTTCGATGTAGACTATGAATTGATAAGCTGCTTAGGTTGACTTAACATTTTTTTTTGGGAAACTTTGCTACACAAATTTCAAATAAAGCAAACAAAACCAATTTTCAGATAAAACTGCACAGCTTTAATTTAATTAGTTTTACTTGAATTTTTATTTACTATATAAATTATAATTTTATGTTTTAATTTGTTGGATAAAATGTATCATGACATTGCATATTTCATCGGTTGTGTAAACATTTTGAACAAAAAAACATTTACAAGCCTTTTTCTGCTACCTTTTCGCATTAAATTATTGAGTTTAAATGAAAACTCACCTTTAAACTTAGTCAGCAAATTTGCAATAAATACAAATTTCACTCAACCTCGATATAAACACATGCAGTGCAATTCATCATTCGCCCACACCTGAAAGGCAGGTGAAAGGAGTCGCGGTGTGGGGCGGGGAGCTGAGAGGTTTTTGTATGGAATCGACAAACGTCCCATTAACAGAATTCAATGCACAAAAACTCCCGAGCTCGCTGCTTGGCGTTTTGAAGCCAAAAAGCGAATGTCAACACTATCAATCATTGCTTTGACAGTTTGAGTGCTTGTTTTAGTATTTGTGCTTTTGATTATGTGACGTGCACACACACACACACCCAGAAACACACACACTCCCAACCTCCCGCACGCACATACAGCTATGCGCGCATACAGGCCACACGACACATACATACATACATGCGAATGCTGGGCACATCAATTGATACACTTACAACAAATTGTTTGTACTGAAACACGTGGGCGGCATTCGTTTGCTGGGGGGGTGGGTGACGTCGTCCGAAGAAGGGGGCATGGGCGAATGGATGGCAAGCGTTTGATTGATGGAGCCCCGACCTGAGCTATTTTAAATGAACAAATTGAATATGTGCACACACATGTGTGTGAATGATTATTGAAATTTAAGAAGGTCCCCAGCAAAAAAGCTAAAATGTGCACATAGAAGCAATAAGGCAAGCCAAAGGGTCCGATTATCCATCAGAGGTTTGTTAACAGATTGTGTTTAATTATATATCAAGAATATGACATGCCGAGAGTAGTTTGTGTACCTGCTTTTGCATAACTATGAAGGATTTTTATTCCTACGAATCGTTGAATTCCTTTTATAATACATATTTGTATTCATAAAACTTACTCAATATATATCAAAGAGGTTCAGGCTTTGCTTCAGCTGTTCTTAATGCAACTTCTTTAGTAATGAAAATATATAAACTTTCAGCTATAATCATCTAAAGTAGAAGTAGATGCGTATTGCTGTAGTCTTGCAGTAAAATTTATTAACAATAACTAAAATAAACTCAGCTTAAATGAAAAAACAAAAACAATTTGATTAAACAATAAGAAACCAAAAAAATTGAACATAAACAATAAACAATCTGGAGAGACTACTGCTGATGGGCAGCTCGTTCGAATTGGAACTTGAACGGATTGGGTCGGGCACGGAATGTGGCCAATTGGCGCTGCTTTTTGTACTCCTCGTGCTCGAGACGCTTGCGCTGCTCCGCCTGCTCCCGGCGTCGGGTTTCCTGCATCAGATGCGAGTTTGAATTGAATATCTTGCGCTGCTCGGCGCGCAGCTCCGTGGAGAGACGGAAGGGCTTGACCTCCAGCTGAAACTGCGAGGACTGACCATTGGATGGTTTTAGTGGCTCTGCATTGAACTTGGGCACCGGCTTGCTCTTGGGGCGCAGCTTCTGCTGCTGCAGCTGCTCTTGCTCACGTTCCTGCAGCATCTGCTCAACCTTCTGGCGACGCTTTAGCAGCATGTTGCGCGACGTTTTCAGGACATTCGGTGTGACCGCACAGGTAATGTGATGCACGACCTGCCTGTTGGCCTGCTGCTGATGGACCTGGTCGAAGTTGGGCATGGGACGGCTGCGGAACTGGCGCTGGGCACGCTCCTGCTCGACCCGCTGGCGCAGCAACTGCTGTTTATTGTTCTCGTAGATGTCCTTGAAGCGGTAGGCCTGCGGAGCGGGGTCTTGCTTCGTAACTGCGCCCGTTGGCACCTTCTTCTGCCAGTCGGAATCAACGGTCTTCAGCAGATTCTCGAGTTCAGCCACTTTCTTCTGGGCATTGTCGTACACAATGCTCTGGCGACGTTGCAGCTGTTCGAGATCCTGTTCCAGTTGCTGTTGCTTTAGCGTCTTCTCATCATCGACATCCAACCTCTCGTTGGACTTGGCCACTTGCTGCTCCACCTGCGGCTGCAAGCTCATTTGGTCGAAAAGATTTTCGGTGTCGTCCACCTCAAACTGGCTGCAGTTGTGCTCAAATTTTAGCTCCTCCGACATATTACAAATGTACTTGTACTTGTTTCTTATAACGTTTGTAAATGTCTAATGTTGTTGCCCAATCCCCTTTTGCTGCTCTCATTAACAGCCTACTCTAAGCCCCGAGCAGCCGCTCATGAAATGTGTGTTTCGAGCATTAGTGAAAATTTCATTTGAATTATTATTGCAGACACTGCTTATGCCCCTATGTGGATAATGTATAAAGTCTTGACTGCCACTTGGGCATGCCCATCAGTCGACATCCTTGAGTTCCTGCTGCTCCTCCCCCAGCCCCCTCTCGTGCTGTCACGCTGCTCCTGCAATTGCATACGTCGCATTTGCTTGGCGCTGTCTGTTTCCTGCCTGTCCAACTGTCTGTCCCTGTCAGTCCGCATGGTCCGTAACGTTACGTCTATGTGGTGTCAATTTGATTGCAAAGGTAATTCAAATAATCTCATCATACACAATCTAGCTGTCTATTCACCTGCCAGCCCACTTACACACACACACACACACGCACATACACTTATAAATATATGTATATTTCCGGGCACTGTCAGACAATTTCAGAACGAGCAGCGAAAATACATAAATTTTGCATTTCAACTGCTGATTAAAATTTTATTTTAAAGCTGTTCTAAATGCGAATTATATAAAGCTAAAAATTACTGCTAAATTTCAAGAGATTTTAACAATTTTCGAATATTTGCAACAGCTTTAACAGCAGATAGATAACAGCTGTTAACTGGCTATAATTAGATGTAATTATTACTAAGCGCAATGAGTGAAAAAGCTTAAAATCTAAGCTCTAATAATAATAATACTAATATTGATTTGGGATGCTTAATAATAATAATTTAAAAGTGACTGCCTGAGCGTTAATCAAAATGATAGATAATTAAGAGCTTTTATCTTTAATCTCTCGTAGCAAAGTGCAGAAATTAGTTAATCTCACGCATACGCTGATTGAGCAAAAGGCAGAAAGTCAAAGAGTACGCAGGTGGCACATGCCACAAGTTACCAGCAAATCAAACCGACGAATTACGCACACAGCTGCACTTGATTAGCACTATGTAAATATGTGTGAGTGTGTGTGTGTGTGTGTGTATGTGTGAGTGTGTGTCAGTAACATGTGTGCGAGTATAAGTCTTAATAGAACACTCGTATCTCTGGCTGAACGCTTGTTGATAACTTTTTAAAAGCACTCGTCCTGCCCACTTAACCCCCTCCCCCTCCCCCTCCCCTATACATCAAGTGGCTCCCCCGCCAATCCTTACACACTCGACAGATTAACAACGTTGCTTACAAAATAAAACTTTGACTTGTAGTCGAACTTATCTCTGTGATAGCCATTAGTAAGGCAGAAAAGTTAACAATGAGCTGGCGAAGGCCAAAGCCAGAAGTAAAAACTTAGCCACTGATAAGCGTGCTTCACAAACAGAGCGCGATAGAGGGTTAGAAGGGTGTGGGATGGATCGAATGGGAAGCCAAAGTTAGCCCAAAAAACTTGCCGCAAAACAAGCGCAAAAACTCTTTTTCCCATCAGCGATAATTGCTTCTTAGCTGAGGAAATGTTGCCACCCCGCCCTTATCTATGCGTCTGTTCGTCTAAAACAAAGCGCGCCTCTTGATTAGTTTACAAATGTAGCTGGGGGAGAGAGGGGAGAGCGGACGTAAGATGGTTCGTCTATGATTATCCTACAGTTTGCAATTAGTGGCTCATTTAAAAGAGATTTGCAGAGCACAAATTCCCTGATTAGATTGTTGAGTACGAAATCAAAGGAATTTCAATCCTGAAAATGAATGCCCCCAACATTTAAAGAGCATCAAATTTTCGTTGTGCTCATATGACAATTGCCCAGCAGGGGTGCGGATGGGGTTGGAGGCAAAGCTCCGTTGGTTGCGCTTACAAAACATAAAAAGCTACGAGTTTTCCTTCCACGCATTCTTCTCGAACCATTTAACCCGAGCGCAATTTTCATAAAACGAAATTATTAAAATTGTTTATTCTGCGAGCCGACGAACCTGCGTGCACATCTGCCATATGTTTGGGATAGCTTCTATACACATACATACACATATGCATACACATACACATATGTGTGTATATATGTGCCTACATAAACATGTTCTTCTGTGTGTGTTTAAGGTGCGCAGGAAAAACATTTGAAGCGCTTACATTATTATTGAGCTGTTAAATATGAAAAGTTTAAATAACTTGGAAAATTTCGGAAAATAATTGAAATGTCTGTATGCAAGTGTCTTGCCTTTGAATACCCTGTAACCATTAAAGAAGAGTAAAGTAAGGATATCTTATAATTCCCTTTAGAATAGGGTACAGGGTATTTGCTGCTCTTCAGCTATCTGGCTTTATATAGTTTGGGAATAAACACCTAATCGCTTAAACGTCTAAATACTTTATAGTTCATATAAGTTCTTCATTCCAGGGTATCTTCAGGTAAAGCACTCTCTGCTGGCGCACTCTTACCTGTAAGTTGTGTCTAAAGCAAACAATCGAACAAAATGAAGCAAAAACTTACTCAATAGAAAATTTCTTGATGAATTTGTGTTTGACATTTGTAATTTTATTTGCACATATTTGTTGTCAGGGTGTGAGTGTGTGTGTGTGTGACTAAATTGTAAAATTGTTGTGGAAAATACTTTTGGCAAAAATTTACAATCAGAATTTGACATGCACATAACTAGGTTAACTGAAAAACCAAATCGAAACAATGAATCGAATGGAAAAACTTTTCGAATATGTTAAAGTTTTTATCATCTATTTAAGATAAACTTTAAAGTTTTTGTAATTAAAACTACAAATGGCGCAATTGCCAACAATTTGCATTTAAGTGGTCAACAGAAAGCACATAATGAACGCATAATCAATCGACATTTTTGTTGTGTTATTAAAACTTGATGTGTAACAAAGTGAGCTCGTGTATTTGTGAAGAGCGAGTGACATTTTCTGAAATGCGCTGGAAAATCAATTAATTGATATGCGAATCGGATTCCAAAAACGAACGTATATATTGTCAATCATAATTATTGATTGTCCATTAGTAACTCGCTCGTAATTTATGCATGACAACAAAAAGTTTGTCGTGTTGAAAGGCGATAAAAAATCAATTTAAGTGTCGGACAATGCCATAAATTTTGCTTTATGCAGAACAAGATACAAGCGAACACTTTTAATCAATAAAACCAGGAAAAATATAGGATGACTATTGTATACCCTACATTCATTGGCAATCCAATCATATCCAAAATAATCCACGGTATCTGCTAGAAGGGAACATTTAGAGAGATAAGCAAGTTTGTTTCTATATACGATACTGTTTGTTCTGACGGACTGATTGAAAGACTGACTCACCTGTTTCAGTCCTAAGTGATTGATCTTCAACCCACAGCTGCAAGTGCCAGAGCTAGGTTCCACCTGCAACTGTGAAAAATTCGTGGAAAACGGTTTAAATGAAAGTTTTTGCATACGGGTTTAGAGAATCAAGGGTGGAATATGGGGATGAAAGGTGGGAAATGGTTATCAAAGATTAAAAAACGATATCAAGTGTTGTACGAGTAAAAGTTTGGTGCGATTAGCTTAGTCCAAATTTAAAGGTGTACAACTGAAATGAAATGTTATCTATTTGAATCGATAATAGTTATTGAGTATTTGAGTATGAAATTGTAATATTCATTCGACGTATTCGCTTTCCTAAGTGTTCCAGCGCTTAGAAAGCTCAAATATCCATTAGGGCAATAGGAAAATACATTTTTCGACGCGTTTCACGGCTTCTCACATTTCTCATATAACCTTCGTAAGGGCATAGAAATGTAACACTCGTGTTGAGCCGCCATTAAGGTGGAACTTTAGCATTTGTCTGTCATTTCCTATCAATATTTATGGCATTGCTTTGCTATTATTATTTGGCAATTAATAACATGCATGGGATCAAAGGAAATGAAACTTTTTGTTTATGACAATGCGCGGTGCATGGAAAGCTGAAAAACTTGCGATAACCAAAGGCCAACTATCAAGTGAAATGCATTTTCTTGTCAAATGTCAGAAACAACAGTTCGCTCGAGGGTGGTACCGATTCCCGGCTACCAGATCCAGATGGGCTGAGTCCTGTGAGTCCCTGAGTACTCGGACTCGTACGAGCGCTTGATACAACAGCAGACCAATAAACAAAAGCATTAAACCCATAAAACAGGGAACATGGCACTCACGAGAATTAACACTACATTATTCACAATGCAATTTCGAAAAAAATGTTTCAACCCGAAACGGATGCGACTCGGCGAATGTGAATGTGAACGTGAATGTGAATGTGAATTTGAATACGTGTGCAATGGCTCACATGGGTGCCTTACATTGCCTGCGGCTCTGGGCTAGCGGGGGGTTAGCTGGGAGGGCACCAGTTCTCTGCGGGCTCTGTGTGCGGGTGTGGATGTGGGCGTGGGCGTGGCAGCTGCACCTTTCGCTTGTCGTTGCCTGCCATCGCGCTGAACTTTTATTATTTCTTATTTTTAGCACTTGCTGAAAAAAATGTGCAAAATTAAAAATATTGTACTATATGCGTGCATTTATGTATATACAAAATTCGTTATTCTTCATCCATTTTTTTTGTTTTGTTTTTTGTATATTTTACCGGTGTTGCTTTTATGCATATTTCCCACAACACATTTGGAGTCGAGCAGCAGCGCTTAAATCATCCAAAAGGGGGCGTACGGGCAAGTAAGGCAGGGCGGGGTTGGGTTGGACAGCGGCAAGCCTGTTTGTTATTAGTTTGCCGCTGAAGTTGGGCTTAACCCATCAGCAGCAGCATCATAGCCCAGCCTGAGGTGCATCTGGAGATCCCAACTCCGGCCCCCATCCCACCTCCCAGACTCCCAACTCCCACCGTGTTGATTTATGTTCAGAGTTTGCGTTCATTTATCATTACACTTGAAAGCATTTCCGCTTTGTTCCTTTTATTATGTATATGTTCATGCACAGATGACGGGCTGGCGAGGGGTACAATAAACAAAATGGGCAATACTTTTAATGCAAGTTATGTGTTATCTCTTGTTGATTCTCCCTTCATTGCAGGTGCAAAATAGGCTGCTTTTCGGCAGCATCCAAGCTGCGCTTAAGCCCGAATTGAAACAATGAACGAGAAATATTATATGTTTGCGTATGTCGTAAACTGATGATGCATGTTCATTTAGATAAGCAAGTTTTAGATAAGTTTTGGATTTAAATAATTTCTATAGTACTCGTAATTGAAGGTATTCTCAAATAATATATCCTATGTAGACATAGTTCGAAATTTCCCGCGCTCGGTCAAAACTCAAGCGATTTCCACGAGGCTTGGCCCCATAACTAATCATAATTATATCAATAAATGTGAGAAGAAAAAATAAATCTGCCTGCTGCATAAAGAGAGTTTACATATTTGCTTTTAATTAGAAGCTAGAATTGAAAACTATCTGCTTGGCAATTGCAAAATGCATTATTGCTAAAATCTAATGCGAAAATGTGAACATTTCTAAAACTCATAACTAATAAATTGCCTATGGCATTTTTGATGCAGCTCTTAGTTACATTTGGGCCAGGTGCAAAATTAATATACGTTATCTTTGCATAAGTTGTGTGCATGTGACAAATAATTCCCACTGATTTACGGCCATGGCCATGCAGCATGATGCAGCTTCGGGGAATGCTCGGCAGGCTTAGAAGGCACAAATGCCAACTGCAGCTGCAACAAAATGCCCGTAGCCTGCACAGGAGCCGGAGTCGGAGCCGGAGCCGGAGCCGGCGCCGGAACGTTCATGGCCAAATGCGATTACCGAAAAGATGAAAATTGAATTTATGTGTACGCTCTGAACAAATAAACCTGTGAATGTGGGCGAAAATAAGGCAAACGTTGCTTTTGATTAGTTAATTAAAATGTCAGCTTATATTGCAGTATGAACTCAACATTTATTAATTTCGTATAACATATGACAACGACAAGGTCCGTATCAGGTGCTCTTATTCAAATCGAAACTTGACACACAAATTTAATTACCTAATTGAAAGAGCCGAACGGACAGGACGAGCTGCAGGCGCTAAATGGAATTTAACAGGATTTCTGTGAATTTCGTTGACTCATTCCGATTGGCCAGCATTTACATAATAAGAGTCTCTAATCTAAATTAAAATCATCGAGCGGCTTCCATTTGCATTAATTAAGTTCATCCGCTTCGTTCCAGAAAGTATTGATTGCGATCATTTCTTTTCACCGGCCAGCAGCTGGATGGACTTTGTTATATCATATCAAAGCTGAAAGAGCACGAAAGAAAAACAGAAGCTAGTGAGAGCTAGCCGACTAGCATATACCCTGTGCCAGGCACTTTGTGCGCTCTCCAATGCCAAGCAACCTTTATGATCACATGATCCTTGACTGATGGAGAAGAGTCCTGCAGGGCCTCAAATAATTCGTTCGTAGGCGAAGTTGTCGTGAAATGGCTTGAAAATATGTATGACAGATTGACGCCATTAAAAATTCAAACTCTCATGAGAGGCCAGCGACTGTCGAATAACATGTGACCGGTTAAGATTGTCCGCCTAATAGAGGGTCAACGGGTATGGGCTGGACACATTTCTGCTTAATAGACCTTAAGACATAAAGGACTCTCCAGATCCTTAACAGACCCTAGGCTTAAAGTCTTGTCTCAAGTATACTCAATCAGTTGGAAACTTACCTTCTTCAGGCATTTTTCTGTTTACAGGGTATCAGGAGAAAATGCTCTCAACAAGTTCATTTTCCATGCGATGTAATGGCTCAGGTAATAAACATAAAAACTAATTTCCCCCCAAAATGCCAAGAATGTTAATCAAAAGATTGTCCTGTTAGATTGCGGCGTAGCAACAACAACAAAATTTCTCTGTGGGATGCATGCCCTGTGTATGTGTATGAGTGTGTGTGTGTGTGTGCGTTTGTATGTGTGTTCGAGGGGTGTACAAGGTCTGTGGTTTCTATTTTGTGGTAATTTCCGTTTATGTTTTTGAATTTTTTACTCACGGCTGCGCAAACACAACTGAATGCTGATGGCTTCTGTTCGCAACCAGTTTTCCCAGTTTTTCCCAGCATTTTGCGGGGCATTTTCATCAACCAGCTGCCAGCAAACATGGCAGAATGTTGTCTCTGTTGCATGTTGGCCTTTTTGGCTCGTTGAAAGTGCTTGTATTTGTTTTTGCGGAATTAAAATTTGTGCTGAAATTGACTTTAATTAACCCCCAGAGACAGCAGGTCATTTGCGCCTCACTTGTCCCTAGTTAGAGGGCCGTGACAGCAACAACAGCTCTTACGAAACATCTTAAACCTTAAAGTCCATTCGAACGGGTTGCATGTGGCAAGCATGAAGATTGCGGTCGGGCCTAACCCACTATTAGCTTTTGCGTAGGCAAAATATTTTCAAATTGATCTTTAGAAGAACTCATCAGAAGTCCTCTTTCCAAATTGGGACTCTCTAGCTCTTAGGCTGTGGAAGATATCATTGGGTCTCTCCCCATCCCCTTTGTCGGTTATGTAGCAGAGTATATACTCCGAATGTCAGATATCTCAATCTTTATATAAACTCAAAAAGGCGCACTTTGCACAAAACCAATATGTTCTTTTCTATTAGTGAAAGGGTATTAACATTTGAACTTAAATTTCTATTTAATCAGCTTAGCTGCCATAGCTTATACATATATAGTCAACTACGAGGCATCCGAAATATGAATAACCGATATATCGATGTTGGGAATGTAAGGAAAAACATCGATACTAAGAGCTTAGAAAGTGATCTGACTTTTGATAGGTTGGACGAGTGATAAAATAAAGGTAGACAGAAATAAAAAAAGACTGTCGAAAAGTTGTATCTTTATTGAAATCCAGAAAATATCTATTTAATAAATTTTAATTTTATTTATTTATGTTTACATACGAATTCAGAATATCAAAGTTAAGTCTGAGATTATATTATAGGACGCATCATCATGACTGCTCGTTTTAATGAGAAGTCCAGACCTTTAAAGTCAGCCCAATGTATGCCCTTGACGTTATCATCATATTTTCCATTTAAGTTGCTGTTTGAATATGAAATTAGAAGAAACACCTGAAACTACGTAGAACTGTGCATACCTCGTATAACAGGAATTGTACCACCAGGCGGCATTGAAAGACTTCGCGCAGTTTTTCAGCTGTTGAGAATCATTATCCCGATCAAAAGTCGAAAATTTTTCACCATGATGATATCTGAGTGAATCCCCAGCTGTTCCATTCGCATTCCCAAGTGTGTGTAACGCGAATGATTCCAATTCATCTCCAATCGCAAACCTATCATACCTCTCGTATGCTTGTTCACCGGCATCGTCCTCCAGTAGAACCAGCAGCTCTTGCTTTTGAGCGGCAGTTATTGCGTGGATTTTTTCCAAGCCCATAAAGAACTCGCCTTTCAGGTCGCCAAAGCCGGTTTTGTAATCATTCCAATTACAATAAAAGTCCTCACTTCCGTCCTGGCGTCGCAAAATTATTGTCCAGCCCTCACCGTGATGGTTTTTTTCGCATGCAACCCTGAACGGCTTGGGACTAAAACCGGGAACATGTATCTCAAAAATACCGCTAGCTTGACCTGCTGCTTCAAAGCAGCTGTGTGGGTGAGGCTCTACGCAATTCAGATCCTGATCCCGATTCCCGATTAGTTCTTGAAGCAACTTTCCCTGACGTTCCACCTCCACTCTAAAACGTGTTGTCAATCAGATAACATTTGTGTATGATTAATAAAACTCACCTAAGCTCGGCTACTAGTGTTTTAGCCTCACTAAACTCTGCAATTTGATTGCAATGAGAATGTGAAAAAAATACATGAATAATGAATATTGTGCAAAGCTTTTTTAAATAAGACATTGCGATCTCCCGAACGTTAAGACTGTGCGAATCGGCATTTACTTCCCTTTTTATAGCAAATGTGATTGTTACCGATCACATATATATACATACATAGTATATAAATGTACAAAATAATCGAAGCTTGTCGAAGGTCGTAGAATCAACGGATGTTGATGCTGATTAAACACGAGACAAAGCAAAAACTCGATTATAATTTCTTGCACATGTATGCGCCTTTAAACGATTTGATTACTATACATATGATTCGTTATCACCTAAGATTGAATATATATGTAAATTCATATTGATTCGAAGCTGAAACTAAAATTGCTTGAAATTCAACGATTAATAATAATGATAGCATAACTAATATTATTATTATCATTATTGAGTTACAGCTAATCTTGTACTGGAAACAAAAATAATTCACCATATGATTCTCTTAAGTGTATATGTGCGTACTTCCCTTTTTAACAAATATGATCTATTATTGGGGGAAAACGGCTTTGCAGACATGTGCGAATGGTGAGTTCGGATTAAAATGTCCTGGAAAACGGATCCCACTTACGAAACAATCGTTGCTATGGCAACTATATGTATATATGTGGCAGGAATTGATATGGCAGTCGTTAACAAATTATGAAAACCGAAAATTTTGAAAAATATCTTGAAATACATACTAAAAGTAGCTGTGTCTTCTGTACCTTTAAGTGAGTAACTTCTGGGAACGACGCGATCACACAAATGGACAAACGAATTCGATCCATGAATAGGCTTAAACTACGTCTAAGATTAGGCAACTTTACTTGATAAGCAAAGGGCAGATCGAAAGTATTCGATTGCACAATCTCTGACTAGCCTACCTCAAGCCAAGCTGCAGAGCTTGAGCAGACGGTCATAGTGTCAAGATGAGTTGCTGCGAGCAGACGTCGCAATGTGAAATATCGTTGAATTGATTCAAATCATGCTATTCAAGATCCTGAAATATGTCGAGAGTAACTACCAATATTAGGAAAACATATACATATCTATGCCTCAACAAAGACCTTTATGAAATGATTTGTGTTTAAGTTCTATGCGAGGGTTATGGGCAGAGGTACACACAAAGTGAAATAATCTTAATCTGTATATATTATACAATATTTGGTCTATTTAGCTTTTAAAGTGCTTGAGATATGCCTTAAAATCCAAATGCCAAAGTCGATTTGTATCGATACAAAACAAATACGAGCGCGTTTTGCATTTGGTCTAGAGGAATATTTGTATTGAGGTACCTTTGAGTATGAACCAAATTTGACTGGAAAGCCTCGAATGCTTGTAACGGCAGCTGGTTGCAGGGTATCACGTAGTCGAACCCTCCCGATTGAAACACTCTTGTCGTGTTTAGTTCTTTATCAGCTTTACGCATGTGACTTTTCGTGGAAAACAATAAAAACGCGGCATTTGCAATTGCAATTATGCGCGAGCAGCGGCAAGTGCAAGACTTTTGCCCGGTATCGAAAATAAGTTAGCTGCCAACGCGCAAAGTGAAAACTTTAACATTTTTAGCGACTATGTTTTAACCTGTCCAAAACTGTTGGCAGAGCACGGGTGGGTGGAGTGGAGGGTGGTGCGATGGCGAGACAAACTGCCTTGTATTTCATTTTGTGCGTTTAGTGCATTATTGTGTGTGCCCGCGCCTCGCCAGCAGCTGTGCCGGGCTGCCAGGCGAAGTTAGTGTTACCTTGTTTGCCGCCAGAGAAGAAGTTTTCCAAGTTGTCGGCAGGCGCTCGTGTTGCCCAAACAGATTAAACTCTGAACACATGTGCGCCTGCAATTTTACGCGCCGTCGCTGCGCAGGTTTTCCGCATCTGCACCCGCATCCGCATCCGCATCCGCTGATGTTGCTGTCGCTGTTGCTGGTGGTGTTGGTTGTGCAGCCGCAGCCACAGCCACTGCCAGGGGCTTCACATAACCGCCACATTAATTCCTAGTGCCAGACACCTTTCTCGTTAGCGGTTGCCCCAACTTATTTAATTTCACAGGCCAGGCCACGACCAGCAGCTCCGCCAGCTTTAAGTTTGCTGCGGGCCGCCTTTGGGTCCGATTCTAGCCAGAAAGTTAAATAGCATTCGCGTGTTTATTCAAATTCAAATTGTTGGCATTTTGTTGCTTTATTTAATTATCGAATATGTTGCTGCAACAGTTGCCCAGTTTTCACTTCTCAGTTCTTCTCGGGCGACACTTGCTCAAACTTCTCACGTTTCACCTGACCCGGACGGCCATGGGGCCAAAAGCATGCGGGCTTTTGGACACATTTTGGTTTTTTTTTTTTGTTTGGTTATAATTTATGTCCTGTGGGGGATTTGCACGCAGCCTTAGTTAAGGCTAACGAATGCGCATACGTGCGATCACGTAAACTCAGATAAGGTACGAACTATGCTGTTTGAATGTTATCGAGATATCTTTCGAGTGTTTGCTCGAGCTTAAATCGGAAATGAATTATTAAAAAAAGATAGCTGATGCCAACTTTTCGCCTTCGCTGTGAAAGTTACGAGGAAATTGTTAAAATTTTATTGTCAAAAAGTTGGAAAACTTAATTGGTGAATCGAGTACTCAAGGTAAGGCAAAAAGTGAATTCCATGGGAAAATTTTATTGGCGTTTGAAGCAAAGAGGAATTAAAATGAAAAAAATGATAACAATCCCATTTAATAATAGTCCAAATATCTTGAATCATTCAATTCTGTGCGCATTGAAGAACTTCTTAAATTCTAGAAAAGCGAGTGAAGATTTCCTTGTTTTCAAATCGAACGGCACCTAAATTACGCATCGGGAATATGAATAATTTAAATGTAATGCAAATTTCAAGCCAACTGCATTAACACAAATACTTAAACAGGAATAATCCGAAATTCCGGCATCGAAGACGAGCGGCGACTTTTGGCTGAAATGCCTTCGGCATAATTAAACTCTGTGGAATTTCATTATAAAATTCGCAGACATTTCGCAAGTTGCGAACGATTTGCCGCATGCTTCTGCTCTTGGCTGGTAGCTAAAGTTTCGTGCAGCGACCTTTTCTTGGGGGCATTTCATGAATGTAGTGCAACATTTTTGGCTTAAGTTGAATTTACACTGAAATCGGCTCGTTAAGCGGTTATATTCCTTATGAAACTCAATTTGCCCATACCCCCGCAGAGCCGGTCACCGGCCCATTACATATAAGTATGTGAGTGTGCGTGTGTGTGTGTGTGTGTGCGGCCTTTGACCGAGTTGATTTTTCACAATTTCCGGCCAAGCGAGAGCTGCGCTGCCGACTGGGCGGAAACGTAATTTGGCTCTTGGCCATTATTTTCGGCACTGACCGCAAAGCCAAAGTCCGCTGCAGCTGCCGCTCCACGAGTGGAAAGGGGATGGCTAAGGGGCGAGGCGCCTCATCATAATCGAAGCCACGAAATTGAAGTACTGCGGCGCACAATGCGGTTTCCGTTGACTGCTGATTGGCTTCCGTTTCCGCTAATTTTTGAAAGTCGGCCCACATTGTTTTTGCAGTCATCAGTTGCTGTTGCTTCTTATTGTCCTTTGCAGGCAGGCAGGCAGCACAAGGCTCCAGCTGAGTTGATTACGCTTTCCATTCATTTGCCCAATAAAGCAGCTACTTTCACAAGCAGCCAAGTCCACAGCTCGAAATGCTGTCAAAAGTAATCTTGTAAGCGAGCGCAACAATAGAACTTTGCCTGCTTTCCGAAACAACGAACAATCGTAAATTTTGATTCTGGCATTCAAAGCTTAAGGTTTCAATGTGCTTTTATGTAACTTAAATCAGCCGAGAATTGAAGAAATATGTATAAGTATTAGTCGCAAGCGCAACTAAGGAGCAGAAGATTCTATGAATAAAGTATTTGGTCCTTTCAAAGGCAGAGCTAGATGTAATGAAAGAAGGCGACAAGCTTTTAAACTAGATTTTACTATTATTGTTGAGATTTTCTAGATTTTAATTATATGGATTAATATGACGGCAATGGCAAATACAGGTTTCCAAGCAAGCTTCCAAGCTTTAAATATTTGGAGAACTTCAAATTTGTAGATCGAAAAGCCATTTGCCGAAATCTTGATTGTTTTTTAACAAGCTAATAAATCCAGCTTAAAGCTCCTTTATTACTAGGTATCCATTTTTATCTAAATATAAATAATAATATAAAGATCAATCGTAAACTAAGATCTGAAAGTTTCGCTAGAGAATATCAACTTTATTTCTGGCTGGGTATACCTTTCTTCAAGTATATACTATTCTCTGAGTATGAGTCTTGGCGGACACGAAAGAAGGCGGAGCGAAGGCAAGGATACAAAGTGTGCTGCGGGCAATCCTTTCGTTTTATATTCGTCCTGGTGGTTCATTTTATTGCTGCATATTCTTTATGTAAGCATATCAAAAATGTGTTTCCAAATAGAAATTTAAAACCTTATTACTCGGAAGGAAAAAAATATATAAATATTTTATGGCGAAAATATTGCAGCTGAAAAGGGACAATATATGTAGATACATTTAGCCAAACTGACCCCATGTCCGGGCAGGGGAGCAAGTGAACGGAACACACACACACACACACTCACACACATACACACACACACACTTAGACACACACAAGGCACGGCTGGGTCAACATCGGACCTGGACCAAATCCAAGCGCCTGTTCCGGACGAGTCCAGCACACTTGAAGTGTAAACTCTGCGCATCTCTTTTTATTTTCAGCTTATTCTCTTTTCTTTCTTTAAATTGTGTAACAAATTGTTCCCCGAGGACGAATTTGGATTAAGTAAAAAAAGGGTTTATTTACGATGCCATACATAACACGGCCCCATTCGAGGGGCTGCAGGGCCTGTCTGCCGTGCCTCAGCCCAAACTGGCCTCAGCCCAAACTGGCCTCAGCCCAAACCCGGCTGTGTTTCCTGCTCTTATATTTTGGTTTTTTTTTTTATTACGTGCCCAATACTCAATTTGGGGCATATTTAAATTCATCGTCTATTGACGGCAGCCGGCGGGCATTTCGTATGCACACGAAATGCGAAAGTTGCCAGCGTTTCGTTTAGATCTATTGAGTGGTTATTTGAACTGAGAACTTTGAGGTTGAATTCGCTTCATTTTTATGTTATTTATATGTACGGCTAGCTAGCCCCAAGACCAAACCCAAATCCAGGAACAAAGTGTTGAACCGAAATGAAATACATGCCAGCTAACCAAAAGGCAAATTTGCCAGCCCAATATTATAGAACATAAATTTCCCATACATAAATTTATGTATACATATATATATATATGTTACTTACATATCTTGTGTAGGTAAAAACTTGTTTACCAAAACGCTTAACTGGCACTTGTGTGCTCCCATATCAGATACTCTTCCTGATAATAAAGAGAGTGAGAGAGAGGGAGAGAGAGAGAGAGAGTGAGTTGCCAAGCAATTTAGCAGCAGTTGAGTTGAGATGCGCGACCCGGCGGCATCTTGATAATATTTCGATTTATACGAAAGCGCTTTGCAACTCCCCCAGTTCCGCAGCCGTTTTTGGTATTCGTTGTCATTGTTTTTAGCAAAACAGTTTCAACTTTTTGCCACACAACCGAAACTGTCAAACAGCGTAAACTTCAAACTGAAACGAGTCGGAACTGATGGCACCTGAGCACCGGGCACCGAGCACCGAGCTCCGACCCGACCCGATGGCTGAAAGCCCCCTTAGTACCAGGTTCATTTAGTTGGGCTGTCAGGGCTTTTGCGCTCAATTTGGCAGACAGCAACGCAATCATTGCGAATAAGTTTTCAACTGTGACGTCAGCGAACGCTAACCCACATTGACAGTATATCCTTTTACAGCATTATTTTTTCCTCTGCGCCATCATTGCATGATGGTTAGGGGTTAGGGGTTAGGGGTGTAGTTTCCAAGGAAAAAGAGCTTACAACAACATTTAGCCGTCTACTTTACAAGGGGTCTAATTGTCAGCTCGAAGACAAGCAAAATAAGAGTGCTCTAGTCGTCATAGATTAGGAAATATCCTGCTGGATTACAAATATCAACTGGTCTCAACTGTTCGCTTTTCCGCTTTAATATTTATGTGAGTACAGGTAGTAAACGAAGACATCTAAAAAATGTATTGCAACTGACAAAGGATTCGACCTGTTAAGTATATGTTAAATCTTTACGAATAACAAGAGTTGGCTTTTGTTTTGATAGCTTTGTCGCCTCTTCGTTGCTTTCAATTCTCATTTAGCTATAGCTTGAGACTTTGTCCCCAGTCATGAAGTCGATAGCAATGTTTGTTAACGATAGATTCGTTAAAAGAAGACCATCCACGTAGCACCATTGCATCAGATTTTTAGAGTACACACATTTGGAATGGTTATTGAATGCTTTCTACACTAACTAGGGCCACATTTTTCTTACACTTGCTTGCTTGGGCAATGCATTCAAAATTTGTCTTGTATATTCGTGCATTGAAATGCACTTTTAAGCCAAAAAAGTTTGCATTCAAGCCAGCGAACTTTTCCAGTGGCAGCAAAATGTTTTTGTAGGATCTGTCCAAACTTTTTTAATGCAGTCCATGAAATCTATGGAAGCATTTCGAAACTTCTTCTCTTATATATTTAGCTAACCACGCATTTTCAGCAATTTCTTTAAGCTAGTGATGTCAAGCAAGGATAATTCAGACGATAGATGATTTAGACGATTTAGATACTCAATTAAGAAATAGCCAAAAGCAGCCAAATTTGGCTAGAATACACCTCAATTCTTAACTGTGCCTTGCTCCAAAGTCATTCTATCGGTCAGCCCGAAGGAAACGATGCATATTCTACTTTAGTGTATGTTGAAAGCTAATCCACTCTTTGTCTGCAGTTGATGGTAAGTCAGCAGGGAATCGTGTGTCATCGCTTGTTCAGTGAGCTAATTATGGAATAATTAGTCGAAGTCTGAGCAAGGGAAACGAAAAGAGCCAATAGCAGTAAAAAAAAAACAAAAATTAGCCAGCGAAGCGATGCAATTCGATCAAGCTGCTCGGCTAAAGCGTTGAGTACATCAGCTTCCCGCCACTCCTCAGCTTGCGGCTAACCCCTCAGCTCGACTCGGAGCTTGTTTGGCGTGGCAATTAGCACGCTCCCGTGCACTTGTGCAGCCAGCTGAGACCAGGACGAGGCCGCATTCGCAATCCCATTGAACCGCAATGGAGGCACATAAAGCGCGCATTGAAAATTAATTGCGGCTCGCCTGCATCTGCGGCACCAAGTGTGATTCTGTGTGTGTGGAGATCTGATTCGATGTGTGTGTGTAAGTGTGTGCCCCATACTAATGCGGGTGCGTGAGTGCCCAACCGCTTGAGCAGCATCAACTTACACGTTCTTCGCTCCTGCTTGCCTTCACTGGGCGCCAGGACTCGCGCTGAGGATGTCGATGATGCCTTCACAGGCAACAGGAACAGGCAACGGTAACCAGCCGCCCGCCAGGCAGTCGTCCAAGCCCGGCTCGCGGTTTGCCTTTTATGAAAAATTAATTTGCTTTTTGTGTTCCGCAATAATATTTTACTTTTTTGCGGTGCCGCTGCACCCCAACACCAACACACCCCTCACCCACACAATGGACTTCCCCTTGACTGTGCTGCCAATCAGAGCGTATGATTAATTTTTCGTCGCAGTGCTCCCCAAATCTGATTTATGTGTTTGTGTGTGTGTGTGTTATGTGTGCATAACACTTGGTAAGGCAGAGTTGCAATGTCGTTCGTAAGTAAGGCTTAACTTTAAAAAGAATTGAAAAAATGTTGCTTGTTTTGCAACACTAAAGCACACTAACATTTGTTTATTATTGGTTAACAACACCAATTTTGGTTTGAAAATATTTTGTTTTAATTGTGTATAATGATAACTTAATAATTTGGTATATTAAATATACCAATATATATTTGTATGTATATATTTGGTATATTAAAACCGAACATTAAAACTCAGATCTTCCCTTGTTTTCTAACACTGAAAGCCACAATTGTTTCACACCACAACTTTTAATTTTTTGAAATTTTTTGTTTTATTTACAGATTATGACTATGAGTACCTTAATAAACTAATTGGTTTATTAGTAGTCACCACATTAAAACTCTGACTTGCACTTATTTTCAACACTGCAAATCGACTATTTGTACTTGATTTTAACACTGTTGCACACTAAGATTTGTTAAAGATTTTAGTGCAATTTAGAGCTCATGTAGTTAACATTTGGTTTGAGAAGACTTAATTGCAATACTTTACTTTAGTTAAATCTCAATAATTTTTCTCCTTGATTTGTTTTTTATTTCTTCTTATAAATGTACTTCGTTGGCATTAAAACTTGATTGCATTTAACTTCATGCTAAGCTTGTGGCGTCTACTTTAAATAACAAGCTGTTTGCGCTATTTGGTCTCTGCGTGCACAACTAAAAGCTCTCAAGGAAATACCCTATACCCTTTGCCATTCCAATTCTTTTCTTTACAGCATAATGTTGGTAATAGAAAGAAACTAACGCACACACAATCACTTTAAGCAGTTACTACTCTGCTTCTTCTTTCCTTACCCTCACACTATGATAAATGCATTTTTAAATAACTTCAGGGTTTTCAGTACGATCTTTATTAGTCTCTCTGACCTTATACCTTATATACCCTCTGTGTATATATCTATAAGATAGCTTTATTCCCATTGGGATGTTTAGGTATTCAAAAAGTGTAGTACTCCTTCTGTGTATACTATAAATATTTAAATAAATTTAAATATATGCCATTTTGAATTCGTACGGATCCCTACTATCAATTGGCATTCAAACAAATCAAAAATCGGTTGGTTCAAAAAATTTGTAGACCAAAACCCGAATGGTTTGTAAAGTGCACCTTCTTTGATGGTTTTTTGGAATATCTCAGCCAAAAATAGTCCGATTTTGGAATTTTATACCACTTTGGACTCGTAAGGATCAGAACTATCGATTGGCATCAAAAGTGTGAAAATCTAAATTTTGACCAATTTCGACCAAAATGGCAAGGGGTTACATCAAGTTTTTTTCAAAATCGGGGTCCGTTCGAAAATGGAAACTTTTTTGATGATTTGTTTTGAATATCTCGGGTAAATAACGTCTGATTTTGAAATGTTATACCATTTTGAATTCGTACGGATCCCTACTATCAATTAGCATTCAAACAAATCAAAAATCGGTTAGTTGAAAGGAGTTGTAGACCAAAATCCGAATGGATTGTAAACTACACCTTTTTTGATGATTTTTTGGAATATCTCAGCCAAAAATGGTCAGATTTTGTAATTTTATACCATTTTGGCATCAAAAGTGTGAAAACCTAAATTTTGACCCAAATCGTCAAAATGGCAAGGGGTTACATCACGTTTTTTTTCAAAATCGGGGTCTGTTCGAAAATGGAAACAGTTTTGATGATTTTTTTTTGAATATCTCGGGAAAATAAAGTCTGATTTTTCAATGTTAAATAGTCTCCGCATTATGAGCTTTTATTTTAAAGGAGTATAGATCTTATAGATCTTAGATCTAGGTCAATGCGAATGTACAAACGAACAGAGGGAAATGCCTTGATCGACTTTGCTCGTTGTCTGGATCGAGAGAGATATGTATCTTCTGTCTTTTAGCTTACATTTGCACAAAACGAATATGCCCCATTTGAAGCATTTTCAATGGGCACAGGGTATAAAAAGCGGAACAACTGAAGCAGCAGCTTGAGCAACACCAAGCAACACTTTCCATGGTCATGCACAGTTATTTGCAACACAACAGACAATGCATATTTTTGCAATGCCGCAGCAACAACAAGGGGCAAAAAGTTGGTGGCAACTTCTTGGAAAAGTTTTCACAACGCCGCGGCGTCTGGCAGTTTTTTCTCTTGCTGTCTTTCCCTCTAGAATCTTGCGCGCACACATTTCACATTAGAAAAACCACAAAATTATGCAACACAATATGAAATGCATTTGAAAGACAAGTGAATCTTGTCAAGTGCCACAGTGGCAAGCACGAAGCGACTCCGGCTCCAGTTCCGGCCAGGCCCAGAACCAGGAGCAGGACCAGGACTACGGGATACGGACTATGGACTATGGACTATGGCTGCAGCGTCAGAGCAGAACACTTGAGTTGGCGCTTTAATCAAAAGTCAAATATTTCATGCAATGCGACAAGCATTCGCTGTACTTCTAGGAGGCTTTGGGAAGGGAAGTATGGTGCAAGGGGGAAAGGGGGTTGGGTGCAACTACTTTAACAGCAGGCAGCTGCTGTCAGCATGCAAATGCTGCGCTGCTAACCCACACAATAGACGCCAACGACGACGGCGACGACGACGACATTTGCCGGCAAACTTCACCCCGCCTACAAATTTTAGTGCCTGAAAATCTGGGAAAAGGGGGAAAAGCCAAGCAGATCCTCAGCTCGGCAGCTGCCTCGCATGCCTGTGCACTTGCAGCCACTTTGAATTTGGATAGAAATGGGCTACAACTCCGCTCCGCTCGGCTCTGCTCAGCTCTGCTCTGCTCTGCTCAGCTCTGCTCTTTCATGGAAATTACATTTTTGCATTCTGGCGTCGCTGCTACTCAAGTAAATGCAAATATTTCTCATTTCTTTTACAATACAAAAAACTTACAAAAAGCAAGAAATTGTCAAATGTAGTCAAAATGTGCGCCGCATGCGAAATCTTTTTGAATATTTATACACACACAGACATTCCTTACAATATATATACATATATATGGATGTATGTACGCATGTGTGTGTGTGTGATGTCATTTAAATTCCAGAGCAAATCATTTTGTTGGGAATGCTGAGATTACAGCCATAAAATTTCATGGCCAATTCCTCTGAAATTGATTTTAGCCAAAATATAACAGGTAAGGATGCTCGACTCGCAAATATCCAGTACACAATCAATCAAATAAGCCCATGAGTAGGTCATTGAAATATTTGCATTCGCAATCAATTTTCAATTTATTGTGAAGCTTGTTGTAGCTGGTATTCAAATAAAAATCAATAAATAAACTCTAACTCTGTATAAACAACTACCTGCATACAAATATTGATAAGGGCATATGATATGAGAACTGGAATTGCGAAGATATGTACATATACTCGTGTACATCTGCGTCCCTCCAAGTTAAGACTTAAGACTTGGAGTCATCAGCTTCTACATAGATCAACCAACAACATAGATCAGACTCTAATAGAAGACCTTTATTTCATGGCTTACAGGTTTCCCTTTGCAGGAGGTTTACTTCCACGGCAACAGCTGCCAGGCCAACCTAACTGCGGGGAGTAGGCCATGAAGTGTTTAATACATTGTTTAATGGAAACTGCAAATGTGGATATTTTGAATTTAAAATATTAGAAATAATTCCATTTGGTCTTCCCAATCATCCTATAGGACAAATCCAAAGCATGACACTTCTTTCTAATATAAACTATGAAATTTTATTGAAATACACAGAAGCTGTTGAAGAAAATGTGTCGCCTTTTTATCGAACTGGTCGCAGCTATTGCCAAGAAAAGGACTTCAAATGTATTACTTTTTAATAGCTAAGGGATGCATTTTGATTTTGTCAACAATTATGTGTAACCCAATGAAAATTTTAACTACTTTTTATAAAATATGTGCTGGGATTGAAATAATATGAACTCCTCTAGATCTGTTCTTTGTTGAAATATGTAAATATGGACAGATTTGAATTAAAAAGCGAACTATTAATTGTAAGTTATTGCACATTAGAATGAAAGCATCTAAGGAACTTACAAGTTCCTGTATTTTTCCACTTCACCAACTAGCTTGACAGGCTTGAGGCAATCCTGTGGTCCAGCTCGAGCAAGCAGAATAATAAGCTAACCATGTCTGCTCAACAGCCAAGCCACAAATAACTTTAAAATATGGCTTAAAATTGTACGCTTTTTGTGAAATGTGAAAAAGCTGTGCAGTCATGCCTGTGCACAATGCCGAGGCAATTAATTACCAATGCATTTGAAATTCCAAATTCCAAATTCCAAATTGTGGCTTTGGTTCAGTTGTTTTTGTTTGCAACAGCTTTTGGCAAGTGTATATAGAATTTTTAATAAGTTTCTTTTAATTAAACTAATTGTCCGAAAACGTGCATGCAAAACTGGCCACAAAAATTGAATTCATAATATAGCGCGGAAAAACAATTGCAAAGAACAAAAGATTAATTTTGTTTTTTTATACCCTTGCAGAGGGTATTATAATTTTGTCGTGAAATGTGTAACGCATAGAAGGAGACATCTCCGACCCCATAAAGTATATATATTCTTGATCAGCATCAACAGTCGAGTCGATATAGCCATGTCCGTCTGTCCGTCTGTCCGGCTGTCTGTTTCTATGCGAACTAGTCTCTCAGTTTTAAAGCTATCTTAATGTAACTTTGCAGAAGTCCCTTTTTCTGTTGCACGCAGCACATATGTCAAAACCAGCTGGATCTGACTACTATATCATATAGCTGCCATAGGAACGATCGGTCGAAAATTAAGATTTTGTATGAAAAAACATTTTGTTTTTCAAGATATCTTGACCAAACTCGGCATTTATAAGTTTTACTAAGCTCCTCATATATATGCAAAATCCTTTTAAGATCGGACCACTATATCATATAGCTGCCATAGGAACGATCGGTCGAAAACTAGGTTTTTGATTAAAAGCCTTTTTTGTTTATCAAGATACCTTCACCAAGCTCGTCATTGCAAGGGTATTAGATCTTCGGAGTGCCGAAGATAGCCTTTCTTCCTCGTTTTTTGTTTATTTATTATTGAGCCAAGCACAGTCCAGTATTAATATTGTATATTATAATGCAATTATAACAGTGAACGTTTCGGTATTAGACGCATTCAACACAGTACAAATTGATGCATTCACGCGGCGTATACGTAATGCCATCAAGTATACGCGGCAGTTCTTTAATAACGAAATGGCGATTTATAAAAGGGTTTAGGTCATAAAAAACAAGATACCCAAGACCGTTGACGCACTTCATTTACGTTTTTATGGCTTCATTTTATTGTCTTTTTGTTTACCCTTTTCTTTTAATGCGAGTAGCTGGCATTAGGCCCAAGTAATGGGGCTTAGTTCTTAAAACGTATCTTTGCTGCCGCATGTAAGAGCTTCTGGTCGTTATAAAATGCATAATTAGCGTAATTAAAATTATTAAATGCCCTGCCCCATTACAAATCTTTTCAATCTGACTTTGTATTATGTACGTACCACAAGAATTCTCACTCTATAAGCATGTTTATTTGCCATTCTATTTGATTGAATTCATAAGTTGCATGGCTTGAAATCGTCGTAGACTATGAGTGATACTTAATTTAAAACTCAATTTATGATTATTACCACACAATTTAATTCCGTAATTGATTTATGCATTTCATTTTGCTGCTTATCAAGCCAGGAAAGCGCCAATCAAACCAAGCACCTACAAATATACGCATGTATTCATGTACATCTGTATATGCCTGTAATATAGACATATATAGTCTTTATACCCTAGAAATAAAAAGTAAACGCTTGCCAATTTACTCAAGAAGATTTGAATAGTCTCAGTCTTGTTTTATGAAAGTGTTGCCAAATGTACTCGCAGTCAGTGTTGTAAAGTTCACCAAAGCCAGCAAATGGAAATTATGGGATTATGGAAATGACAATATACAAAGGTTTTTTAAATGAAATTGGAATACATTTGAGACTTTAGCTTTTGTATTGTAGTTTTCTTAAGTGAGAGATGACGTTTTGGTCAATTCCACGTTCAACTGTGGAAAACTGGTGGAAGATGATTGATTTTTGTTAATAAGAAGTTCAAGCTACAAGTTCATTTTCAAATATCTATGTGTAATATTATGTGAAATAGATCCTGGTTTATATTCACACCTGAGAAAAGTTGTTGGGAATACCAGCTCATAAATAGGTGTTAAGAGGGTATCGGCTAGGTCGAACACGTACGACTTTCAAACTTAAAGTTGTTTTGTTTTTGGGCTTTGTTGCCGCTCGCGAAAAATAAACAGTTGCGTTTTTCATATGATTAAATGTTGAATGGGCTGCAGAAGTGCTGCATTACAAACTGATTAAAAATGAATGCAAATGTATACGTAATTAAATAAATTAATTAAGCAGCGCCATCAGGACGCAGGGCAAAGACAACTGGCAGAAGGGGGCAGGGGACAAGAGACCGAGCCACTTGACAACCAACAAACAAAAACAACAACAACAACAGCAACAGCAGCAACAACAACAACAACAGCAACAGAAATGGCCGCAACTGAAATAACAAAGCTGCTGTTTTAAAAAGCAAATTGAAATTGTTGGCCATTTGTATCTGGTCTTTACAGCTGGTGCTGTTGTTGTTGTTGTTGTTGTTGTTGTTGCTATTGTTGCTGCAGTGCAGCAGTAATTGTGCAGTTTATTTTACCATTTCCCATTCAAGTGCAAATTAAATGCACAGCGACATCGACGACCTTTGTCCTTTGACACGCCACAACAGCAGCTGCAGTTCATTTACCCCTCGGGGGCCCGCGCACAATTCCCGCCGCCCGGAAATTTATTTGGCTCTTGTCATGGCATCAATGCCACATAATTGTTGCCAGACAGCTTGCCCCACAGTAAGCACACGTGTTATAAGAATAGCTGCTCCAAACTCTCTCCAACTTTTCCTACCTCTCTCTCCTTACGCCAAGCTCATGAACAAGCCTGCGCGCACTACAAAAAAATCCTTGCCAAATTACAAATTTCAATTTGGGATTTTGCTTTAGTACGCACAGTTCCTTATTTATGATGCTTTTCCCCTTTATTTATTATATTTTTGCTGGCCACCAAACCAAAATTTATGGACTCGATTCTGTGTATTGCACAACAATTCGAAAAGCAATAAGCAAAAAGTATCTAATCCATGGGCTGAACTAACTTGGCAATACTCTGACACATTAGGTCTATATGTAAAACCAAATTTCGACTAAAAAGCAGATCTAAGAATGGGCGTTACACACTTCATGACAAACCTAAAATACTCTCTTCAAGGGTATACAAATAGTAATTTAATGATTGGCAAGCTTTATATGCAAAATGAATACGTGTACATGTTAGCCCAAGCCAAAATTGCATTTGCTATAGAAATTGTTTTGATTTATAAAAGTAATTGTAGTTATCAGTGTAAAAGTTGGGAAACTCCTGTAAGTTTTGGCAATAAATTGAATCAATTGAATTGACCAGAGCTAGCTTGGAAGTAGAATTTTTGCTTTTGATATACGCAATTACGTATAAAGTAAATATGTAGTCCAAATAAGGTAAATATGTAATCCAAATAAGGTAATGGAATAAAGGCGAGAGTAAAACAAATTAATTTTTGATGCTGAAACAAAGAAAATAACTTAAGTCCTGAATGGAAATCAGACTGAAGTCAAATTTTAAACGTCGAGAGAACCTTCTTTGACCAACACCAAGTAATTAATATGATCAAAAAACAGAATTTCGATAACGATTCTTATCAGTCAGTCAGACAGACTTGGCCATTGATGCTGGTTAAGATCGGAGTTGCTTCCTTTTACCTCTTACATTCATTTACTCAAAACATTATACCCTTTTTACTACTTTCCAATAGATTCAGGATATAAAAAGATTGTTAAGTTCTAAAAGATAACATATAAATGCAACAAAAGAAGTCATCATTCGGACAATTATAAAATATTTACTTGTAAAGATGAATATTATACCTCACATGAGATAAATACGAATATTTCTGGTAACAGACGCACAACTATAACGTAAATCATGTTATTAACATTGGCGCACGTTTGTCTGCTTGCAAGTTGCTGCTCATAGCCTGCCCAGAAAAGACTTATACAACCACCCCTTGCAGGCCCAACATCAACCCCCCAACACACCGCACCCTGCAACGTTTACATTCCACACGGCAACAATTTTGTCGCTTCGTGAAAATTCTGTTACGCGCAGCCGTGGTAGCTTTGCGACGTTTGAATTTGAGCTGTGGAGACTAATAACAGAGCCTGTTAATAATATAGTCTGTTATTGACAGAATTCTCTGTTAGGTGCCTTTATTTTAAATGTCTCATGCTTAATGCTTTCTAAAAGAATTTTTATATATGTATTTTAAAATTGTTGCAACAAATTTATAGAGATATATAAGTATATATAATCTTGGCCAAACCAACTCAGCTAAGCTCAGCGGATATCTCTATATTGATGAAACAAGCATGAAAGGGAATCTTAACTACAGACAAAATATATCACAAAGCTTGAGCATAGGCGTAAGACATTGGCTTATTCGAATCAGATCAAATTTATCTATTAATGTGCACTCCGACATGGCTTGTTTGAATTGATCAACCTAATAAAGATATTTGTATAGAACAAATATAATATTATATTATTAACAAAAGCTTAAAAGCTGTAAATGCTTTTAACAAGATTAAAGTGTATTGAGTAAATTCCCTTAAAGCTTAATATCAAAGTTTGTCCATGTGGTTTCATGGAAAAGAGCAGACTAATGCCAAGGTGCGTGCATAACCAATTTGGGCAATCATCTGTCTGATATTTAAATGGATAACAGCATATTTGAATCAATATGCATAAGACAAGGCATTTTGATTCGAGGAGAGCCCCAGTCAATGCAGCATACTGCCGGGTTGTTCAATGCTGCAGACCCGAAGACCCAAGACCAACCTCAACATCACGCTCTTCGACAAATTGGATTGACATGTGTGACTCAGCTTGCATTTCATCAGGCCAGTCCTTAACTCGAGCACGGCCTGACTTTAACTGAGTGTGTGTGTGAGTGTGTCAGTTTGTGTGTGGTGGTTGTGCCTGTGTGTGTGTGTGTGTCTATTCATGCGAATGACTGTTGTAGCCGAAGCTTTAACGTGCCATGTGAATGAACTCCGGCCGCAATAAATTTCAAATTGAACTAAACTAAGGAGCGCACACAGCACTTACATTTACCAACTGCCTCTAAATCAACACAAAACTTTGTGTGTGCATCTCTCTCTGTGTGTGTGGGTGTGTGTGTGTGGGTGTGTTTCCCTGGCGATTGTAAGTTTAGATTGCATTGCGTTTATTTGCAAAGACTTCACTTCTAAAGTCAATCGACTCAATAAATTATTTTTAAAGCAATCAAAGGCGCTTCGGCGACAAAAAACCAATCCAACACATTTTCATTTTGCATACACCTGGGCATAATACGTATCTACAATTGTTCTATATAATATCCCAATTGCACTTAAAAAGCTATAAATATCAAATTCGAATTCGTTTTTATTTTGATTTGCCCAAAAAGATTCTTGCTTAAATCTTAAGAGAAGCTCAAGCTTTGAAGGGGGCAGGTTTTATCGACTTAGCAGATGTCTTTAGAGATACTTCAACTTTCCGTTTTTAAGCTTTTAAATTCAATATATATATAAATTGTTAAATTGTTAGATAAATATGATTTGAATTATACATATATATAAATTTTGAAATCCAGCAGACAAATTGATTAATTGAAGCAATATTATGGATATGCTTATTTCGCTCAATTTATTCCATCATCATCATCATGTAACATCTTTTGCTGAAAATCAAATTGATTAACTGCAAATCTTGGCCTAGTCAAAGAGGACATTTAATTAGAGTACCAGAAACGCCCACAAAACGTCCTGTGCATATAAATAAGCAAATGTGTAGTGGGCATTTTAATTGTCATTGACCATCAGGTAGATTGGATGCACACTTTGATATATTTTCAATTAATTTGTGTGCAACATGACAATTGTCGGGCTAGCGACAGGGGCTGGGACTGGGGCAGGGACTGGGGCGGGGGCTGGGACTGCGCCAATGCCTCACTTGTGAAATTAGCCAAATTATTGGAGTAAACAGGGCGAGTCGACTTGTCGTCTTGTTTGCGCTTAAAATTTAATTTCACGCACAATTGACTTCATGCATAATTTTGACCGGAGTGATAAATTATTGCTGTTATTGCACACGGAGGCACACGTAAAACAAGAAACACAACCCAGAATCGACCGCAGGCAGCCGCCTGTTATGCGTACAGGGCAGCTGGCAGCCGGCGCCCGGCGCCCGACGCCCGACGCCCAACGCCCGAGCAGGCACCGGCAAAATAATGGCCCTACCTAGCGCTGCAATCCTGCTGCACATTCTCATTGTCGTCCTTGTCGTCGTGCCTGTCGCTGGTTCGGCTGCTCGTTTGCTGCGTTCATTAATTCGCTGCCATAAAACAGTCCAAAGCAAGGACTGGGGCTGGGACATATTTTGCTTTGCTTGCATTTGCATACTTTCAGGCGGTAGGCACTAGAGATGAAAGCTGGCCTCATTTTCGGGTACGATATCCAATGAATACTCTGCACTTTTGTACGCGTTGCGATTGTGTTTCCTGAAATCTTCATCAAGGAACTTTGATTAAATAATCTGGCTTTTCTTTACGCTATTCAAATGTTGTCCAATCTATAAGCTATCCATTTCACAGACTATGTCTTGCATTTTCGTGCCAGCATATCGTAGTGCCTGTCACATACGAAAAGCACGACCTGCGCCCATCACTATTAGGCACCTGTTACCGCGACCAGACGTGGTACTGTTCCTGGTTCTGGTCCTGGGCCAGGTCCTGCTGCCTACCGACCGCAGTTCAAGCTCCGCATACGCCTACAACACATGTCTGCTCATAATTAATGTGTAAATTGTAAAGCTGCGTTCGCCCATTTCCTTCGCTGCGGCCGTGTACAACCAGCTCGACAACAAGGACAGCAGCGAGCAGCAGGCTGAGGGGGGCGAGCCTAGTTAATATGAAACACAACAACATCAATAAACGACTCTGACCTGGGACATGCTGGGCGCAAAATGCGTTTTGACGTTGCACAAAGCTTAATTGCATTTGGTTCACGTCCAACGGCCAGATCGGAGCACCTGGGCGCAGGTGGGCAAAGCGATTTGGCGCATGGACAACGACAATTTATTTATGCTTTTCATGAGCTTAAATTGTTTTACCTTGACTACGATAAATTAATGAACCTGCTCTGCAACTACTATTTCATTTTCCAGCAACAAAGAATGCTTTTACAAAAAATATGCTATAATTGAAACCTTGTACAAGTTTTTGGTATAAAAACACACGAAAGGAAATCCGATGCGTGTTTTATACTGAGAGAGAGCAATAGAGTAAGCAAATGTATAAAGTGCCTGCCTAGGCAATACCCTCTACTCAGTTCCTTCCTATCGTTACATACAACTTTCAATATGGACAAAAACTTACTCAAACAGATAAATAAAAATCTTCTGTTTTTTACTTTTTCTTTTGCTCTATATTACATTCTATTTCAATTTATTTATTGATTATATTTTCCTCGAAGTTAGTTACAAAATCATTCGACCCACATAATTCATTAAAAGGAAACACACAAATCATATTAAACATTGTTTAAGTTCGCATTGAACAAATTTCAATTACGTGCGATTGGGTTATGCCGACTGCACAATACCCTTTGCACAGCGTAATAATAGCTGAAATTAGAGCAAAATGAACCTTCTTGAACATTGGAATTATGACTCTCGACTGTAAACCAAGAGCAGGGGAATTTAACAAAAGTTATGGACCTAAAATCGTTTGGATCGTAACGTATACCTTTTTTGATGATTTTTTGGAATATCTTGCCCAAAAACTGTCCGATTTTAGAATTTTATACCATTTTGGACTCGTAAGTATCAGTACTATCGATTGGCATCCAAAAAAAGAAAATCTAAATTTTGACCAATTTCGACCAAAATGGCGAGGGGTTACATCACGTTTTTTGTCAAAATCGGGGTCGGTTCGAAAATCAAAACTTTTTTGATCATTTTTTCTTAATATATCGGCCAAAAAATGTCCGATTTTGAAATGTTATACCATTTTGAATTCGTAAGGATCCCTACTATAAATTGGCATTCGAACATGTTGAATATCGATGGGTTAACAAAAGTTATGGACCTAAAATCGTTTGGATCGTAACGTTAACCTTTTTTGATGATTTTTTGGAATATCTCGCCCAAAAACTGTCCGATTTTGGAATTTTATACCATTTTGGACTCGTAAGTATCAGTACTATCGATTGGCATCCAAAAAAAGAAAATCTAAATTTTGACCAATTTCGACCAAAATGGCAAGGGGTTACATCACGTTTTTTGTCAAAATCGGGGTCGGTTCGAAAATCAAAACTTTTTTGATCATTTTTTCTTAATATCTCGGCGAAAAAATGTCCGATTTCGAAATGTTATACCATTTTGAATTCGTAAGGATCCCTACTATAAATTGGCATTCGAACATTTCGAATATCGATGGGTTAACAAAAGTTATGGACCCAAAATCGTTTGGATCGTAACGTTAACCTTTTTTGATGATTTTTTGGAATATCTCACCCAAAAACTGTCAAATTTTGGAATTTTATACCATTTTGGACTCGTAAGTATCAGTACTATCGATTGGCATCCAAAAAAAGAAAATCTAAATTTTGACCAATTTCGACCAAAATGGCAAGGGGTTACATCACGTTTTTTGTCAAAATCGGGGTCGGTTCGAAAATCAAAACTTTTTTGATCATTTTTTCTTAATATCTCGGCCAAAAAATGTTCGATTTTGAAATGTTATACCATTTTGAATTCGTAAGGATCCCTACTATAAATTGGCATTCGAACATTTTGAATATCGATGGGTTAACAAAAGTTATGGACCTAAAATCGTTTGGATCGTAACGTTAACCTTTTTTGATGATTTTTTGGAATATCTCGCCCAAAAACTCTCCGATTTTCGAATTTTATACCATTTTGGACTCGTAAGTATCAGTACTATCGATTGGCATCCAAAAAAAGAAAATCTAAATTTTGACCAATTTCGACCAAAATGGCAAGGGGTTACATCACGTTTTTTGTCAAAATCGGGGTCGGTTCGAAAATCAAAACTTTTTTGATCATTTTTTCTTAATATCTCGGCGAAAAAATGTCCGATTTCGAAATGTTATACCATTTTGAATTCGTAAGGATCCCTACTATAAATTGGCATTCGAACATTTCGAATATCGATGGGTTAACAAAAGTTATGGACCCAAAATCGTTTGGATCGTAACGTTAACCTTTTTTGATGATTTTTTGGAATATCTCACCCAAAAACTGTCAGATTTTGGAATTTTATACCATTTTGGACTCGTAAGTATCAGTACTATCGATTGGCATCCAAAAAAAGAAAATCTAAATTTTGACCAATTTCGACCAAAATGGCAAGGGGTTACATCACGTTTTTTGTCAAAATCGGGGTCGGTTCGAAAATCAAAACTTTTTTGATCATTTTTTCTTAATATCTCGGCCAAAAAATGTTCGATTTTGAAATGTTATACCATTTTGAATTCGTAAGGATCCCTACTATAAATTGGCATTCGAACATTTTGAATATCGATGAGTTAACAAAAGTTATGGACCTAAATGTTTGGATCGTAACGTTAACCTTTTTTGATGATTTTTTGGAATATCTCGCCCAAAAACTCTCCGATTTTAAATTTTATACCATTTTGGACTCTAGTATCATACTATCGATTGGCATCCAAAAAAAGAAAATCTAAATTTTACCATTTCACCAAAATGGCAAGGGGTTACATCACGTTTTTTGTCAAAATCGGGGTCGGTTCGAAAATCAAAACTTTTTTGATCATTTTTTCTTAATATCTCGGCGAAAAAATGTCCGATTTCAAAATGTTATACCATTTTGAATTCGTAAGGATCCCTACCATAAATTGGCATTCGAATATTTCGAATATCGATGGGTTAACAAAAGTTATGGACCTAAAATCGTTTGGATCGTAACGTTAACCTTTTTTGATGATTTTTTGGAATACCTCGCCCAAAAACTGTCCGATTTTGGAATATTATACCATTTTGGACTCGTAAGTATCAGTACTATCGATTGGCATCCAAACAAAGAAAATCTAAATTTTGACCAATTTCGACCAAAATGGCATGGGGTTACATCACGTTTTTTGTCAAAATTGGGGTCGGTTCGAAAATAAAAACTTTTTTGATCATTTTTTCTTAATATCTCGGCGAAAAAATGTCCGATTTTGAAATGTTATACCATTTTGAATTCGTAAGGATCCCTACCATAAATTGGCATTCGAATATTTCGAATATCGATGGGTTAACAAAAGTTATGGACCTAAAATCGTTTGGATCGTAACGTTAACCTTTTTTGATGATTTTTTGGAATACCTCGCCCAAAAACTGTCCGATTTTGGAATATTATACCATTTTGGACTCGTAAGTATCAGTACTATCGATTGGCATCCAAAACAAGAAAATCTAAATTTTGACCAATTTCGACCAAAATGGCAAGGGGTTACATCACGTTTTTTGTCGAAATCGGGGTCGGTTCGAAAATCAAAACTTTTTTGATCATTTTTTCTTAATATCTCGGCCAAAAAATGTCAGATTTTGAAATGTTATACCATTTTGAATTCGTAAGGATCCCTACTATAAATTGACATTCGAACATTTCGAATATCGATGGGTTAACAAAAGTTATGGACCCAAAATCGTTTGAATCGTAACGTTAACCTTTTTTGATGATTTTTTGGAATATCTCGCCCAAAAACTGTCCGATTTTGGAATTTTATACCATTTTGGACTCGTAAGTATCAGTACTATCGATTGGCATCCAAAACAAGAAAATCTAAATTTTGACCAAAATCGACCAAAATGGCAAGGGGTTACATCACGTTTTTTGTCGAATTCGGGGTCGGTTCGAAAATCAAAACTTTTTGATCATTTTTTCTTAATATCTCGTCCAAAAAATGTCCGATTTTGAAATGTTATACCATTTTGAATTCGTAAGGATACCTACTATAAATTGGCTTTCGAATATTTCGAATATCGATGGGTTAACAAAAGTTATGGACCTAAAATCGTTTGGATCGTAACGTTAACCTTTTTTGATGATTTTTTGGAATATCTCGCCCAAAAACTGTCCGATTTTGGAATTTTATACCATTTTGGACTCGTAAGTATCATACTATCGATTGGCATCCAAAACAAGAAAATCTAAATTTTGACCAATTTCGACCAAAATGGCAAGGGGTTACATCACGTTTTTTGTCAAAATCGGGGTCGGTTCGAAAATCAAAACTTTTTGATCATTTTTTCTTAATATCTCGTCCAAAAAATGTCCGATTTTGAAATGTTATACCATTTTGAATTCGTAAGGATCCCTACTATAAATTGGCATACGAATATTTCGAATATCGATGGGTTAAGAAAAGTTATGGACCTAAAATCGTTTGGATCGTAACGTTAACCTTTTTTGATGATTTTTTGGAATACCTCGCCCAAAAAACGTCCGATTTTAGAATTTTATACCATTTTGGACTCGTAAGTATCAGTACTATCGATTGGCATCCAAAGATAGAAAATCTAAATTTTGACCAAAATCGACCAAAATGGCAAGGGGTTACATCACGTTTTTTGTCGAAATCGGGGTCGGTTCGAAAATCAAAACTTTTTTGATCATTTTTTCTTAATATCTCGGCCAAAATATGTCCGATTTTGAAATGTTATACCATTTTGAATTCGTAAGGATACCTACCATAAATTGGCATTCGAATATTTCGAATATCGATGGGTTAACAAAAGTTATGGACCTAAAATCGTTTGGATCGTAACGTTAACCTTTTTTGATGATTTTTTGGAATATCTCGCCCAAAAACTGTCCGATTTTGGAATTTTATACCATTTTGGACTCGTAAGTATCAGTACTATCGATTGGCATCCAAAAAAAGAAAATCTAAATTTTGACCAATTTCGACCAAAATGGCAAGGGGTTACATCACGTTTTTTGTCAAAATCGGGGTCGGTTCGAAAATCAAAACTTTTTTGATCATTTTTTCTTAATATCTCGGCGAAAAAATGTCCGATTTTGAAATGTTATACCATTTTGAATTCGTAAGGATCCCTACTATAAATTGGCATTCGAACATTTCGAATATCGATGGGTTAACAAAAGTTATGGACCCAAAATCGTTTGGATCGTAACGTTAACCTTTTTTGATGATTTTTTGGAATATCTCGCCCAAAAACTGTCAGATTTTGGAATTTTATACCATTTTGGACTCGTAAGTATCAGTACTATCGATTGGCATCCAAAAAAAGAAAATCTAAATTTTGACCAATTTCGACCAAAATGGCAAGGGGTTACATCACGTTTTTTGTCAAAATCGGGGTCGGTTCGAAAATCAAAACTTTTTTGATCATTTTTTCTTAATATCTCGGCCAAAAAATGTCCGATTTTGAAATGTTATACCATTTTGAATTCGTAAGGATCCCTACTATAAATTGGCATTCGAATATTTCGAATATCGATGAGTTAACAAAAGTTATGGACCTAAAATCGTTTGGATCGTAACGTTAACCTTTTTTGATGATTTTTTGGAATATCTCGCCCAAAAACTGTCCGATTTTGGAATTTTATACCATTTTGGACTCGTAAGTATCAGTACTATCGATTGGCATCCAAAAAAGAAAATCTAAATTTTGACCAATTTCGACCAAAATGGCAAGGGGTTACATCACGTTTTTTGTCAAAATCGGGGTCGGTTCGAAAATCAAAACTTTTTTGATCATTTTTTCTTAATATCTCGGCGAAAAAATGTCCGATTTCAAAATGTTATACCATTTTGAATTCGTAAGGATCCCTACCATAAATTGGCATTCGAATATTTCGAATATCGATGGGTTAACAAAAGTTATGGACCTAAAATCGTTTGGATCGTAACGTTAACCTTTTTTGATGATTTTTTGGAATATCTCGCCCAAAAACTGTCCGATTTTGGAATTTTATACCATTTTGGACTCGTAAGTATCAGTACTATCGATTGGCATCCAAAAAAAGAAAATCTAAATTTTGACCAATTTCGACCAAAATGGCAAGGGGTTACATCACGTTTTTTGTCAAAATCGGGGTCGGTTCGAAAATCAAAACTTTTTTGATCATTTTTTCTTAATATCTCGGCCAAAAAATGTCCGATTTTGAAATGTTATACCATTTTGAATTCGTAAGGATCCCTACCATAAATTGGCATTCGAATATTTCGAATATCGATGGGTTAACAAAAGTTATGGACCTAAAATCGTTTGGATCGTAACGTTAACCTTTTTTGATGATTTTTTGGAATATCTCGCCCAAAAACTGTCCGATTTTGGAATTTTATACCATTTTGGACTCGTAAGTATCAGTACTATCGATTGGCATCCAAAAAAGAAAATCTAAATTTTGACCAATTTCGACCAAAATGGCAAGGGGTTACATCACGTTTTTTGTCAAAATCGGGGTCGGTTCGAAAATCAAAACTTTTTTGATCATTTTTTCTTAATATCTCGGCCAAAAAATGTCCGATTTTGAAATGTTATACCGTTTTGAATTCGTAACGGTCCCTACAATAAATTGACATTCGAATATTTCGAATATCGATGGGTTAACAAAAGTTATGGACCGAAAATCGTTTGGATCGTAACGTTAACCTTTTTTGATGATTTTTTGGAATATCTCGCCCAAAAACTGTCCGATTTTGGAATTTTATACCATTTTGGACTCGTAAGTATCAGTACTATCGATTGGCATCCAAAAAAGAAAATCTAAATTTTGACCAAAATCGACCAAAATGGCAAGGGGTTACATCACGTTTTTTGTCGAAATCGGGGTCGGTTCGAAAATCAAAACTTTTTTGATCATTTTTTCTTAATATCTCGGCCAAAAAATGTCCGATTTTGAAATGTTATACCATTTTGAATTCGTAAGGATCCCTACCATAAATTGGCATTCGAATATTTCGAATATCGATGGGTTAACAAAAGTTATGGACCTAAAATCGTTTGGATCGTAACGTTAACCTTTTTTGATGATTTTTTGGAATATCTCGCCCAAAAACTGTCCGATTTTGGAATTTTATACCATTTTGGACTCGTAAGTATCAGTACTATCGATTGGCATCCAAAAAAAGAAAATCTAAATTTTGACCAATTTCGACCAAAATGGCAAGGGGTTACATCACGTTTTTTGTCAAAATCGGGGTCGGTTCGAAAATCAAAACTTTTTTGATCATATTTTCATAATATCTCGGCCAAAAAATGTCCGATTTTGGAATTTTATACCATTTTGAATTCGTAAGGATCCCTACTATAAATTGGCATTCGAATATTTCGAATATCGATGGGTTAACAAAAGTAATGGACCTAAAATCGTTTGGATCGTAACGTTAACCTTTTTTGATGATTTTTTGGAATATCTCGCCCAAAAAACGTCGATTAGAATATACCATTGACTCGTAAGTATCAGTACTATCGATGGCATCCAAAATAGAAAATCAAATGACCAAAATCGACCAAAATGGCAAGGGGTACATCATTTGTCGAAATCGGGTCGGTCGAAAATCAAAACTTTTGATCATTTTCTAATATCTCGCCCAAAAAATGTCCGATTTTGAAATGTTATACCATTTTGAATTCGTAAGGATCCTTACTATAAATTGGCATTCGAATATTTCGAATATCGATGGGTTAACAAAAGTAATGGACCTAAAATCGTTTGGATCGTAACGTTAACCTTTTTTGATCATATTTTTTTAATATCTCGGCCATAAAATGTCCGATTTTGGAATTTTATACCATTTTGGACTCGTAAGTATCAGTACTATCGATTGGCAAGAAAATCTAAATTTTGACCAATTTCGACCAACATGTGGCTAGAGGTGGCCGGACTTAAAGATCTGCCCCGAAGACTTCTAGCTCTTAATCAGTGGAAGCGTGGACGAAATAGCTACTAACTAATGTACTCTTCTTAACTTGCAGAGTATCATAATATTTTTTCCACTAAGGAAGCAGTAAAATACCATAAATATATACAAATATTATCCTATTTAATTACAATTAGCTAAATACTGTTTAAATACTTTTCGAATACTTTAGTTTACGAATTGGTTAGCGGAAAAATTGCTCATCCGTTTTTACAATTTCATAGGTCAAGACTGGATCATCGTAGTCTTGCGAGCGATATTCAGTAATTCTTGCGAAAAGATCACAATAATTACGAAATACCCGATTCGCGTTCAAGCTATTCGACATATCGAAGAGCATTTGGTTTTGCTGCACCCGAACGCGCTCTATGGAGAAAGCTAGCTTGGGCAGATCTAGATCATCGACGAGGATCTTTCTCAAGTACTTCACGGGATCTATCGATCCGTCGTCGTCGTACCAGATGAACAGCAAACGACCATGTGTGAACCCGCCATGGTTAAGACATCTACCCAGCTGCTCCGCCTCGCTTGTTGGCTGAGACTGGCGGCTCACTCTGCGAAAGATGGTTCCATCTTGGTTACCAAATGTGGGCAACTGGCGGCCGTGGGATGCCGCTTCTGTGCAAAACAATCTAATTACGTAAACAACTTAAGCTGAATAGTAGAATAGACAACATCTACTTACCTACAAAGCAATTGCTTAGCGCAATGAACAACGCCGCAAATAATATGCTGGCTTGCATGGCTGGGACCTGTTTATGACCAAAGCGATTCGCGTTGACTGACAAGCAGCAAAATGTTCCCCGGCTTAAATATATATGATTCCAGCAAGCGACTTCATGGCATTCCGATCATTACGAAATTCAAAGATAACAACGAGAGATTCTCAAGAAAATGAACGCAGTCATAATGTGTCATAGCTGTTATTTCTGGCGAGAAGGAAATAGGCTCTCCCGATGCATCACGAGTGTGTTCAATGTTTAGAATCATTGTTTCAACAATTGCCAGCTTCGAGAAAGTACAAGAATAGACTCACAGATAAATGTCATGTTTCTTAAACCATTTTACTTATTATATATATATATCTTGACCAATCTCAACAAAATGAGAGCTTCACTCTTCACAGAACTCCTCAAATATCACAAGCTTATTTAAATATTAAAACACTAAATAACAAACTCAAATAGTTTTTGTTAACATGTCTCACGTATTAACTTATCTTTTTAAGGCGCCACTGAACACAGTCTGTTGCATACCAAGTAGTATTCATGAATGAATGCCGGATCACTCATAGAATGCGTAAGACTTTCGATTCATATGTATGAATAATCTGCGAATGTTACCTTTGCCAGGTGATTCACGTTCAATCAATATTTGCACACGTCTGAATCGAACTTTACTAAAATAAATTTGCGAATTTTAGCCTATTTAAAACATTGGAATGCCCTCTTGATACCGACATACCCTGTAGTTCGATGATTCAAAAATGGGTTATTAGTTGTAAGTTATCCGGCTTACATTTTAATTAAGTTCCCAAATGCGGCCGATATCTTGTATCCTTATCGATAATTGTGACGAATTATATAGGTAAGAGTAATAAATCTTAATGTGCCCAAACAAATTAAATACCCTAAGTTTAGGTCCTAAGTTTTGTCTTATTCATGCCATCCATCTGAGCTCTTCACCAAACAATAAATGAACATCCAACTTCCGGTTGTCGCGTTCTAATTTCCTTGTTTATCTGCCTATAGGGTATACAATTTTGTAATGTTGGAGAGTATTATTAAAAACCTGTAAAAATAGTTAAATAAAATCTTTTTGGGTCAACATTTTCACTTTTTCATCTGGGAAATTGTCTCCATTTGCGTTCACTCACAGATCTGTGTTATGATTATGTGGCACGTATTTGGCGTGCGCATCTTTTCGCTGCACAAAATGTTGCCTGTGAATGACACTTTGACCCGTGCCACGGGGCCAAGTTCTATTTTTGGTTGACGGATGCGCGTAATTCTTTTGATTTTGAAGCTGCCTGCACAAAACAATCCCAAACAATCACTGGCCTCCTCACAGTCTAGAACTAAAGCCACTGCCATTAGTGAGATTAAAACTATGGCCAATGGGACGGTGGGACGGAGGGAGAGACACTAGAGTTACTGACGCAGTGCCTGGGCTTTGGCTTTGTTTCAGCTCGAACAATGGGCGTATCTCTCGTAATGACGCAATGCGTAGTCATACATTGTCCTCTTCAGCACAATTGCCACAGTATGCCCCTCCGCAGCGGGTAGTATATACGAGAGTTGCATAGACATACATATGTATATGTATATGTATATAGAATGAGATATATCGTTCTGTGATGCAAGCATCCATAACAAAACAGTTGACACAAATGCAGTTGAACACTGCACTCAGAATGTTGTTGTAGAGGGCGTGGCTTGGGAGCTTCAGGGCAGGGCAAGGCAGGGGTGCCTTACAATTTGTTGTCTCTCTAATCTAGCTTTGATGGCTTGACAGCCATTCATACAATTTAGCAGCATAAAATACAGTTCAATTTGTTTAATTCACCATTGTCATAGCCACAAATCATGGGATGCAGCCCGGTCCAGTTGCACTTGCTCTGGCAATTCTGTAATTGACAGTTGAAATGCTTAAATCCCATTTGACATAAGCTCGCATTGGACAGCCGTAATTTGTTGAATGCCAAATAATTCAAATAGAACAAGCAGCCATTAATAGTCCATGACGATAAATAATGCGGGCAAAGTCGGCTTAAATTTAATGCCCAGCTCTAATCCAGCATAAAAAAAAAGTGTTTCAGCACAAAACTGTGGCCATAAAATGTAAATGGAAAATATTATTGATTAATTTAACGAAATTTATCTTTCACCTGCATTACCTGCATTGCAGCTTTCTGCTAAAAAGCTTAATTTTGATATGAAACGTTTTAAGCTGCGCTTTGTATAATTGAGTTTTTAAGGATTCTCTTTGCAGGCACAATCATCGGATTATCTAATGTGCTTATCAAAAGATGAGGCTGGCATCTTGCAAAACTTTAATTTTGTGATGCTTTACAATAATTGCTCTTGCTCAGATCTGGGCTTATTCCTTAACTAATGAACTTGCTGGCAAAGCTTCTAAAAATGAACTTTTGCAAAAGCTCTTCTAATTATAATGTACCTTATGTAATCTGCTTTCTGAACTTAAAAGCTTCCATAAAAGCATTTTTGTAATTTTTACATCTTTTTCTGCATGTAAGCAGCTATTTTGTGCGAACTATTTATTGAAAGCTTTCTTTTCACTCTTATCTTACAAAAAGTACTGGAAATTTTACGCACACCCAAAAGAAGGAAATGTGCAGGCATAGAAAATATATAAGGTATGCGGCTAAGTAAGTTTGGCATCTCAGAAATTAAATTAAATTTTCACCTCTTTTGCCAACAGAGCCGACAAAGTTCTCTGAAAAGCGTCAAACACTTGAGATCCAAGTGCCTGGCGCCTTTATTGTGGTGACTTTGAGTCATGGGGCATGAACTGTGTGGAAAGGGTAACAGGAGTTGGCAAGGAAAAATGTGCGCACTGCGCGGTTGCAAATTGGTTGGTTGACTTTGTTGTGGCTTTTGGCCAAACTTGCTTATTTTTACTTATTACCTGATTCAATTTGATTACGTATACGCGGCGGGCCACGCGGCGTATGAGCTATGAATCAAATTTAAGTTCCTCTCTTGCGTTTGACATTTGGAAAACATTTCACAGTTTTGGTAAACCACCTTGCAGCACAATCAAATGGCGCTCATATATCTCAAGCGGCAGAGCAGCGGGTGTTGGGGGTTTCAATAAATGGCTATGACTAGGCGCAGAGCGGCTGGGAGGATGAGGCCAGGGATGAAATTGCTTGGCTTGTACGGCTTGTGCTCGGCTCTCGAGCATTGTGCATTTGTTTGCCTGGCAATATGGTCGCCAGCAGTTTTATTAAATTCTTACAAAGGCTTCTCCTTCGCGTCCAAAAGAAAAGGCAATAAAAATCATTTAACAAAGTCAAACAACAATAAAAATTAAACTTTGCCGTCAACAGAGCAAAAAAACAAGCAAGAGCATTGCAAGAGCGGCTGCACACGACTGCACCATACTCTGTTTGCGGCTCGAACTTTTGACGTCATGATTCTCTCTCTCTTAGACTGTGAAAGTCAGAGATTGTTTGTGCATCTTAAGGGGCGTAAGTTCGTGACAAGCAGGCGGACATTGCACAAAACCAATAAGCGCGCTTTCACTCTTTGAACAGAGTATGAAAAAAGCAAAAGAGCAGGCAAAACTGGCAGCAGCAGCAGCCAAGCATAAAAAGACGCAGAGCAAAGCACTGCGAAAGGCAAAAGTACATAACAAAAAGAAAATTAAATAATAAATATAAAATATAAATAACGCATAGAATGCGAACAGCGAACGGCGAACGACGAACGACGAACCAACAAAAAGTTTTCCAAATTAATTTTCAAATCTGCTGCAACTCCTAAAAGTCATGTGTGAGCTTCGTTGTCATCGCCAAAGGACGCAGGACAGCAATTTATTATGTCATGCCTCGTCAGGCAGCGCGAGAGGCTGATGAAAAGGCGAAGGCGAAGGCAATGCCAAAGGCAAAGGCATCATCATAAATCAATCCATTTGACGACCTCAACGATAAGCCCCGGCCAAGCCCTGCCGCCTGGGGCGGGGAGTGCGACGAATTTAATTACACTTAAGCGTATTGGTGGGTAAAATGAAAATCGTCATACATATTGCCGTCTCGGGCTGAACTTTTCCCCATTTTCGCTCTCACCTCTTGCCAAATAATTCAATTCTATTCACTTCGATTCGCTGCAATGCAATAATGCTAAGTGCTGCCCAGAATGGAGCATGACTCGAACAAAGAGCCAAAATGTCAGGCTGTTAGATAGCCAGCCAACATCTCGTCTCGGCCAGCCTCGTTGCCAAAATGCTGATGGATTGAGCTTGATAACGGATTCACTTTTCGTACTAGTAAATGCACACGAACCAAGATTTTAATTAATTTAAAACTACAATGAAAACATCATCTCGAATGTTGTGAATTCCACCAGGGAAAACGTTGACGTAACGTTGAATATCAATTTGTCAATCGCTTGAACAGTTGATTTGTGTGTCCTTAGTGTGGTTTACTTAGCAAGCGCTTGTCAGCAGGTTGATATCTTCCGGTCTTTTCCCATTCAATTATGTTTCTTATGATCTTGGCTTTAATCTAGAATGTCTAGAATGGCCAACTGCCCGACTGTCTGACTCACTGACAGTTTTTAATACAAATCGAGTATGTGAATTGAGTATGTATTGAATAAATATTGAATGAATAAACAAATTACAATATTGCGCCTTGCGGTTGCTTGGCGGCTTTGTCATATTTGTAAACAATTTAAGCATTCCGTAAAAGATGATGCTGAGTAAGTAAAGAGTTGGGTGCAACCGACTGCGCAATACGCTGTTCTCAGTTAAACATGTAAGCGGATAAACGGGCATCCCTTGTGGACACGAATTAGATCAGGTTTTACTCTGTGAGCAGTCTTCTATAACAGGTATGTGATTATGTGACACAATCCAGACGATTTCTACAAATTTACCAACATACTCTTTTGTTCACTTTGTAAACAGAGTATACAATGGAACGCACTTGAAGCTTATGTCAAATTAGCATACATATTCTTTCATAAGCTTTGACAGCAGCATGGAGTCATTCGTCACATTCCCCAAGTGAGGACATTATTTTGCATGTGAAATTCGGGCTGGAACTATGATACTTCTTACCTTTAGGCGCAGCCAATTCGCAGTTGGGCCAAATCTCACGTAAATTGCGAGTTCGCCTTTGATTTTTGCCAGTTGTTGGCCCAGGCACAGGCCGTGGCTGCCGCCATCATCAGCAATTCGCCCCGGGGTGAAGCCACACAAACTATTTTACCATCTTCTGATGAACATGTAAAATGCAAATGAATTTTTTAGCACGCACAAAAGTTTTTTTTCTTCATTTATTTTTTGGGGAGGGCAACAGGCGCTGCTCCAATTACATTTTGAAGGAAGTAAATACTCTGGGAAAGGAAGCAGCACTCAGTTTGGTCGGATGGGCGGCGGGTAGAAGTGCGGTGCGGCAAGTTTCAAGTTTGTCATGCGAAAATCATACAAAACTTGGGTTTTCGTGTGCTCACGAAAAGTAATTGAGGCGGAAATCCCTAATTGGCACCTTCAAGTCAACGCCGACAGCGAAGACGACGACGTCAAAAAGAAATCGGAGCAATAGAACCAAGCAAAAGAGATGAAAACTTGCATACCCCCCACCCCACACACCCCCCGCCATCCGACGGGGTGTATTATTTTCGAGGCTCGTATTTGGTATGAGAGGGCGTGGCTTTGGCCGCACACGTAGTCGCATGCAAATGGGAAAACTTTGCTCATCAGCGCTCACAAATTGAGTGAAATTATCAGTTCAAGTGAAATTTACACTTGAATGTCGCCGCTCTTAACGCACAAGTCGCGGCTGCCTTTGGTTATATTTAATGTGATTCCTCACAAATATCTCTTGCAGAATGAGTTGAGAGTATACAACCACCAGATACCCTTTACCAAGACGAGTAATCAGAAAACAGAGATGTGACAAACAAAAGGTGTTCAGCTTTCGATTTAAATCGATTTCAGGGATATGTATCGTAGTTTTCCAGTATCTAACAAATGAAAGCTTTATATACCCAGGCTTACCTACAGCTTTGAATATAATAAAATTGGGAACTTTTGTGATTCCACAAAAAAAGGTTTACGTAACTCATGCATTGCGAGTGAACGACCAAGAGACACCCTTTAGCCAATGAACACTTCCGGAAACAAAGATGACAAGCAAATAAAGTTAATTGAGAAATCGATTTTAATCGATGTCTGTCATATTCCAGAATATTTGCAGCAATAATCTACGCATGATTCGCAAGCCGTCTATTTGCCTTACACACACGGGATTGACTTAGGCTCTAAAGAATAATGAAATTGAATTTCGATACATATCGATTGTGGAAGAAAGGATGAAAGAAGCGTACAATAAACTACAATTAACGATAATTAATTATTGACATATACATAAAGCGTATTGGAAGATCGAAATTATGTTCCTAACAAGATCGGCGATGATTTTGCCTGTTACCAAATGTGACCGCATTCTTATCATACCCTGTTTATGCGTTTATAATGGGTGCGGAATATCTTCTTGCTGCTAATTCTGTTTCGCTCGACGCGTTTACGACTGGAAATCCAATTAAACACATGAAGCGAGGCGAAAACATGTGTGACACATCCTGATAATTTTCCATCTGGCATTTGGCGCAGCCTTTTGGCCTAGTTAATGGCGAACTACGACTTGGCAACGACATCTGCAACTTCGCAGATACTTTTTACCCCGCCTCCTTGCTTACGTCTTGCGAATTCCAATTGAGTTGAGTTGCAGCCAGCGCAGACAGCACATAGACTCATATTCCAGATGCTAGATAGTTAGCTCGAGTTGGTAATTGCCATAAATTGGATTGTGTTGGACGTTTTAATGACTTGTCTAATGTGCGATAATTTGGCCATTAAGAATGTTGCCAAAACTCGAAAATTACTTGGCCGACAAAGGCAGCAGAACACACACTCTCGTTTAATTAATTGTTTTAAATTATTTTGCTTTCTTCTGCTTCACTTTACTTGATTGTTAGGAACCAAGTTGACCAAGGTCCTGTATATTAAACGGAGGACCGCAAAAAGTCAATGTTTGTTTTGCAAGCAAAGTATATATTCTTGATCAGCATCAATATCCGAGTCGATCTAGCCATGTCAGTCTGTGTGTCCATTGGTCCGTATGTATGAACTTCTGGATCGCTGAATTTGTTTCTGATAACCGATAAATTGACCCGTTTCCAAGAAATCGATACAAGTCGATATCTTAATCCGGCTTTTTGAGCAAATCTCTTAAGTTTTAAGAGCTAGTGTCAGCAAATTTGACAGGGAGCTTTTAGAATAGTAAACACGTATCAAGGTTATTTTATTTTATACTTTTCGCGAAAGATGTCCAAATTCAGTATTTGTCAGTTCCACTATGCTCCTTCAATATATACTTAAATCTAAACAAGATTCCTCAAAAATTGTAAGCTTTTCTTTAAAAGATAACCAACTCATGTGTTTGGAAATAATGATTATATAATCGTAATAATAATAAATGAATGCATCATTATGCATTTTCATCATTTCAAGTTTCCCTTCTTCTCATATTTTGTTCTGGAAAATTACCAAATAAATTCACAATTCACAAAATGAACTGCAGTCGATCATCTCAAGTGTTTCGGACTGAAATTATTGTAAGTCTTGCTGCAAATATCCATGCTCCCGGCTTGTGTGGCACACGCCTCCAACTGTGCAACAGTCATTAGTGTGGTACACAATGCAAAGAGAAAAGCACGAGGCAAAATCAAAGTTCATTATTGCTGCAAATTGTGGCAAGCGCAATCAAACCGACTGTGCCAGGCCGTTGCACATGTCGTATACGTAATATAAATACGCAGCAAAGCGACTGACAGACTGCATTGAACTGAACCAGGCTGCGGACTGTGCCATTGATCAAGTTGCGGCCCAAAAGATGCTTTTTACAAAAGGACCAAGGAAATGAGCAATGCATGCCACATAAATCACGCGCAACATGCGGCGCTGCCGCAAGCTGGGGCCTGGCTGAAGTTGGTCGCCAAAAGGCGAGCTCATCAACTAAATGCAAAAGCTGCAGCGGCTGCTACCACAGCTCCTCGACAAGTGCTGTACTACAAGAATAATTGACGACGACAATGGATAATGAGCGTAGTGCACACACACACACACGGGCAAGGAGACGGCCTGCTAAGAGCTGAATCAATGCCAGGCGGAGGTTGAAGGAGCTGGCCCAGAATGCCAGGGCCTTGTTGCCTGGCTGCAGGATGCTTGCCTGACTGTCTGCCTGTCTATCTGGCTATTATAATCCTGCGGAAACACTTGAAAATGATGGATGAAAATTATCGTTTACTGCAACGCATGCAAATCCGTAAAATTACTTTCGAATGATTAATGCAGTTCCATTGGCGAATTTTCAACAGCTAAATGCTGGCAGTATCGTTTACATCATCATCATCATCCTCATCATCGTCATGAAGCCAAGCCATAATTAAACCAGACACGACCAGAAATAAGTAAAGAAAAGAAATGATGAGAAAAATACCCCGACAGGAGGGGACAGTTGCTGAACTTCATTTGAAATTCATATTTTAAATATTCGTCAGTCAATTAGAGAGCAAAAGACTCGACACCAAATTTGCATTCGAGCGTAAAATTATCAAATTAATATTCAGTCACCTCGAGAATGGCATGAAGCATACCATAGTCTGCAGCTCCAGAGCTCCTAGGAGCTGGGCCCGGCACAGGACGACGTTGCCTCGCCTAGGCAATAAATGTCGACAAGTTTTGTATGTAGATGTCGTCGGCATTGCGCATATTTCGGCAAGTTGTCAACGCAAATAAGAAACTTCCTCCCCAACAATGTCAATTTGATGAGCCATTTAAATATGCTCACTCCAGAAATATGTGTGCTTCTGACTGTCTGTCTTTCCGTGTGTGTGTGTGTGTGTGTGTGTGTCCAGGCTATGCTAATTGGAAACCTTAAGTTCATCAGGGCACAAGTCATGCGCTTAGGTAAAAATATTCAATGACACTGGCTTAAAGTGATGTATGGGATTAATCCTACAAAGTTCCAAGATTTGCAAGTACATAAATTAGTTAAGTCCTAGCAACAAAAGGAATACAAATATTGCTGACATACAGACGGACATGGTTAGATTGACTCGACTATTGATTCTGATAAAGAATATATTTGAATATACATAAACTTATCTTAGAGACTGAAAGTGCTTTAAAAATCACAAAATACTTTGCAAGATTGCAAGCTTTCGAAAGCTGTTTTAGTGCTTAAAGCTTAACTACGGTTGTTTATAATATTTTACAGTTTATCTCCATCCCTTATGCTTTAAAGCTCTAAAAGTTTGCTGAATAACAAAACTGAATGCTTCAGATTTATATGAGCTTTAATTTTCTAAAATTTATAATTAATGTTAAGGCTTACAGATCCATTCACAACACAGTCACGCAAGCATTATTAAGCTTTATTGTTCATGTATGGAATATGCTGCTTGGAGAATAAAACAACTTTAATTTCGTAATCCTAAAGCTCAAAGTTCTACTAAACACTTGCAATTCAAACATTTATAGCTCTTGCCCTGGCTTTCGTAAGCTGGAAATCAACATGCCCTTTACATAACACATCCAAACGCTTTCAATTACCATTATCGATTCAATTAATAAGTTTTCTACAAAAGAGTTGACCATGTGAATGGCCATTAAATAAGCCAAATAAACGTCAATACGCATTCATTGAATATTCGAGTCCATTTGGGCCATTATCAAATTTTTAATGCACTGCGCCTAGCGACAAGTATCCTTGAGCATTGATATACATACAACAATAAAATCGACAGATGAGATGCCCAAGCACACACAATGCCACACAAAGGGCGGCAACCAGCAACCAATTCGTGTAGCAAACTAAATGGGGCCACGCCCACTGCCCAGTGTCCACAACCCACTGTTCAATGTACACATGCAAATCTCAGGCACTTGAGGCGAGCTCGATTGTCCCTTTTCTATTTTCTATTTGCTATTTGCTGTTTATGTGCGTCTGTTTGTGTGCGATGCCTCTGACCACTTGGCTGCTGATGCCTCTTGCCGCCTGCCGACTGTGCAGCTGCAGCTCGAGTTCGTGGTCCCTGCTCCTAGCTCTTCCTGCTTCGTTTGCTGCTGCACAGTTTTTATCTAAAGCCAAAGTGGAATATATTGAGATGGCCCGACAATGCGCTGTGAATTGTGGTGTGTGTACGAGTATTGGACATGGACATGAACATGGACATGGTACTAGCTCTAGCTGGGCCCATATCATTAAGTTTGCACAATGAAGCGCACACACACACACACACACGCACACATTTTGTTTGTCAGTCTAAAGCCAAAAAAATAAAATCCATAAAAGCATAGAACGGATAAGTACCGGGTATTGAATGGGGCATGGGGAACGGAGCAATCTATTGTTGCCTGCCACTTTGTTAAATTTTTCAATCGAACATTGAGGCTTCAACGGATGTCTTTGTGGTTGTGGCCATTTCAAACTCAATTTTCTTTAGCCAAAGCAATAGGTTTATTTTCCACTTAAAGTCTTAACTCTAGAGTGCAAGGCTTATGCACTAAAATTCAATATCAACAACGAAAATACAGCTATTGAGATAACGAACTTTAAAGTAATTATTTCAACACGTGAATATATATTGTATCATGTTAACATCTTTTTATAATGCAGCAAGCATTGCGTACATGATAAGATAAGCAGTCAGTCGCATTTGAAATAATTTCATAATGCGGGCATTTTATTACTATCGATGTTATCGATTGTTTTTTTGAAGCGCGCACAGTTCAAACAGTGTTGTAAAATGCATGTAACTCGATTTTAGCACACAGTTTTCTATCGATTTGCGATGGCAACACATAATATACAAAGAATTTAATAATAATTTGATGAAAAGGGAGTTGTACGATTTGCTGACTTGCCTCATCTGAGCATATCGGAGCTGGAAATGAAAAATATACCATACCTAATTTCATTGGTCTGGCAACACCCGAAGGGTCAACGTTTACGCAGCCCTGTCTAAATTTGCAAAAGTTTTTACCACATACTCTCGCGTCAATCGAAATCCCAGCGACGCGTAGTATTAATGTCTTATAATTTTTAAGCTTTTAATTAAGAAGTGCAAATTGTGACAGAGAGCAAGCTAAAGCGTATTGATTGCCGCCAGCTGACTGAAAAATGGAAGCACTAATTCCAGTTATCAACAAATTGCAAGATGTCTTCAATACGGTCGGCTCTGACTCAATACAATTACCGCAAATTGTTGTACTCGGCAGTCAGGTAAGCAGCGCGCAGCGCGCTTCGCCCACAGCGGGCGGCGTCAAGGCGAAAATTTATTAAGTAATGCCAAGCAGCAGCTGCCGCTGCTGCTGGCCAAAAATGGGGCTCAGACGGCGTCATATGTTCAATTTTGCACGCAACAAACGTTTATTCGACACAATTCAATTATATAACGGGGCTTGTGTGCCACACGCCGATGCCGGCACGTAACAACAAACTGTTTTCAATTGCCCGGGGACTCAGATTTGTGTTTTGTGGAATCATTGCGTTTTTGTTTATGTAATTGAATGCAAGCGCAGCTGTTTTTATTGATGCAGAGTGGGCCTTACGAAAAATCGATATTGTACACAGTATATAGAACAAAGCAGCTGCTGTGACACATTCCAACACACAACACACACACATGACGCACACAAACACACACATTCACATAGTTGCCATTTGTGTGTTTTGTGCTGACTCTCGCTCAAAAGCTGCAATTAAAGCTTAATTGCCATATATTAAAATAATGCATTGATTCAAGATACCCAACTTTAAAGTCTTTCCTCAATGATTAATCTGTGATGCATCTCTCGATAAGTAGGAAACGCCCGAAACTGAAAAAAGTTGAAAACTATGATAAATGCTTATATTCTGTTATTATCATATGTAAAAATATATAATATAGATAGAATAAAAAGACAAAATGCAAAGAGATCATAAAAATAGATCAGTTTATGCTTAAAAATGTCTTCGATATAAATTCATATGAACTAAATCTGAGTTGAATTGTAATAGGGAAAAAATATCGCGTTGCGTGAAAGTAAACAATAACAAATTTTTAGCTTTATGTCTTATACGTTCCAGTTACAAACTGGGACAATACTAGATTATACTCATGGCTGGCAGTCAAATCCGAAGCCTCTTGGCATAGTTGTCCACGTGACTGGGCCACTTGGACTACTCGTCTATCGTGGGCTGTTGTATTACTATTATTATCTTTAATTAGCATTGCTCTCAATATTATAGATAAAATTGCATTGTCAAACACAGTTGCCATTCTGAGACCTGAGACTTGAGACTTAAGACCTTTGGGGTTTCATGGATGCTGACGAAACCCACTTTTTTTCAACACTTGTTGACTCTTGAGCTTGACCTCAAATAATGTTAAGTAATTCCAAAAGATATTTTGACATTTTTCATCTTGCATCACGTGCGTTACTTTAGAAATGCCAACTCCGCCAAAGTATTTTTCTGATCAAGTGTTTTACGCTTGTAGATTGCCGATAAGAAAATATGTACATGCGCTAATCGCGGGGCTCTCGCTTCCTGGTTGCACTGGTAGATATAATGTATACACACACGCAAATAATGCTTGTCATTTGATTGCAGAGTTCAGGCAAAAGTTCCGTAATCGAGAGCGTTGTGGGTCGCTCGTTTCTGCCACGCGGAACGGGCATTGTCACACGCCGCCCGCTGATTCTGCAACTGATTCACTGTCCGCTGGAGGATCGCGAGCATCGCTCGGCAGAGAATGGTGAGCTGGCCACAAGTCCAATGAAAATGGCTTTTGAAAACGATTCTCTTTTTTGCAGGCACTGTTAATGCCGAGGAGTGGGGACGCTTTCTGCACTCGAAGAAATGCTTTACGGACTTCAATGATATACGCAACGAGATCGACAATGAAACGGACCGTGTGGCGGGCAGCAACAAGGGCATCTGCCCGGAGCCCATCAATCTCAAAATATTCTCCACGCGCGTTGTCAACCTGACGCTGGTGGATTTGCCGGGCATTACCAAAGTGCCTGTCGGCGATCAGCCCGAGGATATTGAAGCCCAAATCAAGGACCTGGTCATCAAGTACATTGAGAATCCTAATTCAATTATTTTGGCCGTAACAGCCGCCAACACGGACATGGCAACCAGCGAAGCCCTCAAGCTGGCCAAAGATGTTGATCCCGATGGCCGACGTACACTGGCCGTGGTCACCAAACTTGATCTCATGGATGCCGGCACCGATGCCATTGATATTCTGTGCGGTCGCGTCATACCCGTCAAGCTGGGCATCATTGGTGTAATGAATCGCTCGCAGCAGGACATCATGGATAAGAAGAACATCGATGACCAAATGAAGGACGAAGCGGCTTTCCTGCAGCGCAAATATCCCACGCTGGCCACACGCAACGGCACACCCTATCTGGCAAAAACGCTGAATCGCCTGCTGATGCACCATATACGCGACTGCCTACCCGATCTTAAGGTGTGTTTTATATTAATATTTGCCACTGCTAGAGTCTAATCATTTGTCTTTTATAGACGCGCGTGAATATCATGTCCACGCAATTCCAATCGCTACTCAACTCCTACGGCGAGGACGTTTCGGACAAGAGCCAAACGCTGTTGCACATTATAACTAAGTTCTCCAGTGCCTACTGCTCCACAATTGAGGGAACGGCACGCAATATCGAGACTACGGAGCTGTGCGGCGGTGCACGCCTCTGTTACATTTTCCATGAGATCTTTGGACGGACACTAGACTCGATACACCCGCTAGCCGGCTTGACCAAAATGGACATTCTCACAGCCATACGCAATGCAACGGGCCCACGACCGGCGTTGTTTGTGCCTGAGGTATCGTTCGAGCTGTTGGTGAAGCGGCAAATACGTCGCCTGGAGGAGCCCTCGCTGCGCTGCGTGGAGCTGATACACGAAGAAATGCAGCGCATTGTGCAGCATTGCGGCAATGAAGTGCAACAAGAGATGTTGCGGTAGGTTAACCCTATTACCTACCATGAACTGTTAACTTATCCAACAAATATGATTGCAGTTTCCCCAAGCTGCACGAGAAGATTGTCGATGTGGTGACCCAGCTGCTGCGTTGTCGTCTTCCTGCCACCAATGTCATGGTCGAAAACATTGTGGCCATCGAGTTGGCGTACATCAATACCAAGCATCCAGATTTTCACAAGGAAGCCGCCTTGGTACCCAGCCTACTCAAAACCGACAACGATCCCTATTCGCAGTCGCGACGCACGAATACGTCACGTAATAACATGTCGCCGCAGGTCTCCGCACACAACTCGGTCGCACAGAACCAGCAACAGATGCAACAGTCACACCAACAGATGCACACACAGCAGCAGCAACAGCAACAAAATGATTCGCATGACCAGGTAAAGATTCTTTACTGACGTTCACATAAGGCTGTTAACTGAATTGCTTAGAAGTCGCACCCAAAAATGTGTACATAAAGATAAAGCTATTATAGAAATAGCTTTAATTATGATATACTCCAGACAATATGCTTAAGACATTGCAGGGAACATCAAAGCTCAAAATGTATATGAATTAGTGAGAAGTGCGACTAGCTGAATCGAATTCTCCGGCTTTCTGTTTCTATCTTCTTAGTTTTTCAAATTTACTGTTGAAACTTGAAAGATGTGAACATCGAGTAACTATATAATATAGAGCTCATTGCATTAATCTGTCTAAAAGGGTATTTAATATTCATGTCTCAAAATTTGTTTATACAATTCAACCAATTCGGCTACACAGTTATCACATTATCAAGCGATTTAAGTACTTTTTGTTTGAACCAACTTTATTTTCATAGATTTCAACAACGTTTTATGGGCTGCTTTTGTCAAGGGTATGTAAGCTTCGGTGTGATTGCTTTGAATGCATTCCCCTCGTGTTAATAATTATACAGATTCAAAAGGCCTTTTATTTTTAAGCATCTTAATCATTTAACTATTATCTTTTTATTATCAATCATGTTAACTTTTAACATAGAACACAAATGTCAGTCAAAGCGCGGCACAGCAACAGCCCTTAGATATAAACTGGCTAACCCTAAGCAAGACTTTGCTCATTATGTTTTTTCCCATATCAATAATCGCTTATTAACCCTTTTTAGAATCACGTTGGCGAAAACTCAACAGGCTCTTGGTTATCGAACATTTTACCACCCGCGCCCAATCGTCCCGACAGCATGGAGAACTCGGCTAGCAATACGCCCGTGCATAACAATATGGTCAGTCCGCTGAAGCCCGTCAATCTGCTGCCCGATGTGCCGGCTATTGCCAATCCACGTCGCCTCACAGACAAGGAGCAAAAGGATTGCGATGTGATTGGTTAGTTTGATTTCAAATAGCTCTCACCTGTCTCTCGTTTACTTATCTTAACATATATTTCTTTTAGAGCGCCTGATTAAATCGTATTTCTATATTGTGCGCAAATCTATACAAGACCTTGTACCAAAGGCAATTATGCATTTTTTGGTTAACTACGTTAAGGATAACTTGCAAAGTGAGCTTGTCACCCATTTATATAAATCGGAAAAGGCTGAAACTCTGCTGAACGAATCGGATCACATTGCAGTGCGCCGAAAAGAGGCGGCGGATATGTTGAAGGTGAGTTCAAAGATATTCATTTTTGCTATTAATTAATCTACCTAAATGTTTAATAACTCTTATTTTAGGCACTGACTCGTGCGAATCACATTATCAGCGAAATCCGGGAGACTCACATGTGGTAGTGTGCGCGCCTGTGCTTGTCCCAGATATGATATTGGAGCCAGTTTCGACTTGATATCCCCACAAATTATAAAGCACTATTTATTGAAAACAACTAGACACTACTATCAGAGAACCCGAAGTTATCCGCTTTGTTGAATGTTTCCGAAAACATTAGCGCTTTACATTTAGCACCAAATTCATAATACGGGCTAAACCAGACCATAATATAATAGATTTAAGTATATTTAAAACATTTCTTCGTTTTCTTATCGCTGCATTTGAAGAGTCGTCAGCAGGGAGACATGCATCTATGTATTTCAGTTTCTACTTGGACGCCTAGCATTTCTCCCCCGTTCATCAGTTTTAGGAAGCCATTTGACCATCTTGCATGTGAAATGAGTTGTCGTCGTGATTGGTTTGTTTTAAGTTAATCCAAGCACCAATTACATTTTTGAATAGTCAAATAAAATCAGAAAATCCGTTGATTAAACACTGAACGAAACTGTCACTTTTTAAATGAAGGTAGAGGGATGGCGATTTTTATAATTGATCGAGGTTTTGAAGTTTTAAACACATTTTTATTTTCTTGTTTTAAATCCTTCAATTTCTCGCTTATAAAGCAGCGAAATATACTAGGCAGTTTTGTAATAAAAACTTGAATACTTGAATACGAGTTAAAATCTAATTTGGAAAACTGTCATTTTTTTTATTGCGGCATAATCCAACTGACACTCGGACTAGGGCTCTAGCTCGGATATTTAACCGGGGTTTTATAGTGGTGGCAAAACCAATAACACTTGTGATTGATTTATCTGGTTGCTGGTGTCTATAAAAGCCGGCCTTTAGGCACGGTTCGTGTCGGAGAGCACACGTACGATGCAGCCAACGCCGCCCTTGGCGAATGCCTTCTCGTGCCACTGCAGCAGATGCCCGCTGGAGCCCTCGGAGGGTGTTTCGAAGCCCCGATATATGTATTTCATGAGCACATCGATCAGGTCGTTCTGCTCCAGCAAGTCGATTGCCTGATCGATTTGCGTTGACTTGATCGATAACAGCACGCGCAGTGTTATGTTCAGTGCGTTGTCCTGCAATTGAAGTTATGAATAAGCGCTTATCTATTGTGTGGGTGACGCATTCTTCTACCTTGACGTGCTGGTTTTTACAACGTAGAGGCGCGTTTTGCAGCGCGCTGAGCAGCGCTTCCACACCCTGGCCTTTTGTTAACAGGGATGTAATTTCGTTCTCGTCCGGACCAACAGCGGCGCTATCAACGCCATCATCTTCCCGGAAATTGTCCTCGTTATACTGGTCCACATCGATTTTTCGAAACGCATTGCTTGAAGTGTTTTTGGCCATGTTGAATGTAGGTATATGCACAGGTTTTCTGTGTTTTGCTTCTTTTATCCAGTGAATTGATTCACGAAATACCAAATTGTTGAACAGACCTTGATACAGGGCTGCAAAATACACTAAATGAATCTTGAAGATTGGTTCGATTCACCAGCCACAGAAGCATTGAGTAGCCCTGGTAGCACAACAATAACATATACATTTTAGCTAAGTGGCAACATTGTTTTGCTTTGCACGTAAGTTTTTCAACTACAAATCACAAAATTTGTTATAATTTTCCATTTGCCAAGCAGAATGGCCAATTTTCTGGGTATTGCTCGCTTGGGCAGGCTATTCCAGGCCATTCGTGAGGCCGGCGGCTTTAAGCAAGCTTATTTGAAGCTATACAGGTGAACCAAAGCTCCGCGCTCTAATTATATAAGTTGCAAATTTCTTAAATTCCCTTATAAACAGAAATGATGATCTGAAGACGGGCAAACTTGTCGGCATAGACAAGTACGGGAACAGGTACTTTGAGAACCCCTACTATTTCTATGGCAGAAACCGCTGGGTTGAGTATTCCCCACATGTCAATATGGACTACGATGGCTCGCAGATACCCGCCGAGTGGTTTGGCTGGATGCACTACAAGGTAGGTGCTATTCTATTTGTTGTTATTTAATTCATGTAATCCTTATTTTAGACCGATTTGCCACCCATCCGGGATGGCTGCCGACCCAAGCACAAATGGATGATGGACCACAGCGAGAATCTGTCGGGCACCAAGGGTAACTAAAATATGAGCAAATCCTTTAAACACATATAAAAACTAATTGTATTCTTACAGAATCCTACATGCCGTACACCACAACGCCTCCGAAAGTGGAGGCTTGGAATCCATCAGCAAAGAAGTAGTGATTGCGCCAAGCACCCATAGAAATTCGTTAGCATAGATGGTTATTATTTAAAAAATTCAAGTGCGAATGGAACACTCCTAAAGCAGCAGCAGACGCCATAGCGCTAATAAAATTTGCTTTTTGTTGAGCATCTTTATTTGCAAAAGGAAGTCTACATCTAATTCTTATTTATACTATGTCTATAGCTAGATCACATCCAGCTAAACAGCCTTTGGTCAAGATTTTATGGACTCATTCGTCTATGACAACGACATCATCTTTGAGCGCCTTCTTGGCGCGTCGCTTGTACTTCTTTGCCGTATCGGCGCACTTTGTGGTTATGGTAGCTCTTATGTGACGCTCCTTGCCGCCAGTGCGATTGCGCACACTCACAACAATGTCGTCGACCCTGTTCTGATCCAGCATCTTTTTGGCAGGCCGCTCGCGTCCATAAAAGGCTGGCGACGGCTTGCCGGTCAGCGTGTGCGTCGCCAGCTCATCGCTGCTAAACACGGCGGCTAGGAGGCAGCGCGTCGCAACTGGCGCACTTGTCCAGAACACCTGACCGTAGTCCTTGGCATTGATACGCGTGCCATGGGGCCCAAGCACGTACTCGGAGCTGCCATCCTCCAGCTGTATCCGTTGCGGATAAATCGAAAGGGATGTGGAATTATCGGGATCCAAGTGCGATTCACTAGAACTGCTGGACATATCGTGACGTGCGCGCTTCAAGGGCGGCGGGGGTGCCTCTTCAGGCTCGGCTTCTGGCTCTGGTTCCATCTCGTTGCCATCGTAGCGTCGATTCAGCGTTTGCAGCATGCTGGTCAACCTGTCGAAGAGCTGTGTATAGTGCTGCTGGCTTTTGTTTATTTTGGCCACACGCTCCTTGAACGAGGCTTCAACGGGCGGCAATGGCTCCACATCTAGTGTGCGATCCCGTGTGCTGCCGGACATTGCCACCACTTGGACATTGATGACGCGCCGTTCCTGAGGCTCCTTTTTGACCGCCACCAACTGTCGGTTGCTTGGCAGCTGCAGCTGGCTAAGCGGACGCGGTCTCACATTCTGTGTACGCAGCAAGCTCTGCTGCTTGCTCAGCTCAGAGTTAATGTACTTGTCAATGTCCATCTCCGCAGGAACTGCTCTCTGCTGGTAGCCGAAGTTCAAGCTGTAGTCAATGGGCGATGGTGTCAGCAATGAGTAGTAGTAGGGCACAAGGTTCGGTGCAAAGTGACTTAAAAACTGTTGATACGGATACGAGTATGGAGAATGCGTGAACGGCACAACTGGCAACAAATTATTTGGCTGAATATTCAGGCTGGGATTCGTGTAAGCTGCTGCGCGAGCTTGTTCTGGCCACGTCTCTGCACTGTCATGAACTGGCATGTAAATTCCTTCGGCATTGCCATTTTTATTTCCAAAATTATGAAAATGAGCCATCAATGTTCGGATCTTTTTTCTTCGGCAGGTAAGAACAGGTAAGCAAATCTTGCGCAGCTGCAAAGGTTTTGCGGCTATCTTTGTGAAAAATTTTAAGCTAGAATTACAGTTGGCCTTGGAAACTCCTTTGCAAATTGCAGGTTTTATGATCTAGGATTTACAGTTATTTCAGATTGTGACAGATGGCCAATAGAGTTACCAGAGTGCACAGAGCAATTAATTAAAACAGCGGTACTTGCTCGAAGATTACTGCAACTGCAAGTTCAATTTTCTGGTGATATTAAAATACCGCTTAGGCGGTATTATTAAAGCATTATATATATAGCATGCTGCGTTTTTCATACCCTTTAGTATTAAAATATAATAAATTCGAATTTAACTAGAAGAGCCAGTTGATTGGGTTTTCAAATTGTTAGTCTTAAATTATAATGATTAATTAAATTTGACTAACAATAGTCTTGGGTCCTTTCATTGTGTGATAACAGCTTAAAACGATCGAAAGAATCATATTGACTATTGGAGTTTTGACTAAGTCTATAAGCCTGAACTTCAAACTATGATATCTCTATTTTTCTATATAAATGCTATTAGAAGAAAGTTCTCAAATATGCCTGTCGAATATCGGTTTTCAGGAAGATTACTCAGACGATTACTTGTCACCATGTCAAATTATCAATAAGGAGTAGTACTTGGAATTCAAATCAAGACTGCTGAAAATAAAATTTTGAACTTAATATTATTACTGTAGACCAGATATTCCTGTAGAATATTAAATATGTTAAATAGAAGACAATACTGTTTTTTAAAAACCCGCCTGCGATCCATCCCAAGTGCTTGCATTAAAAAATAAAAATCGTAACAAAAATACATATTCTTCAAGGTTTCCCGTTGAAAACGCACTCTTTTGCGAATTGAGTGTACAGAATTACAGAAAGAGGTCAACAATGGACTCATTCTACCTGGCACAAGAAGATTCTGCTTAAAAATTCCACCAGGCTTTATGCTCTAATGGTTTTAACATCTGCGCGAGCTAGGGATGTTTTATTTTCCGATCAGAGAGTCAACGTGTGTTTTCCCCTTGTATTCCAAAAGGGATACTTATTTTTGTATGCAAGCCGACAACTAGTCCCATTACGTTTTCATTCCCGTGATCGAAAAACCGGTTTAAGTCAAACGGCTTCTTGCAGTTACAATTCTTGTTTCGATAGATATTTTAATTATATGAATTAACATTTCAATACAAAGTGTGCTATAATTTTAATACTGGTTTGCTTATAAGACTAAAACAATTATATAAAATGCTACCAAAATTTAATTTAGTATGTTAAAAAAAATAAATTGCAACAAATGCTAATGCCCTTAAGTGAAAATACTGTAATGTGCCAGAAACCGAATGGATGACAACTCTGCCTTTGCTTCAAAATTACGATACTTGTTCCCGCGCGAAAGAAATGCATGCAGTGTGATGCAGAGGCAGGCATAAAATAGAAGAGAAGGATCGAAAATGAAAATTGGTCTCACGCCAGTTGGGATATAGAATAGAAAGTCCCATTCCAAAAAGGATACACATACAAACACGCACGTACACACAAAATATATTCGCTTACCTGAAAGCAGGGCCAAAGAGCGAGCAGCACACACACGCACACATAACTCACGCACACTTATATACTCTTCGGCTTTATTGGTTCCCAGGTAGCATGTGTAAGTAGTTGGAATGCATTGTGCCTGCTCTTGTTGTTCTTGTTGTTGTTGTTATTGTCGCTGTTCACGTTGTTGCTTTTGCTAAAAACTATAAACTACCCCTCTGTCTCTCTCATTGTGCATGCATTTGGTTTTTCGCGCGTTGTTTGATATTCTGCCGCCAATTTCTTTGAGTTTGTGTAGCGCTTCGCACAGTTGACGCTCATCCTGCAAGACGCACGCAACGCAGGACCGTAGCCAGGATCGAAAAAATGGAACCCCAAGTATGTGTTGAATCCCAGTGCAATGCAAATGCATTTATATTAACAACAAATTTTAATTAGATACTGCCAGCAAACGGCTCCAATTTCGTGAATGTGCGCGACGATTCGCATTGGAGCGGCCGGGAGCAGCCGATGCTGCTTACCGCCTGGACACAGACAACGGGCGAGGATTTTGGGCTGTTGCGCACTCTGGAGAATGATCCCCATGTGGAGGCCGAGAATCGCGCACTGCGCGAGAAAGTGCGCTATCTGGAGGCCAAGCTGCAGGAGCACACGGACCTGCTCTCCCAAATACACGCAACATCGGCGCGCATGCAACTGGCCACGGCCACAGCTGCATCGCCGGCGACGCCGCCCACACACCAGCCACAAATACTGACGCCGCCCAGCTCTGTTATCTGTGCTCCTAGCTCGGGGCAGCCGCAGCGCTCCGAGGTGATTGACTATAAAATAATTGCATCCGCTGGCGCCGATTGCAACGATGCGGATGCCATCGAGATACGTTTGGCGGCGGAGAGTTTGAACAGCCTGAGCACGTCCGCCGACTCGGATCGCCTAGAGATTTGCCTGGGTAACGATGAGCAACAGCAACAGCAACTGATCAAACGCGAGTCCACGACGCCGCTGCAGCTGATCAAGCGGCGCAAGCTGGAGCTGCAAGAGCACAACATGTCTGCGCCGCCGGTGCTGCAACAGCACCAGCAGCAACTGCACAACGTGAATTACAAGCTGCCCACGCGCAGAAGCCATGGCAAGGCCAGGGACGAGTGGAAGCCGGATGTCAAGGCAGAACAGCAAATGGCGGACAATGTGATGGTCTCCATTGGGCCCAACAATACCTGTGTGCCGGCCAGTGTCTTTGAGAATATCAATTGGTCCGTCTCCTCGTTGGCCACGCGCAAATTGCTGGTGGCCACATTCGATCGCGAGACGCTGGCCACACACTCGATGACCGGCAAGCCGTCGCCAGCCTTCAAGGATCAACAGAAGCCGCTCAAGCAAATGCTCGATCCACTCAAGATACAGGACATCATCTTTGCCGTGACGCGCAAATCGAATGCCAGCGAGAAGGAGGTGCGCAACGCAATCACCACAAAATGCGCCGATGAGAATAAGATGATGAAAATTCAAAAGGGCAAACGCTGCAGCATTGGCGACAAGGAGAACATGCATTAGAGATTAAGTTTATATATATACATATATATCTAAGACAGGGAGGGTTTTCCCTCCCAAATACCAAAAAGTATCCGGCTGCAAAGTTAAACAAATAGGTATTCCATAACAACTTTGTCATTTGTACAAAACTGAAGATCTCGCAGTTTGTGTTTGCGGTTCGAACAGAGCCTGTAAATCAAATACCAACTAAAGACCCATAAAATAGTAAGAAAAGCTCTTCGAACGGGCTGCCTGCAAGAGAACTAATCGAAAACCAAACGTCTGTTAAATAAAAGATTTCAAATTGGAAACTAGGGAGCAACACGCATCTCTACATATATAGAGAGAAAGTCTATATAAAAGAATTTGTTACGATTTGTATTATCTTATTGCTGCTTGTCAGTGTTTCTCTGCCTCTTGTATCAGATCTGCTATGTAATAGAAAATATTTAGATTTAGAGTGAAAAGTTGAATAAATTATTTTAATCAAATCCCGTATTTATACACATATATTCTTTTCAGTTTAAATCCAAAATTTCAGCAAAACCTTAGAACATTTGAAGTCGGCCCGCCATGTTTTAATTCCAGTACGTAAACAACAATGCGGCGCGCGTTTCGTTTCCATTTCGTTTCGCAAGCATGGTGTATGTGTGTGTGCGGGCATGTATGTGTATGACAGTTGGAACGAAACGCTCACCGCTGCTCAGGTCAGCTGTTCGCTTATCGAGCAATTTCTGTTCGTCGTGGTGGTGTTTGGGATACGTGAAAATTTTGTGCACACACAAAATAATAAATAGGGAGAAAAACTATAAAACGAAGACTTTTCACAAGTTTTGCTAACATAATTGTTATTTGCGTCATTTTCGTTCTTTTAGTTTTTTCTTTCTCTACATAAATTCACAAAGTTTGCGTTGCTCAGTCCCCAAAAGGATAAGCATTTTCTGGACCCGTTAAAGTACGTTTAACCAAAGCTAAACAAAAAAAAAAACAACAAACAAAAATAACCAAACAATTTCGCCATGGATATACTCAAGAAAATGTTCCAATCGGAATTCGAGCAGCAGCAGCAGGAGAAAGAGTAAGTATTCAATTAATGCAAATTTTATAAGCGGACTGCGGCTTTTTTCAATGAATCGATCGATAAACCAGGCACCTGCTATGATAGATACATTTTTACCAGGATATACACAGGCGCAAATGTATGCGCTGCCTGTGCCTGTGTGTGTGTGTGTGCGTGTGTGTGTGTGAGTTTGTGCTTTGCGGAGGCTGCGTATTGAAGTGTTCTTCCTGCGTCCGCAAGGGGGGGTTGCTGTGGTCTCTGTGTGTTTGCGTGTTTGTGTGTGTGTGTGTGCTGCCGCCCCCTTGCCATAACTATATTTGCATTTGTATGCTCCTTTATTAAACCGCCTGTGTTTTTGCAGCGCCTCCGCAACCGCCTCGAACAAGGATGAGTTCCGCAAGCCCCAATGGTTCGAGGAGGCCGAAACGGATGATGAGCTCTTCGATGACGATCGCAAGTTTGCGTTCCAAGTCTTTACCAGTCCATTAGAGATGCAGAAGCACTTTGAATGTCAAGTGCAGCGTCTGTTGGAGTCGATGCGAGATAATGAAGGTCGAGTATAATGAATCCAATAAGTTTTTCTCAAGTCTCAAGAATATTATCCACAACAGATGCTGGAGTTGAGCGTAACTTAAGGGAGGATTTTTTGAAACCCGGATTCGAAAGTAAAATACTTAAGGAATTTCATAAGAAAGAAAATACGCTTGACACCGACTTGGATGGAGAGTAAGTAGAGAATGTATATAAAGCCCACATCATTCTTATATAATTTTTCATTTGCATGCCCAGAATCTATCCAGATCAATTGTACACGCTGATAAAACGCCTGAATCCGGAGGAGGGGCACGAAAATATTTTGCCCTCCAATCAGCGTGGCTTGCGCGTGCCTCGCGTTAAGCTTTCCGATGAGGAGCTTATCATGGGTCGTATACATGGCACTATCAATGCCGAAGGCGAGATGAAACCGGCTGTATTGCTACCGGCACGTCCGCCGAACGGCAAGCCGAACATAATGACGCCAATGACGCCATTTGGCAGCGTCTTTGATGGCACCTATCAGGGCCCGAAAATGTTCAGCCAGAGCGTGATGACGAAGACAGTCCGCAAGCCGGATGGCAGCTATGAGACCACTAAGGTGACCCAGGACTCGACCGGTCAGAAGACAACAACTGTAACTCGAGTTGTGGACGGGCGCAAAGAGACAACAGTCAGTCGAGAGGGCACTGGCACTGGCTCGGGCCAGCAGGCAGCAAGTGGAGGAGCGGGTGGGGATCGGCAGGCGTGCATGAATCGCAACATATTTGTGACAAAAGAAGGCTACGCCATGCCAAGGAACCTCTGGTGACCAGTGGTGAACAACTATTGCCCCAATCAAGATAAGCGATCAATGCTGCTCCTCCAGCGGCAGCAGCAGCAGCAACAACAGTATGAAGATAAGCTAAAGCGATTCGTCGGCAACATAGTCCCACACAACATCCAAATTAGAACCTATTACATTTTAGTTTACATTCTCTTAAGTGTTTGTTGGTGTTTTAGATGAAACGCAATTGAGACAACAGATGACGACGATTATTGACCATTGATTATTTGAGCAGCGACCCACAAAGGCACTCGCTGTTTGTGTATTGTGAGCAGCGCACCAGTTGGTGCGCCCCCCACTTTCAGTTCCAGAGCAATCTGCAGGATACACCCCTCAGCACTGAGGGCAACGCCATTCCGGACGACGGCAACCCAGCCCGCTCGTCTCGTCTGGGCGTTGTGATCAGCTGCAGGCTCGGAGTTGGTGTGAACGTGATTCTTTTCAGTTTTGCCAGTCCGCCTCGGCACCACCGCACGTGTGGCCTGTCTGTGCCCAGCCCCATATGCTGTGGCACTCGGTGGCAATATATTATTTTATATTTTTTGTCTGTATTCTCTTCGTGGTACTATCTGTGTCTCAATGGAGCGTGCAGCATCTAAAGTGCCCGTAGTAAAGAAGTAGCGGAAGCAAAACGCATATTAAAACAAAAAAAAACATATACAACAATCATATACCGGCTCGTACAAGCATAATTATGATTTGATTAAGTTTCGATATACACTTACATAGATGCGCACCCAGTATGTCGTGGGTGTGGTCGGATCTACACACATATTATTCCTATTATTTGTTTTCTTTTTTTGGTGACATTTCTTATGCAAGCTCATTCGAAATTTGTTTGCATACATATTTATATACTTAATCGCATATTATTTACAATTATTGCTAATCTCTATATATATATCTATTTTAGTTTGTAATTTTCTATTAACAAATAGACCACAATGCTAACGCATACATATACATTGTATTAGATATCATTCAAGAACATGCAAATGAATAAAGTGTTGTGCAATAAACGAGTGCAACAAACCAAGGATCGTTTCCTTATTCGGCGTGCATTTTAAATGCGTTACATACTTACATGTGAGCTGTCTGAGTGCCGCAATCTGAATGGGATTGGATGATAGGGGAGATCCAAGTATAAATATCATTGCAGAAAACGTAACGCTTAATATGGCTGATATATGATATGGTCTGATCCGGGCTACCACGCAAGAATGTAGGTTAGTGTAAGACTAGCTTGACATATCAATTGTAGAGACTCATCTTTCTCCCTTTAAGCTTAAAATTAACATTACGATTCAAAAACTATTGCTAAAAACGATCAACCAACCATTTGAATAGCAAAGACAACTTAGGTTGAGATTACATCGAAAGGAAGAAAACCCTTTGACAGGGTAAAAACAATAACAATGTTAATTAAATTATTTTTGAAAAATCTATATATCTAAAACCCCGCTGTATTCCCATTGTCTATTCAAGCTTTATAGATGGATTCGCCCGACTTCATTCATATTATTTAAACCAGGAAACAACTCGTGGTTATGTTCCGTCAAGTGTCTTGTTAGTTATAACTTTTCCTTTTATTTGTATACATATTCAACTAGCTCAATGGTAGTAACAGCTTCCTGGGGTGGCCCAAGAACTCTTCTAATGATGACCATCCTTCTTCACAAATCGCAGGCCGCAGTAGCCGCAGGCGTGATTGCCGGGCTTATCCTAGAATATATAAGAAATATCTAGAACATGTTCAATCAATGCTTATTTCCAATTTACCAGGTTGATGTAGACTTTGGGGTGTCCGAGTGGTCCGTTGCCGCCGTCGCAGCAGACAACGCGCTCTTCGGACTCAATGGGCAGCACCTCGTCGATCAGCTTGATGCCCCAGTTCTCGTTCACGTAGCGTTTGGCATTTGTAAAGCGCACATTGCGGTAGTCGTTCTTGTCGAAGACCTAAAACAGAACAATTTGTTTTACATATAAAGGAATAACAATGTTTGCGTAATCGCGAATCCCACACAGCTGAGCACCGAACCACACTTACCTGGCCAGTGTGTGTGACTTTCTCGATGTCGCTGCGGGAGCTGGAGTTGCGCACGGCGGCCAAAGGTCTCACCCAGGTCGGGCTACAGCGTCCAAAAGTGCTAACACGGCTTAACAACTGTTTGCTGGCCATTTTTCTGAATCTTTTTAAAAATTGTTACAAAAATTTAGTTATGTTTTAGGGATGAACATTTACGTACGTACCCGTTACGTCCGACAAATAGTTCGGTTCAAATGAACTAGCGTATCAGCTGTTGTCAATTGTTATCACTGCAATATATTAATATATCATATATATGTATGTAATCAATTTCCTTATTCGCATTATTTGATTTATTACTGTTTGTTATTGCATTGTTAATTGCAATTTGGTAAGTTTTTAAGATAATGACAGTATTAATCGATATATCGATTACGACTTACCTGCTCTAGCACCACAGCCTCTCAAGTGGCACATGCAACTGTTTTTGACTGTGTGGCAACTCTGCAGTTTTGACTCCAATCGGAAGATTTAAAATTCCACTTATCGGTTTTTTATTCAACCGGACTTAAACTCATCTGTCGGTTAAAAATAAACAAAACAAATCTTTGCATATTTGAAATTTTAATGTAATTTTGCATCTTGCCAAATTCTAGAATTTTCTTTTATGTTTTACGTGAAGCTTCGTATTCTAATACAAATGAAAATGAGTTTAAAACTTAATGGATGGTCTTAAACGCTTACACCAATTTTCCGCATTTGCCAGTGGAATTTACAAAACCCTCCGTCTAAGTAAGGAAAAGGTTAATATTTTCAGTTCAGTCAGGATAAACAGTAGCATATACTATATGTACACAGATTTATATTAGCGCCAGTTTAGATCAGATCAATCATGTGAATATCATTCGATGAATTGCTTCTCCGTGCGGGCTGCGAGTGCAAGCGGAACGAACCAAACGGATCCGCGGATCGCGGATCGCGTAAGGGTTGGGGGTTGTTTCATAATTTAGTTGGCATACTTTATTATTATGTCCTGTCATGTAACTGGCCATTCCCATAACTGTGGCTCTCCTGCTGCTGCTGCTGCTGCCGTGCACAGCATCCTAAACAAACAATCGATGAGCGCAGGACTAATAAAATGACAGGACTTGCTGTGGAGAGAGTAAGGAGGGCGGGCGAGCGGGGAGTGGGGGGTTAGACATGGACATCCTGTTGTGTCTGATTGTGCGCGCAATTGTTTCAGTTCGTTGCAATTATGCAACTCGCCCCTAACTCCCCTCGCCCCTTGTCCCTGGCTGGCCGCTGGTCAGTCTAACAATATAATTTACAGCGCTTTTGTGTAGCGAGGCGTGAATTTGTTGCCCGAAAATCGAAAACTGAGCCCGAAATTGTCCTGCGGCGGCGGCGGCGATGCTTTAAAATTGTATATGCCGATCGCATTTGTTGGCTCTTGTAATTAAATGCAATTCTCCATGGCGGCAGAAAAATGATTTTGCTATTTCAATTTGTCCGGCAACCGCAGGCGACCCCTTTCCGGCACGAGCCGCCAGTCCAGATCCTGGTCAGCTGCCAATAAGTCAGCGCGTGCGCACAGCGGGCGGCACAGTCCATGCCACAGGATGCAGGACGAATGTTTTTCGACAGTTTTCACCTTTTGAGTGGCTATTTCGCTGGGTTGTTTTTACAAAAAGGATTAAACAACTAGCTCCTTTATCCTTGCGCAATTTACCGTAAAACTCAGCGTCCATACAATGTCATATATATATTGTTTTTTTCGTATTGTCTAGAAAATTGTCTAGCGTTTTTTGGTGTTTTTTTGTGTTTTTTCTATAGAACTTTCCACAATTATTTTGGTCGCGGTGAAAGTGACAAATTTTTGGTTGTCTTTTTTTCAAGATTTATTGCGTGTTTCGCAGTTGCATTCACTTTTCAAGTGGTTGAGTGCGTTTCCACAAGGGTTGACAATCCCGAAGGGGCGTTTTCCAATAGATCAAAGCAAACTCTGATTTATGCTCTGCTATCAGCGAGTGCCAAGTGCTGCATTTGTGTAGGTAACCAAGCAGCTCTATAACACTTTTCTCATATAGACACGATTGGGGTTATAAGGGACCCAAAAGCTCTATTCCAGATGGTTCAAAGAACTCTACTAATAGTATTTAATAAATACTGACTAACAGTACTTTTGGCATATCTTCAAGGTATTTTTGTTTCGTATCTTATGATAAATGTATTGTAGCCATAGATACAAGCCATAGATACAAGCCATAGATACAGGCCATAGATACAAGCCATAGATACATAGATAGATACATTTTATCTTTAGATATTTGCCATGGTAGTTCTTTCCATAAGCTACTTGTGATGAGGGGGAATCTGTTTGAAATAGATCTCACATTCTCTTTCTTCAAAATGTACAAAGGATATTCTCCTACCTGGAGGAAGTTCCACTATATTATATATAGGAAAAGTATTAAATAGTCACATTTCTAACATTCTTTAATAGCTAACGAAACGCATTTTGTGGACTAACATTCTTTACATCTAGGCAAATATCGCTTTCCATTAAAAAGCGCTCTTGGTTACATTAATGAAAAAAAAATAATTTTATTTCAACGATTCACAATTTTGGTTTTATTTCGTTTCTGTCCCCGCTTTTTAATGCTCACTTCACTGAGCGCTGTCAAAACTTTAATTAATTTTGTTTTCCTGCTGTTTGGCAAACATTTCAACAATTTCAAATAACCTTTCGAAAAATCACAAATGCAACGGCAGCTGCTGCTCACCTGTTCCGAGTCCCATTTCAGTGGACCAAGGGGGGTCCGCATGGTCAATGCCAGAGCTTGTTAACTGTTCCGGCGGCCACTGGCCATTGGCTATTTTCATAAAAAACAAAAGCAACAACAGCAACAACAGCAACAATGTTGTTTTTTTTTCTTTGCCAGCGTTTTCCGCCATACAAAATTATTCTCGCATGAAAATGAAGGAAAAAAAAACATGTTCTCTGGAAATTCAATCTGCGTGTGCACTGGACACACGGCAGCAACAACAGCAACAACAACAACAACAACAGCGACGAATTGTCATGCACTCAGTTATTCATTTAGTCATTCAGACACTCACAAATTCATTCAATGCACAACAAATTGCTAACCAACACAACAGCGTTTTTTTGAAAGCGACAATTTGCAGTTGTTGTCGCTGCATTTGCTATTAACAATCATGTTGCTAGCTTAATTAAAACACACAAAATCTGCCATTGGCCATTGGAAATGCTGAACAAGTCGAAGCGAAATTAGCCTCAAGTGCTTTTCGTGACACGCTGTGCGCCTGCGCAGCAGCGCGAGAGTGCAACAGAGAACGCTAGCGCGTGCGTGCGAGTGAGTCGGCAATAGAGCCTGCCCAGCTGTCTATTTCAATTATAATACATATGCATATATGTATAATCATTCATCCATCCAACTAGAAATCTCGCCATGTTACGCTGATTTTGCACGAGTTTTTATACGTATGAAATATTCTTTTTACGGCCTTTTTTACGAGTGACCTCTGTACAGGCAGCCCTGTTGACCCCCAACGGGCAGAACGTACCTCATATGCCGGCTGGCTCGTGGGTAGCCCGGGCTTGCCATCCGAGGGTGCACATTGTTTTTACAGACCCGACTCGACTTTACGGCTTGTATGACAATTTTATGATGTTTGCTTGGATAAATTTTGAAGTGTTTGTTGTGCTTGTCAGAGGCGGGGTTTATAGAGATTTTAAATGCTTTGTAGGACTACTGAAAAATGATTTTTGAAGAGTTGCGTAAGTCCATTAAAGATTATCTATATACGTTCTATTGGTTTAGCGTTCTGTCTATTTGAGCTATGTTTTCTGCAGAAGCCGATCTGCTTGTCAACATTTAACATGCAGCTTAACAGTCAGAGTTTTCATATGAAAATCGTTGCGCTTATTTCTATTAAGCTTGACAATTACTAGATGCTTGATAGAATCATGTCAAATAGTTGATCTTTTTGAAGAGCAGTTAGTATTTAACTGTTGCTCTCATTAGAATAATGAGAAATTGATTAAATATACATTTTAAACATGACTTAGTTGTGAGCGTTAAACTAGAGTTTCGGTTATATAGTTAAAACCCATTTGGCATCAATCTGTAAATTAAATCTTGATTCTATGCTTAACTTTGCCAACTGTCTGAATATTTAAGACAGCAGCTAATTGTCATTTTTGACAAGCAGTGCTGCCAGCTTATCAGGCAATGCACATCTGGCAGCGCCAAGCATGCTTGGCAAGCAAACAGAGCTGATGCCATGCAGTCAAGTGCTGCCCATTTGTTGACAAGGTGCTGCCAATTTATATTGCTCAACTGCTAAATATTTAACATAAACTTGTTTTCAGATCTTTAAACGAGCTCATTATTTTCGCAACAAGAACTTCTTAACTACACTTAACTTACTTTGTGCTTATTCCTTTGTTCTCGCCAGCTTCTCCCTGCTGCTCTGCGTGAAATTAGCTTCATTATATGAAATAATCGCAGTTATTTACTTCTATAATACGAAATTGTTTGTTCAATTTCATGTGTATTTTTTTTTTTCAACTTTGGGCTGTCGAAAAAACTTTCTTTTGTACTCAACGCCGCATGATGCGCAATTATATGGACAATTATATACACACGCACACGCACACACAGCACAAGCTAAATACGTTGCCGAGAGACATATCAAGTGTTCTCTCAGCCTACAACATCATTATTGTCATGATGATTATTGTCAATGTTCAATGAAAGCATTTCGCAGCGTCTCTCGTGCACTTTTACCATCAGCTTCAATTATAATCATCAATTTCTGCCGAAGAAGACCTGAGCATAGACCAGCTGACAGCTCCATCGGGAAGTATTTCGATTGTGGTTGAATTGAATCTGAATTTGAGTTTGACATTCGCTGCACGTGCTAACGATTAATTTGTGTTTAATGTCGTTTTCTCTCTCTCTCTCTCTCTCTCTCTCTCTCTCTCTCGCTCTCTGTCTCTCCTTTCTATGATAGGCTTCATCTGTGCAGCTTTACCTGATACGTTCGCTGACATTTTATTTGAATTTTTTTAATCCTGTGCGTGTTTTTTATTTGGCACAAGTATCCTGCGGTGCGCGTTGATTGTCTCGCTTTCAATTTTCCTCAGGTTTTTTTTCCAAATTTTATTATATGTTTTTGCGGTTTTGTCATGCAACATGCGAGCGGCTGCGGTGTCTGTGCATTTGTCACCCGGGGTTTTTTCAATAAAACGCAGCGAACCAATCTCAGCGCACCTTTCCGGCGTAATTAAATCCCGATAATTGTCAGTTGTGGTCTATGGACAAATGTGGATAAACTTTGCGCCAGTTTTGTGCGTTGGGGCTGAGTTGAGAGTCTTTGAATGGCAATTGCTGTGAGCAGCGCACGAGATATTTCAGAATAGACAATTGCTGTGAGCAGCGCACAGATTCCCAGATAAACTTACAAATCTTATTTATTTCTTATGAAATTCCAATCAGCGCTTTGTATTCCTTGAAAGAGTTTCCTGAAAAGTATTAGTTACATCGAGAGATGTTTTCCGCGCTTTAACATGGACTCAAATTGCGTACTGCAGTTGTCGCCCCTCAACCCTTTTCGGTTGATTCGTTTGGCGTGCAAATCCTGACAATTATGCGGGTTTTTAAATGATTGCTAACCCGACGCCTGCCCCGGCCTGGCCTGGCCGGACCGGCTCCCCGCCTCAATCGCTGCCCTTTGGCTATTTGCGTAACTCTTCTGAATGTCTACTCTTATATTAAATGCAATTGCCATGTACATTACATTTTCACGGCTCGGCTAAGCGGCCACACCTCAAGCGCCCGCCGACCGCCTGCCCCGCATCAACATCATAATCAACAGAATGCCGAGCCTCAGCATCCGCCTCGAGGCCAGCTTCACCCAGCAGCAGCAGCAGCAGCCGTAGCAGCGGCGGGCGGGCGAATGGACGAGCGGACCAGCGACTGGCCGCGGGTCCAGCCCATAAATGCAATCAACCACTCGACGAACAACTGAGCAGCAACAAAAAAACCGTTTTTTATTTGAAACAAAAACCTGGAACGCTCCTAAGTGCTCATATGTGTGTGCTCTAGTACTTGCCGGGGTGTCTGTGCAATTGCAACAGATTTGTAGGGTATCCGGGCAGTTGATTGACTATGTAAAGCATTTGCTATGTACCAAACGTTTCATCATTCCAAATGTAAGCTAATGACAGCACGCTGGTTCAAACCAAAACTGACTCTTAAATCAAGACACCAAATAATGGTTTACTAAATAATACTATATTCTATACTACTTATCTTGACAACAATCAGTTAAAGGGTATTTGGGCTTCGTTGAGTCGTCGTTGGTTTTCGACATTTGCTTGCTTTCAAGTGCAGGCGGCAGGCACTTGAACAGAGTGGGCCTGTCGAGCGGGCGGCAAGGACATCGCCGTTTGCCGAGTGGTGGCAGCCAGGCAACCCTTTACCCTTTACCCTTGCTCCTGCTGCCTGCAGCCTGCTGCCTGCATCCTTTATCCTGTAGCTTAGATGCTGCCTCCTGGCCACATAATTTATGCAAATTAAAGCGCACTCCATTTCGCGCCATCGCAAATATTTCCGTTTCTTTTCATTTTTTTGTGTTTTATTTATTTATGTTGTTTCTTTTTGATGTTGTTTGATTTGTTGTTTGTTGCTGCGCAGGCGCGGCTCATGAGCTTTGTCGTTGTTGTTGTCGTTGCTGCTGATGTTGTTGTTGTTGTTGTAGAGCGACAACAATTGTTAATTGTTGCGTTTTGAAAGACTCGGAACGTGCCCTTGCGGCTATAAATTGCCGTTAATTGACGGCTGCAAACGTTTTTCCCTTCTCCTCAAATCTGCCCAGTTTCAGAAGTATTTTTACTTTCGATTGATCTTATCTTGAATCTTCTTCCTCTTCTTATGGCCTGTCAAAATATGACAGCGAAAATGTGCTCAAAAGCCCTAAAAGTTTAGAACCCTGCCTCAAAATAGGGCGTCATTTGATCATCATCTGATCAACATTATCATCATCATCATCATCATCATCATCATCAACACCAACATCATCTGCGCTCTTTAATCTCTAATGCGCCACTTCAGACTTTGGGCTCGGGTCAAAATGTTTCAATTTGAGCGCAGATTTTAACGCGGATGCTGTCGGAACCCCTCGCATTCGTCTCGCCCAAATCTGCATGTTTGTTGTTTTTTTAAAACGTTTTTAATGTGAAAATGTCACAAAATATCAGGCGACGCATACGAAACGGGTTCACATTTGAATGACAATCGAAGGGCTGGTCCAGCCGAAACTAAAAAAGGATCCTAACCGTTGATGAGCTTGTAATACCTCTCGATGTTTGGTAGCTTGGTGGGTTGATGCCCTGCTCTGTTGGGGGTTGGGCGTATTGTGCAGCTGTCCACGTTGATACTATCCTTATTATTATTGTTGTTGTTGTTCTTGTTGTTGTTATCATTTGTTGTTGTTATTGTAGCGCATGTTTTGCCTGCCTGAGGTTTGCTCTCAATCTCTGCGGGGCGTGGCTGCTCACTTTTGGCTGGCTTCGCCTCTGATGCTAAGCTGACATTTGCTCTATGCAATTTTGCATGCTACATTTAACAATTCAAAAAAGGTAACATATATATACAAAATGAGCTTGATTTAGATATAAAGCTAAGCTATACGCACCGCAAAAACTGATATAAATTTGTGGGTTCTTTATCAACTGTCGCATTCGTCGATTGGAAAACAAGGCTTAAAGCTCAGCAGGGTGTACAATGTATGTATATAGAAGGTATCTATATAAAAATAAGTGTACACACGACAGATCTGTCTTTATTACGGTTCTGCAGCTCTTGAAACTGAGTCTAAGGAACAGAGAGAAAGTACAGAGCAGAGTCTCAATTTCCTCACAGCTAGGAAGATAGGACTAAGGTTGGGTAACCTCCCCAAAGGGGACCTTACTTTGTTTAGTATTTTTTCGACTCAATTGTTCAACGCTCGGACACAATTGCAGATGCAGCTGCAGCGCAAATTGTGCTGCTCTCCTTTGTTCTGGCTCAAAGGCGGACTTCGGCCTAAACACTTAAACGCTTTTGGTATGTCTACCTTCCTGTCTCCCGCGTTTGCCCTCTGCTCTGCGGTCTGTCTTTGTCGCTTTTATCTTAATTACAAAAATGCTGAGCTCGCGCCCGCGCTGATGGCAAGAAGCGGAGTCATTTGCAATGCGGAAATGCGACAGTTCCTGCCGCACCACGAAGTTGCCGCCGTCACAACTCGCCACCGTTTTAGTCCTTAAATGCGATTGCAGTGGCCTGCAATGACGATGACGATGACGATGATGCTTTAAGTGTCGCATATTCCAGCACCAACGAGGGCCACCACCACCAGCTGCAGGCTGGTGGGAGTACACCTCAATGTGCCCCACAGTGTGTGTGTCTGTGTGTGTTTGTGTGGCATGTCTGCTGGCCTGTCACTTGTCAAGCAGCGCACAATGGGTCTAAAATGTAACTATCATTAATCAGAAACTATTAGTAGGAGGTACGATGACAGCATTATGAAATAGTTAAAGGCTTAATGAAAATTGTTACTGTAAAATGTTTGACAATATCGCAAATGTGTCACCCTGGCGACATCCTGCTTTTTGGAACTAAGATAAGCTTTAAGCTAAGCTTTAGGGTACGCTTTAATCAGAAAGTATTGCTTGCGAGCTTTGCGACTAATGATTACATACAACTGCATACCATAAACTAAAACTGTTGCAAATATGCTGAGCTTTAAGCTTAGCAATATGATAATATAGTAGTCCGCTTCTTGAAAAGCTCTAAGGTAAGCATGAGACTTTCTAAGCTGCAGTGCCTGTGGACCATGTAGACGAGCTCTTCCTTCCTACTCATTTGTAATTTTGCTTAAAAAAGCTCTGCTCGCGCACATCTAAGCAAAGCTTTAAGCAAGGCTTTAATAACACTTTCAAGGAAAGCTTTAAACAAGGTTTAAGGCAAAGCTTCAAGCTAAGTTTTAAGATTTTGCCTGTATTTTACTGCCTGGCAACCACTGTGCCTGGGTGCCGCGCCTAGTTTGCTTCGTGCTGCTCAAAATGCCGACACATTTTAATTTTCACTTGCTGCCGGCCAGAGTTCACGGTTGTCCTTTCAGCTGCCAAGTGCAATTACACTAAACAGCAGCAACGTTAAAGAAGAAAAAATTATAATTATTATTGTATGCTCCCTTGAGCTCTTATCCCACCCCACGCCCCTGACCCGTGGTCCCTTTGCCAATATACGATTTGGGTCCGAGACATTCTGTTGTTGGGCATGAAAACTGTTTTGGCTAATTCGCTGGGCCACTCACAACAAATGCCGCAAAACAATGCGAAACATAAACAGAAACAACAACAATTCAAAAGTAATCGAAAATAAATACTCTGCAAAGTACAAATGAGCACACGGACAACAACATCAACAAAAAAAGCCAAAACAACAAGAGCTCTGTGCAATGCTTAAGTAAACAAAGTTGCAATTTCTGCAACAATAAATACAAAAGAAAATAGAGAAATGGAAAAATTGTAAAATTGTGAAAAAACCGCGCGTGGAAAAATCGAAAACACATCAGAAATTCAAGCGAGCCACGTGCCATGAGCCATGTCTCGGTCCCAGTCGCAGTCCCCGTCCCAGCCGCTGGCCCAGTCCCCGGCCATGTGTCGAGGAGCACCCAACCCAGCAGCCAGTCGACATATTTACCTACATTTCTCTATATTTGCGTTGTCCTGGTCGCCGGCATGGGACGCTTCATGCTTCAGGCTCCTGGTTTTTGTTGCTGTCGCTGACGCTGCTGTTGTTTGCACGCCTCGGGCTGTCCCGGGTGCAGTTCTTGCGTGTTGCCTTCTGGTTAGCTGAACTCTTGTTTTCCCCGTGCGTGGCAGGGCGAGCGGTGGGTGGTGTGCGGCAGGCAGCTTGGCTCCTTCAGAATCCGATTGCAGCGCGTGTTGCATGTTGCCGCACCGTGCATTCAATTTGAAGTTTTATGCGTGCGGCTACTTAGCAGCTAAGGAAACCACAAGAGAAATAACTACAGCAACAACAAGTGGAGCAACTACAATGTCTACTGATTGAAAATTAAATTGAATTCTAACAGACAAAGCAATAAATCCAACATGTGTGTGTGTGTGTGCGCAAAACTCCTGCAAAATGCACTCGTTAAGATTAGTGAGAGATGTGGAAAGTGGCTTGTAGAATATCTTGTTTAGGCAGCTGGCATCCTGGGAGCTCTTTGCCAACAGATTGCACAGCAAGGTATTTAAATCGTTTTTATCTGCAACTTTTAAAGTAGTTGGAAAACGATGTAGCAGCAAGGACTTGTTTCTAATAGAAGATGTAAAAGTATCTGAAGCAGCACAAAATATGGAATTGGATTTTATAGAAATTTCCTTATTGATTTCAAATTCCAAAGATGTAGTCTGAGGAAGTTTCTTAAAGTTTCTCGCAGCTCTACTGTTTAAGTTCAAATGCAGTGAAGATTTTTATACCCTTGCAGAGGGTATTATAATTTTGTCGTGAAATGTGTAACGCATAGAAGGAGACATCTCCGACCCCATAAAGTATATATATTCTTGATCAGCATCAACAGTCGAGTCGATATAGCCATGTCCGTCTGTCCGTCTGTCCGGCTGTCTGTTTCTATGCGAACTAGTCTCTCAGTTTTAAAGCTATCTTAATGAAACTTTGCAGAAGTCCCTTTTTCTGTTGCACGCAGCACATATGTCAAAACCAGCTAGATCTGACTACTATATCATATAGCTGCCATAGGAAAGATCGGTCGAAAATTAAGATTTTGTATGAAAAAACATTTTGTTTTTCAAGATATCTTGACCAAACTCGGCATTTATAAGTTTTACTAAGCTCCTCATATATATGCAAAATCCTTTTAAGATCGGACCACTATATCATATAGCTGCCATAGGAACGATCGGTCGAAAACTAGGTTTTTGATTAAAAGCCTTTTTTGTTTATCAAGATACCTTCACCAAGCTCGGCATTAACCATTTTCTCGGCATTAAAAGGTTGCAAGGGTATGAGATCTTCGGCGTGCCGAAGATAGCCTTTCTTCCTTGTTTTATTATGATTTTACTCTGTCTCAAAGAAAATTCTAGCTTAATTCATTTGATATATTATTTCTTTGAAGTGTAACAGATTTTGAGTACCAGATTTATATATATCATATCGTCCTTGGTAAGTGGATTGTTGTTTACTTTCTAAACATATGCAAATCTTGACTGTAGCTATGCACATTAGCAGCACTTAAATGCATCTAGCTTCCATATCTATAGCCTAATGACTGCGGCTGTTGCCTGTGCCAATTACTGCATTTCCTGAACACAGACATATCGATTGCTTTTAGTCCAGGCACATGTTGTGGTCGGGGTGCTTATCCATTGTCTAAGCTGCAGTGTTGTGTTTGCTTATCTAAGTGCCATGTTTTGCATACTGGCAACGAGAGATGGCCAACACATTTGTCGGCCAAATGCGTTTAATGCTGCAAACGACGATTACTATTCATGATTAATAAGTATAACTATGTACTCAGAGGCTAAAATAAGTTTGTAATTAAGTATGTAAATAGGAAGATATTAAAGTATTTCAATGTGGTTTCAATTCGTATACCAATTTTCAGAAGGCGTGAACTAATGTGCATACAAGTTCATAACAGGACAAGTATATAAAGATTGAGTTAATAGGCTAATTAAATTTGAAAAATGAACCTTGTCTAACATGACTTTTGCACAGGTGTGCGTTGACCTATGCCCGAAGAAATATCTACTTTAAAACAATCCATTGAGCCTGAATTGAGTTTTTATACGTGCCATCTAAAATGTATGCAAACGACATATGCGAGAATACTCACGCCTAAGCTTATAGAACATAGAAATCCAGCTTCAATCCCATATTACACACTCCATAAATGTAACTGTAACTGGGCACAGCAGTTGATTTATGTGTGTGTGTGTGTGCGTGCGGATGTTGGTAACACAAGAACTCCGAGTGCTTGGCAGTTGTCAGCCTGCATCTCTCAGTCCCGTGCCCTAAATGCTTCAGCTTCAGCTCTATGCAAATGATGGATGGCTTCCAGCTTTCCCCAGCTGCCCTGCTGTAGCCTAGCCTTACCCTTTCCAACCCTTTTCCGTTGTCGCTGTCCCGTTGAGGGGTTGTTGTTTTTCCGTTTTGCTTAGCTAATCAATGCGCAGCATATAAAAAAAATAGATACAATTTTCTATGGATTTTTTCACTTAATTTTTATTTGTTTTTCTAGCTGATAACAAAAGTGGAAAAACTAACGTGCGAGCTCATTAAATATGCAAATTATGCAAAAACCACTTGAATGTGTAAACATAGGTGTTATGATGACGAAGATGGCGAGTGCGTTCGATAACGATGACAGCCGATTGGCAACTGTACTTAAAGAAATTTGGAAAAAGCTTTAGCAAGATTGGAATGTACTGAATTCGATAACGATAACAACCGATAACTGGCCAAATGCACTGGGACATTTGATTGGCAACTGTACCCAGAAGGAACTAAAAATGGTTCTTCAAAGGCTTGATATGGATTCAATTCGATAACGATAACAGCCGATAACGGGCCTCCCATGGAAAACTATCCATTGCAATCGTATCGTACGATAACGATAACAACTGATAACTGGCCAGTTGCACTGGGACATTTGATTGGCAACTGTACCCAGTGGGAAAAACTACGCTAACCAGGTAGTGGCAATCGTTCGATAACGATAACAGACGATAACGGACGCTGACGCGCAGAGCCCTTGAGCCCTCCGATTGGCATCTGTGCCCAGTGGCAACTAGAACTAGTTCTTCACTAATTACGCTTAGCACGTAAATCCTATTAGGCCTACACGCACGCAACTGGCGGCCACTTCACAATCCATGCCCAAAGGTAACCTTTTGTTTTAATTTAATTTCTCCCTGGTCAGCTACGGGCTGGACTCAGAGTCGGAGTCGGAGTCGGCCCTGCGGCTGTTGACGGCCGCTGACCGCTGGTCACACGTCACTCATTCAGAGCAGGGTATAGCCGAACCGGTTAGACGTTTCTGACTGATATCCCTATCCCGTTGCGGCATCGGGCATCGCTGCTGCTTATCGCCCCTGGGGATCTTGTGGGACGCCGTGTAATTGCCAGCAATGTTAATTGAACAATTTTCCTGAGCCGAACAGTTTTTTGATTGACATTATCGCGTGGGTGCGATATGGATCGAGGCATCGTCATACGATATGAACAGTTTCTGGACAGTTGCTCGACAGGCCTTCCACGAGCTGTCAGCTATGAGCCGTTAAGCGTGGTTAGCCGGAAGGGTAGCTACCCCTAACCCAAAAAACTAAAAACTGAACCCGCATCTAGCACAAGAAAACGTGCCTGTTCCCAACGGAAAACCTTTCGGTTTCATCTTCAGGTTTGTGCAATTTTTCAATATGCGTGCAATTTTCGAATTTTGCACGCTTTCAACATTATAATTAAATTATTAGGCACACGCTGCAACCCGCTCGCTTCCCCCTATTCCCCCTATTTGCTCTACATCCATTGTTTACCTTTCTGCACGGCCGCGAAGCTATATTCAAATGTTTTGTCATAAATTTGCATGGCACAATGCGAGCTCCTATAAATTTTCCCCCGATCGCTTTTCCTTGAGCAGAAATTATAGATTTGTTTTGTTATGTTTTTCGATTTTTTTTCCCTGTGCTCGGGTTCTGGAACAGCTAATAAATAGATTTTGCTGCAGAAATATTTTTGAGCTGTCATAATTTTCGCAATCATAATTTTGGCATTTTACGATGGGGCGTGGCTTTGACCCCGGCAGGGGGTAAGTGAGCAGCTGCCCTGGCAAAATCAATGCCGAATTTTCCGAATTTTTTGCAGTTATGCTTAATTAGGCAGCAGCCAGACAAGTTCTATGAATCATGACTGGGCATAAAATATTTTAGGAATTTAGATATCTGCTTAAACATAATGTTGTGAAGGGCTGACATCAGCCAGAGGACTTCTGTCTCATTGCTTTGGCTGGTTGAGCGGGTGGAGACATTGGATCAGTTGGTCTGTTAAAGGCCTAGAGAACATTAAGAGACTCAAAGCGAATAGATACTTACAGACATATAACTATTACAAATAAGCATATTAAAGAAAGAAATACAAGTATGAAGATGTTGGCGTTTACAAGAATCCTAAAAGCAATGCAAATGTTTCCACAATGTTTCCCATTTGGATCTATCCTATTTTATCTTTTAGCTCTTACAACCAAACTTTTCGGCACACTTTTATTTAATGGTATCTTATCTGAACTCCGTTTCGGCTAAGCTCACGATACTCTTTGAGTGAACCGCCAAAGCAAATAAAACAAATTTAAAAGACTTGATTAACTAACTGCTAAAAACAAAAGACGCTACTCGAACATTTGTTACGGCTTTTCATTACATAAAGCGGATATGCGATCGAGTTCCAAAAATCCCAAACATTTTAGTTTAGTTTGCCCAAAAACCCGAAAATCGAATTTGTCGACACATTTCGCTGCACATCAAAGCGTCTCCGTGGTTGTTGTTGCCGATGACATGTGAGTGTGTGTGTGTGTGTGTGTGTGTGTGTGGGGGCAGTAGGCGGAAGAGAGTACCTGTTGCCTAGATGGCGGGTATTACGGGTACCTATCTGGGGGCCCAATAAATTGTCAAACAGTCCGAAATGTGTGGATACACTTTTTGGCGCGACGTTTATGTCGCAGTTTGCTCCCGCGAGTCGCTGCGATGCGGCTGCTCATAAATATTCGATTCAAATGCAAAAGCGAAAATCCAAAAATTGTTTATTTATGCCGCATATATAACCATTATAATCAAATTAATACACTCTAAGTGCAATCAAAATAACATAAATAACTCTGCGGCTGCGTGGCCACAAAAAAAAAGAGTTATGCGTTTATAATTTGGACTTAAGAATGCGCTACCTGCGAAATGAGCAATGGGGCGTATGGGTTTTTGGAGCAAGTTCGTGGTCAGCTGGCAAGGGGGTTGTCTCACGGAACAGAGTTTGGAAGGAAGTAAATAATATTATTTATATAGTGAGCAAGGCACAATCTGAGTAAAGCCCTGCTTAACGATTTGCGAATTATAGGAAAATAAGTATTTTCTTGCCCTTGACATTATTACGAACTTCCTATGATAGGCATATACATACTTCTCAACAAGCTTTCCTTCCGCCCGTCTTCACTTTCGCCAAGGAATCAATTTGAATAAAATAATATTAAATGTTACATAAAACACATATCCAGATTCAAGAAGTAGCTACAAAAATGCTCGCCAAAAAGCTTGCGAGTTAGCAAATGAGTGAAGAAAGAAGGAGATTGGGAGACAGTGAGAAAGATTTACGATAGAAAAATATAAGAAATATGAGCAATTAGTAATACCTTTAGGATTTCTGTCACATTGGCTTAATGCCTTGAAAGCTTACAGAAAATATTGAGATCCATTCATAAACAAACACATGGCATAGCTAAAGAGGCTATCAACATTGACATTCAGCTAATAACTTGCGTAGCAAAAAGCCATCTGCCTAGCTCGCAGAGATTGGGGGTCCAATAAAAAGACTTTGACATACTTTGGTGCTGAAAGATACAGGTTTGCTGATCAAGATCAAGTCAAAGAAAAGCCCGCTCAAGAACCATAAGAAGATAACAGAAGTTTGTTAAACAGTTAAAGATAGCTTGATCACCTTGTGCGCTTCTTGAGTACATAATACTTTAAAAATAAGTTTGCAATTTATTCTTGCAACAATTAAATATAATTGATATTTAATTATACAAAGTTTGAAGCAAGTAGATTTACCAATGATAGCTAAAATAAATATATGCAGAAGTTATGTGTATATGTACATTGAAAATTTTAAGAATTTTGTGTTCAAAGGAAATTGCAAGCAATGTTTGAGACTTACATATGTATTTGTACTTACTGAACGATATCTAACTCTTCATCCTTCATCATCCTTCAGCCTTCTTCCTGCTGAACTGAACTGAAAAGAAAAACAATAAAACTTGATTAAATTTTTTAAATTTTAGTTATGTAGATAAGTTTCGTTTCGGTCTAGACCGAATCTTTTAAACTTGCTTCGATTTCGTTTTTGTTTTTCGGGTTTATGACGCGTGCGGGCAATTTGATGACGCTGCCATTTACAACGCTGCCATCGTCATCCGCATCAGCAGCAACAGCAACAGCAGCAACAACAGCAACAACAGAAGCAACAGCAGCAACAACAGCAGCAGCATCTGGCGACATGGACGATGGAGTCGACCCACGCACAACAGGAAGACATTTTGGCCATTGGCACGCATTGCTCTGCTTTGGCGAGTTGTTTGGTTTTTTGGAATGGATTGTAGCAATTGCAGCAGCAACATAAGCAGCAACAACAGCAGCAACAACAGCAGCAACAACAGCAGCAACAGCAGCAGCAACAGCAACAACTTTCATGTGTGCTACAAGCGCTAGTTATGTTCGCAGTTTGTTGTTGTTGTTGTTGTTGTTGTCTGTGTTTTGGCAGCAATTAATCGGCATTAAAATTTATAACGCTATGATAATTAATGGTCTGCTAATATGCCATAAAATTAGTTTGCTTGCAACGTTCAATTAAGGATTACTTGCAACAGACTGTATCTATTTATCTTTCTAGCTAGGTGTGTGTGCGTGTTACTTCCTCAATGGCATAAATCAAAATGCTTATCACGCACTTATGAGTGCGACGCCTTCGAAAGCAACTCAGCCCATTGGCTGACTCAGCAGCAGCAGCAGCAGCAGCAACAGCAGCAGCAGCTCCTGCCCAGCAGCAACTCCCCTCAGCAACAGCTACAAATGCGCAACGATTGAGAATGTGAATGTGGCGCGTAATTGCATAACTCGCAGAGCTTGCCTGGCGAGGTCGGCGGGCAGGAGATGCTGCCACTTTTAAAGGTCAAGAGGAAGCGCCATAATTCGCCATATTGTGTTGTGCTTGATTTCAGTAGTCGCTGGCCGCAGGGGCAGCACCTATTGCTCCGTCTTCTGCCAGCTGCTGCCATGAAATGAGCGACACGAACCACGAAACCTGAGCTGAAAAGGGGGCGGTGACGAGAGCGTGGGACGCGAATCTAAAGTCAATAACGAACCGCCAGGAAGCCAGGTCCTCGCAAGGAGCAACCGGTTTCCTTGGCGTCTCCGGGTCTCTTAGGTTGCCCCTATTTATGTTTATTGTTGTCGACTTCTTCATTGTGGCTGGCTCATTTCTTGATACTCTTGTAAAGGGTACTATAATTTTGGCACGAATTGTGTAACGCATAAAAGGGTTATAGTCGATATCTCTGCAAAATGATTTTTGAATGGAAGATTTCGCTGTTTTTCAAAATATCGTGACCAAATCCCGTGTCCAATCGGCGTAGGTTATCATAAGGTCCCTGTAGGAACTATTGCTTGGCAATAACATTTTGTTAAGACAACATTCCTTAAGGGTATCTAGAGTTCGACGTTGTTACTTCTTGTTGTTTTTTTTGTTTGGAACTGACCTTTTGGCATGGGAGCAGCAACAAATTGCCAAGTAATACGAAACTCGGCATTGTGAATAACATTTGAAGTCGCCAGATGGAAATGCCGTCATCGTCATCGTTAACAAAACCAGCGACAACAACAACAACAAAAACAACAACAACAACAATAACAACATCATTGGCTTCGTCGTGTTTGGTTTAAGTTTAAGCGTTGGCTTTTTAAATTCCAGCCGCCAATATGATTTATGTAAATGCTAATGCCAAAATGTCAAGTGTGTACAGTTGAGTGGGAAATTTCATTTCATTTCATTTTGCTGATAGCTCTGTCGATGATGCCGTTTATATAAAATATGGCCAATATCTTTTCGAAAATAAGCCAATTGGTTTTATCTATAAACAGGATGGGGGGATAGGCAGCCAAGATCTTAGATCTACTAAACACTTTAAAACTCGATTAAAGATGAAGATAGATTTTTAGAAAAAAATTGAGTACACAAACTGGAAGGATTGGGTGCCAATAATAGTATCTGCAACTTTAGCGAAAGGTTAATCTTGAAGAGAATTCATTTAACTAAAAGAAAATTTGAATATAATTTCTTAACTTGGTTTAACAAATATTATAGTTAGGCTAGTTTAAAGCTTGCCCATTAATCGTATTGCTTATGTATTCAAAGGAACTTTTAAATATAGGCTGGAATTATTATTTGAATACTTCAAATCATGTTGGCTGGACTTAAAGCTAGATTAGTTTGATGTTAGCTCTTCCCCTTTGCTAAAGTAGGGCTTAAGTAATGTGATGTGCAGTCATATTTATATACTAGAGTCCTGCTCTGCATTGGAAGATAATTTGTCAATCTAAATAGCCCAACATATTTACTTTCTAGCTCTAATGTAGATAGTTTAAAATTCCAAAAACAATCTCGGGGGTACAACGATATTTAAATAAGTATATGATAAGAAATAGAAATCAATCAACTTTAACCTAAGTAAAGCCATTTGTGAATGTAAAAATGTGTTAAAAGTTCTGACATTTAAGTACATACTATCCCCTAACTAAAGTCTATTGCCATAATTCACTCATACTTCAATTTTAAGTCTTTGATAAGTTTATAAAAATGAATAAATAAAATATAAAAAGCAAATAAGTCAATACCTTATTTGGTATCTTTAGTAATAGCTTAAAGATGTTAATAATAGACCAAGGCTGGATAAAGTTGATTGACTACGAACAAAAAAAAAACTCAGTTAAAGTTCAAAAGGTCGATTAAGTGCTTACAGTTTTATAAAAGTTTGTTAAATGCTTTAATTTTTGGCGTTCAACAACTTTTCAGGGTGAGGTCAGCGACTGTTTTGGGCTTTTGTATTATATATTTTCAATTTATTGGCTAGGCTGACAATTTTAGTTCCAACTCATGCTTAAAAGTTCAACTAGATAATACAAGTTGAAAGGAATTCTTCCATTGATTGTGTAATTTAATTTCGGTGTCAAATATAATTCAAGCAATTCGGGGACTGTTTTGCAGTTAAAGTAGGGGAAACAAGTTCGTTGCGGTTTTATCTGAGAAGTATTTGAAAAGCGCATTTGAGCTTAAAGTGAGCTCAAGATTATTGTCTGAAAGAATTTATGCCTACTTAGAGTTGAAATGCATGACCAACAATTATTATCTGTTGACACGCCCCTCGAATCGCCTTACCATTCTTCTATAGGCCTTTAATCAATGTTGAATGTGTGTGCGTGCGTTTCTATGCATTCTATAGTAGCTGCTAGTCAAGGCTTTATTTGGGTCGCCCCTTTGTATTGGTTTTGGCCAATTATTTATTTACACACATGTGCGCCCGGAGAGTGACTTCAAGGCTGGCATGCACTATCTAATGGCATGATAAATTAGTTTATTTGAACTTAAAATAAACTAAACACGGCCGTAGATAAACGCACGCACATGTTCTCCCTTTCATATTTCGAATGCGCGCATATTGATAAAGTAGAAAATTGAATTTGTTAACTTCTTGAACCGGCTGCCCTCCAATGGTTCTGTGTGAAATCACAATTCAGTATTTAAATTTCAGTATTTAGAACTCCAAAACGCATTAATCATGGGCGCATTTGACACTTTGGTGGGCACCAACAAAACTCCAAGCAAGTGCACTGCAGTCGGGAATGCCCAACAAGGAGATACCGTGCACGCGGACTTAAATGATATTTCCAGTGCTTAAGTATGCAAAGGCTTTCCTATTTATTTGTACAAAAGTTTAGTGGAAATGGGCTGCCTCCCCTCCAAAAAGCAAAATAGCTTTCATCTAAATATAAAATACAAGAACCTAATGGGAGAACCCATTGAACATTACAAACTTTCTCTGCGTGAAGTATGGGAGAGTATATATGTACTATGTATTTCCAATTTCAAGTCCTATTGCATTTTTAACAGATGATAACGATGTCACAGACAGGCGGATATAGCTTGCTAGACCCAACTCCTTGTGTTAAAGATGCATTCTTCTGCCTGTTACGTATATTTGCATAAATCTATTATACCCTTTTTGTCAATTTTCAATGGGTTCAGGGTATACAGAAAATTGATAAAGGCGTCAACTGTGGGTCGAATGTGACTTGAATGCAGTTTATCAAACCGTTGTCGCACGTCCACGTCCACGTCCACGTCCACGTCTGGCGGCATATTGTGTGTGGCATGAAGTGAGTCAGTTGCGGCTTGCTTCAAGTCTGTTACAGTTGCCTGTTGCATAGCTGAAGCTGAAGCTGTTGCTGGTGCTGTTGCAATTAAGAGAAATTGCCAAAGAGACATAAATAGAAATTAAAAGCGCAATGCGCACAAATGATATTACACCATTAAATGCGCCATTTAAGTGCAAGGCAAGACTTCGACTTGAGTCTGGATTTAATTACAGCAAATTGCTAGTTGTTTCGGCCGCTAGGTGGCGTCCCAGTGCATCGGCAATGTGTTAATCCAATTTAATGTGGCCATTAGACGGCCCCCTGACCCAATTAAAGCTACAAGACAGACGACCAAACAGTTGCAGACAATCTTAGTCAATCTCTCAGTCACTGAATCAGTCAGTCAGTCAGTCAGTCAGTCAGTCAGTCGTCAGTCAGTCAGTCAGTGAACGATGCTGCTCGTTGAGGCATAATTGCGATTTGCGAGTCGTTGCAATGGACAATGTCAAGGTAACCAGTTTTGATTACAGCTTGCCTCGTGCCTTGTGTGTGTGTGTGACATAATTGGCCATGACTACCTTCTCAGACACGCGCACCTTTAACAACTGGTTCGCCGTTTTCACTGCAGGATGTCCGCCTCACAGAATTTCATAATTTTCCCATATGCTGCATGTGCTGGAGGAGGCCTGGGCCACTTCAATTGATTGATTGCCAAAGACGAAGTGGAAGTCGAAGTCGAAGTCAGCGACCGGAGGCGCTGAGAGACTGAGCTAAGCAATTTCCACTTGAGCGGAGCTCCATCAGCTCCATTCACAGCATATGTGGGTCGATTCGCATTCGAAAAGTGCAAATTTGAACAGCTCGAACATTTTGCATGCATCATAATCAAACTTCGAGTTCTGCCAAGGAAAGGGTACTTCTGGCTGGGTATTACGGCTATGAAGGCGCCTATGTAGTGTAGGAAATATGCGAATTGAAAACTCTTGTTTTCGCTTATAGTCGAAAGTTACTAATAGATCGATGGGCTTACTTGAGGTATGTGTTGTATGGCTTTGATTCACAGAAGGGAATTTCGTATATTTAGATGATTTGCACTTGGCTGAATGAAGGGAATATAAGACAGGGGAAACCAGCAGAAACTTAGACGTAAGTCCCTATTACTACGTATGATAAAGAGTTTAACAAGTCGATTGTCTCTTAAGAGCTACTAAATATTTTACGTTAACTGAAGTGCCTAACAAAACTGAGCTGCATCCACCTGTTAAATATTTGAATGTATAATTTTATTATTTCATGCTAGCATTTGTTTTCTACTATTCATTTTAATTAATTAACCGCCATAAAAAAGTTTACAAGTGACATTAACAAATGCATTTTACATTTTTTTTGCCCACGCTTTGACATTTAACACAAAGCAATTTAACTACCTGTCAACCCAAGTGAACTTTGACAGGAACTTGTGAACTAGTCAAGCAGCCGTTGGATATTATGTTATATGTGTGGAATTCATGGGAAAACTTAATTAACATAATTTTTGAAGCGCATTTAGCTTGTAACGTCTCGAGTTAGCTTTCAGCTATCTTGTTGGCTGAAGCAGATGCCACTGCCACATGATGTTCCATGTGCCTGCCTGCTGCCACACTGATGCGAGTGTCGACGGCTAAATGACTCCAATTTGATTTGTTTGGGTTGTCGTTGCCCGGGGTACAGCCCCTGCCTGCCCCTGTCTGCCACACAGCCGATTATTGATGTCTGTTGTTGTTGCCGGAGTTGTTTGTGTTGTTAAATTGAAATTGTTTTTGGGTCTAAGCTGGCAGGCGCCCATGCATATTGTAAATTGTAAATTGTCTTTATCAATTTGAAGTGCTAGGCGGATTATTTATGCAACTTGCCAAGCAAAGTTCCATAGATAAAGTGCACGGCTTACGAGTCGACTGGTCTTGGTCTGTCTATGGTTCAGCTTGGCTTGGCTTGGCTTACTTAGTTCGCATGGAAGTCTTGGGTCTGGGGTCTGGGGTCTCTCTGGGTCTTGGGCTCGACAGTTTTCTGTTCACATGGCTGCAGTACGTGTTTTTTGGGTCAATTTGGGCTTAAATTACGCGCTCAGCACTTGGCCAGCGATTGGCGTTCGTTGAAATATTTAAATGATCGCAGGCGTCGTCGCATTCAGCGCCTGACAACTTCATTCCAAACGCACATATTCGCCGCCAGTTGACAGCTCAAAAGGCAGCCCCAGTTGCAGTTGCAGTTGCCTTTGCTGCAGCATTTCGTTTTGCTGGCTTGATTCATAAATGAATACAAACAACAAAATCAGTGCACACAATGGCCAGGATTAAAATGAGAAGCTATCCCACACAATAGGAATGCAATCAGCGACCCGGACCCTGGACCCTGGAACAGACCTGCCTCTCCCACCCTCGCTTGCTCTAATTGCATGCCCTTTGTGTGTGTCAGGGTCGGCGACGGCCCTGGCCACAACCTCGGACGGGGCGTGTGAGCGGGCGGCCTGTTTTTGACATGCCCACAAACAGGATTTGAATTTTGTGGATTGGAATTTTGGTTTTGGTCACTTGCTAAATTGTTTCGCCTCGCATTAGCGCAGGACAACGCGCCCCACAAATGCTCGTAATCTTTATAATGCTGCCGCAACAATATTTGCCAGCAAAAATGCTGGCAGCTGCCTAGAGCTAGGTGCAACCCCCTGCAGCTACCTGGGACTCTCTCTCTCTCTCTCACTCTCTCGAGCGACTCAAATGAAGCGCGTCTAAGCCTTTGCGCCAGTCAATGGTTCAATTTTCACGCATTTTCGTAATGTTTTTCACGCCATCTCTTCTGCTGCTCACTGGAATTGCTTCATTTTCGTTCGCTGTCCCATTGAACTTTCACTTTGTTTTTTATCTCTTTCAACGCGTTTTTAATTAATTTTTCGTTACATTTTTGATGTTTTTTTTTGTTCGGCAAAAACAGGGCCGGATTTAATATTTTGCTTTTTTAACCCTTTTCCCGCGTTTTTTCGCACACTTTTTTGACATTTTTATGTTGCGAGAAGGGTTAGGCTTAGCGGAGAAAGGAAAAAGGATTTATCATTGGGTTCATCGCTTGGTTTTTGTGTATTGATAATGAAAGCAACGGTTAATTTTTACTGATTGATTTATTTGCTTTATTAAAAATGTTTCACTTTATTTGAACCGGGTTCGGGTATCGTTGTCGTGTATCTTTTGCCGCAGAGAAATCGAAACCAGAGCCTGATGGGCAATCATAATTTCATATTTACTTTCCGAAATTATATTTGTTTTACTTGGGGCGTGTTCGCAGCTCATCACAGGGGACGGGGTACGGGGAATGGGCAGAAAATATTGAACAAATAATTGACAGTGTGTGTGTGTGTGTGTGTGCTTTGAATGGGAGTGCAACTGGCGGGTTATGAGATCAAAAAGATGACATAAATAAGAGTACGCTAGACGAAAGTGATTGGCTTGGGTATATCCTGCAACCTGTCTCATATTGCACTAACTACAATTTTACCTCTTTTCCGATAAGAACACATTAACAAACGCATAAGATGTGCTTCTAAAGGTTTTGAAATAACTTCGGTGCTTATTGTCCGATCGTTATGAAATGTTAAGGGCATATGAATGGCGTTTAAAAGTGTGCATAAACAAGAAATCGAGATACATCTAAAATTGCGATTATGTTTTTTAATTATGGGAAAGAAATATATATTTTAGCCAGTTCTTTGGGCTATACTAAACTATGAATTCAAGCTCTCCATCTGTTTTAGTTTCTGTGATGGCGATCCAAACTTAGCTTGTCGTCCTTGTCGAAACTTGTGTTGGAGGTAGTCTGTAACATACACCTGCACAATTTAATTATACCCTTTTTTATTGCAGAGTTATTAATGAATCAATTTTGCTCTAAAAATTCCAAAAATATCAGACTTAAATACTAATGTGATATAGTAAAGCATATTGAAACTGAAAGACTTTAATGTGAAAATTATGTTAATCGTTAACACTTTTAATAGTCTTTTATTTTGATCGAAGACTCAAGGTCACGTTTTGTTTTGTCTTTTATTGAAATATCTTTAGATATTGTCACCTGCCCACTAAGCAAGGTGCCAGCCCTAGCCATACATAGATATTTGTAAGGTTTTAGTTGAAATTATGATTGACGATTCATCCCACATGTAAATCGCTTTGTTTTTGACCGAGTTACGGTAGCACGCTTTTGACCAATGTTCATTATTATGATGGTGGGTTATGATGATGATTATGAATTAGCCGTCTTTCATCTTTGTGCGTTTTTGCAGTCTTGTGCATGTAACAGGTATTCCCCAAGTTGTTTTATGTGCATGTTAAGTGCTTTATCACATTCAGCTGCTCATTTATAGCTCATTGTTTTGCGACTGTACTGAGCGTACGACGCACAATGGGATCTTTTGACTTTGTTCGTTGCAAAATGTAAGTCATCTGAACGCACTTTTTTTGGACACTTACAGAGTGTGTTACAATATTGTCATGATAGAAGACAGCCAAGAAGGGGGTCCTTATTCCCTAGTCAGTATAACAAGCCTTTCGTCTTCCCGGAAACGGATCGGAGCACTATATCATGCAGCTGACATATGAAGATAAAATCGCTAGAGAATTGAGATCTTTTAATATAAATTCTTTTGATTATCAATGTATCTTGACCTTAAAATGCCACTCATTAGTTTAACTAGGTGTGAAATCTTATCAACATTGTATCACAATAGGAGCGATCGATCAAAAGTTGATTTCTTGTATTGAAAGCATTTTCAAGATGTATTAACTAAACTTGTAATTAAACTAGCATATGAAAGACAAAATAAATGTATAGTCGACTTGCTTATCGTGTGGGTCTAGCTAGAACCGATTGGAAATCGGAATCCTAGAGGACTAGAATCTGTAAATAACGTCAGTTGTAAGCTGATCAAACTATTCACAAGTTTAATCCAATTTTAAGCAAATATATTTAATTTGACCTCACTTTTCGTCCTAAAGCCCCACTGTACGACGTCTACGTCTGATGTTTCAATGATGTGTCAGTTGCCTCGCCCATAAGCCTCACTGCCAACTGACGACTGCCAACTGCTGTTGAAGCGCGACGTTGCTTTCGCTTGCGAGTGTCCAAATGACGATGTGAAAAAAGCAAAACTACTTTAAACTATGCAACTGGGTTAGGTTTGGCCAGGGGCAAGGCCAGCGAACAGGAGGTTTCGCTGGGAAGGTAGCATTAAATCTGCCGTCCGTCATGCACGTCCGCCTGTCACAAGCTGCCAAATGCTGCGTAACTCTGGAGATAGCTCTAATGACAGTTGACATATCGCGGCACACGCCTCAAAAGTGTCTAGTCTCTATTGTTGTTGTTGTCGTAGTTGTTGTCAATCGCCTACGAATGACGAATGTGTTGTTGTGCCAGCGCAGCGACACTTTCAAGTGTGTGGCATCCTCTGCTGCCACCAAGTAGACGTGGCAGTTGCGCAGTCGCACACAGTTGCCGCGTTGCACGCTTGTCACTGTGACAATTTGTCACAAATCAAATGTAAGGCAAAAGGGGTGTCCTGGCAAAAGCATGTGAGTGAGAGAGGGACAGACGATCTGTAATCCATCAGTCGGCATTTGCCACGCTACGCTTCAATGTTGCACGTTGTCGAAGCGTGTCAGGGACACGCCTCCTAAGCAGCTGGCCATAGAGTCAGCAGCCGCCTAACTGCCTTCCGTTCGCCCAGCTCGTGCCCCATGTTGCATAATTGCTCGTAAAAATGCTCGTGCCATAAAAATCATTGACCGAACGACCCAAAAAGCCACTCCTTTTTTGTTGTGACACCCAGGATTGGATTTTATGTGTGTGCTCGTCTTCGGCTTACAACTTGGCGTAATTAAATGCAATTAGTTGAACTTGCAACAGCAGCAGCTGTTGCCCCAGTTTCGCTCCGAGCCAGCACATTAAGGACAACCCATGGCAGTAAATTAGTCGGAAAATGCATAAAATTTTCTGTCACAAATATCATAAAAAAAGAATTGTATATACTATGTCTCAGACTGAACTGAGTTGCGCTGATTTGATTTTATTCTATTAATTTTGGCTGGCATTGTTGTTGTTGTTGTTGTAGTTGTTGTTGTTACCCCCGTGCCGCCAGCGGGTGCCGCTGACCCCTCGGGGCTGCCTCTTCAAATGCATTTTTTATGCAAAATCAAAAAGAACTCTATATGAAATGATTTTTTCATAAATTTCTCTCTCTTTACACGCCTAATGACAACTGTAATTTCGGGCAACACACCCCTGAAAATGTTTGGAAAAAAATGCTTGATTAGGGGTAAACTTCATAAAGTATCATCAGACCTTAAAAATAGGAATCGCTATGACTTATGTGAGTATCAGAAAATGGACTATGGCATAAACATTTTTTAAAATTTATTTTCATACAACTTACAAAGTAAAAAGAGACTAATCTGAAATCTTACTTTGGGTAATTTTTGGGATGGAAAAGTTTTAAGGAGAAGCAACAGAATGATTCGAAGATCCAATGCGTTTCTATGGAAATGAGAGGAGTCTGGAAATACTAAACTTATTCTCGGCATAATTTATAACAATCTATAACAAAGGTTGTGTTTTTAGTATGCTTACAAGTTCTGATAGTATATACATGTTATAATACATGATTTAATAGTTAGTTGAAAATGCGCATATTCTCAAGATTGGTAAATACAGATTCTATGCATATTTATATGGCATGGTTAAATGAATAAACGATTGGTTTTCTTTTAAATGTTACAGTATTCATAGATGTGTTGCTTAAGCCAGAGCTGTTTATGGATGCGAAGAAAAAGCTTGAATTTAAAATGTTACAGTTATATAAGCGCTAGCTCCCAAAGTTCCCGAGATCGATGGCTTAAAATGGGCAGACTGACAGCCAGCCGCGATTATTTTATAGGTCGAGTTGTTGCATGATACCTTTTCGAATACCTGCATGATACCTCTTTTATCGCAATACCAATTAAAAGGGTATACAAATGCCTTAGGGCCGATGTCGCATAGAGTTTTGTTACAGCTGCCTCCACTCGAACTTTGCATGTGGCCTTGAGTTGCTTTGATGGATGATCAAAAAGAACGCGTTGAAAAGCTGAGCAATGAGCAGACCTGAGCACACCTAAGCACACCCAAGCACACCTAGGCACACCTTTTAATTAATTAGCGACAGCAAGAATTAAAAATGTTGCCAGGTCTTTGCTACGGTAGCCAAATTTAAAATGTCGTTAATTTGTTTGACTCCACGTAGCGCTCTGTATATGAGTTTCTATAAATACTTTGAGTTTGTGTGGGTAGCTTTTAAACTCTCGACATAATTAGCTGAAGATGGGCCTGGTCCCAGTTCTGGTTTGTTTGTGTAATAGAATATGTTGCCATAACAACAACAACAACTACAACAGCGACAAAAGCAGCTCAAGGCTATGCCAAAATGAACCCGAATGAACTTTCGATTGGGGCAGGTCTGAAGATGAAGATGAAGATTGCGCACAAAACACATCAAATTTTGATTTGCATATGCGTGGGCTCTTAAGTTTTCGGTTTCATAACGTTTAGAATAACAAATGGAAAGTACGAAATGTTGTCATATGCTAATGGGATGTGAAGATAAATATGCAATTTCAGTTAGAGTTTGGCTAACTTGCTTTAAAAACTGTTGCCAGTTCGCAGTCTGTTTTTCCCTCTTCTCCCACCTTTTTTCTTGACAAAATGCTAATCAGCATTGACAACTTTCAGTTACTACGGAAATTTGTTAAATTGATGAACTATTAATTGCATAAATTTGATTTCTTGTTCGACTGCAGCAGTTTTTCTCGCTAAGTTACCCCATTTCAATTCCTATAAATTATGATACGACTATGCTGCCAGGCTCTTAAAGTTAAGCTGGAGATAATTCTCTCAAGGAAGTGTCTTTTTACTATTTGTATTTCAACTTTACATTACTTTATGTTGTCATACTTAAATTTTGTTCAATTTAAAGCTAACTGACATAAAGAACTGCATAATATTTCTCTTATAGTTCCAGCTGTCATAACAAGTGTCTTTCCCCATCAACCATTCCTGAGAAGACGTTGAACTATTTTAAGTTTCAGCCAATATATTGAGAGATGTGCTTTTTATTTCTACAGCTGTCACTGTGTCTAACTTTGTTTGCAAAATGCAAATGCAAACTGAGTTATTTGAATGTGGCTAAATACTGCATTATTCATATGCCAGTCACGTGTGCGAGTGCAGATATTCGCTTAGATGTGCGATTCGTCCATCCGATTCTCATATGGCGGGCGGTTTCTAATTGAAAGTGTGTTGCCAGGGCAGACAGAAGCGAAATAAATGAAGCATTAAGTTTAGCAGAGATTTGCCAGAGATAGGTAAAAAGCAACCGCAGAGATAATAGAGATGAGCGCTACTTGATTGCAATCAGAGTGTGCATATACATACATGCATATATGTGTGTGTGGTTCTCTGTCCCTGATTAGGGCTTGTTGAGGGTTCGACACAGGGCAGCGGGGGGTTGCAAATTGCAATTTGGAATTTGCAATTGAGAGATAAATGTACGCACCACAGCGCCTGGGACTAGCTGACCCAATCAGCCAGAATGCCAACCGAGTGGCCATAAATAACCGCAGCTACAAGCTGTACCAAAAGCAATCGAAATGCGAATCGATCAATTCACTCTGCAGACTACCCATTCTCGATATGCCTAAATGAGACTTAAAGGTGGGAGCTCCAAGTGGTCGCCATATATCAATCGACATCTGAATCTGAATCTCGCTCAAAGCCACAACCCAAACCTCAATTCCAATAATCCAAAGCGTGCATTTGTCGGCGAAACAACAAAAAACAAATGAAATAAATGAAAATGGTGCAATTTTGATTGATTTATAATTGAATGTGAATTGTTGATAAGATTATGATAAACGACATTCATATGCAGCCCCCAGCCTCCAGACCCCAGCTCCAAGCCTCCAGTCGACAGCCGACAGCCGACAGTTGCCCGTTTTCCAGTTGCCAGTTTGCAGTTGACGTTGACGTTGATCGGCGTTGACTGGCCAGAAAACAGGTTAACGAACCATAATTATATGGCGGCCAGCAGCTGATCTCTATGTGCCACAAGGAGGTTGGGGTAGGGGCCGGGGCAGGGGCAGGGGGAGAGGGCAGACGGCACGAATCTGTTTGCCGCTCGCCTTTGGCGTCGGCGGCATTGCCAAAACGCTGGCAGCCGCTTCGCCACAACAGTTGCCTTCAGTTAGCCAAAAGCTAGATGGTAATCAGCTATCGGAATGCCGAATTCTAAATACCCTGCTGAGTAGCTGATAAAAGGAATATGTGATAACAGAGATAGACAGAGAAAGCAAGAAAAATGTAAGTAGATTGAGATTGTAATTTATACAACAAAAACATGGACTAAGAAAATCTTCACAATTTTCGCGTTCCAATCGTCAAAAGTTCTGCTTGAAATTTTCCAGAAATAAGTTATAAAAAGGAGATTACAGAAAGAAGGAAAAGTAAGAGAGACTCTAGGGAAGACCAGAGGGAGGCAGATTGAGAAAAGATGATGGGATTAATATGTTCAATATATTTTTTGATCAATATTTTTAATGCTGTTCACTAAAGGAATAGAGGATTGTATGGATATTTTGCAGTAAGCATCCTGCTGTCTGCTTAACCATATGAATTCGTTGGTAAAAAGATGACAAATTGAGTAGAAAACAAAAATAGGAATGATTAAGAAAAGAGGAACGATGTCAATAGGGATATGAGGCTAATAGATGGGGTCACATCATTTATCTGAGTTCCTGTGAAAAATCGCAATGGATTATATGTTAGAAATAGATGTTGATATTATTCTTAGTTGGAAACCTACGAAACATTAATCTCTCTTCGGTTAGCAATTATGCTAAAATAGTCTAGTCTATGATCTAGTTGTTCAGTTGATTAATCATCTAGCAAAGTCGATTTCTTGTACTTCCATTTATGTATTTATTTTCGGCATAATCTCTTAAGACTCCTGACCTCTGAGCGTGTAACCTTACCGCCCACTTAAGCAAACGGCATGAGATAGTTGGAATACTTCTCGGTCGGCTTTAAGTGTAGCTCGTAAAAACGTATCGGCAAATCGTCAAATTGGCATCAAATGCATAATTTTGGTCGTCGTATCGATATCGATTTACATTTTTGTCGTTGGTTTTTGTGGCTAATAATAAAAATCAATAAACGCACACTGAAAATTGAATATTTGAAAATAGTTGGCTTGGAAGTCATGAGGTTTTTTTTTACTTTTATAATAGTTGGATAGATCGCCTGCTGTGGGCACCGACCAGGTCGCCGGTTTTTGGGTTTTCGGTTTTTGAAGGCGACATTTAATTGCCTGCCTTTGAGATTTTGTGCGTGGTTCGCAGTTGCCGCGGCGCTGGTCTTGGGCCAGTCTTGAGATCTCTCGCTCTCCTTTTCTCTCGGCCGGCCTCGGAGCTGTAATTTTTTGTCACTAGGAAATGGTTTATGTGACTAGCCGATCGGCAGCGGCAGTTGCTGGTCTCTTGGCCGACTTTTAATTTAAACAGGAAATTATGAATGTTGACTGCAATTTGTTTATGCAGCTGCTGAGTCAGTCACATGCCCCTGCCTCAAGATTTGCCCCTAACCCCCCTACACACAGCATATCATGATATTGAAAGCGGGCGCAGAAATATGCTTCGATAAAAGTTAATTTACTTTGTAAGCGTTGTTGTTCTTGTTGTTGTTGTTGTTGTTGTTGTTTTGTATCTTATGAGCATGTTTTGTATCTATTTTGATGGCAAATATTTCACGCTACCTGGCAACCTATAAGTTGGCCCGAACCGCGTCAGTGTCTGTCAGGCATCATTAGGTCTGGCCAAAAGGAGCTCGGCGTCAGGTCCGGTCATGGTCTTGGTATTGTGGACAAGCTGCAATCCATAATTAGTCATGTGCAGCGACTGTCACAGGCCGAATGACTTGAAAGAGTTGAATGACAGATGTCCTGTTCTTGTCCACAGTTCTCTCCTCTCTCTCTCTCTCTCTCTCTCTCTCTCTCTCTCTGTATGTCTCCCCCTCGTTATCTGGGTGTAACAATAAGAAAATTGCATTGTTAGTCGAGGCCATGGTTGGATTATTAGTCATTGATATGCGAGGCTTTTGTAACTGCCGCGCCTTTCAGATTATGTACATGGGGCCATTCATTGGATGTAGGAGCAAAGTATCTGTATCTGAAGCTATTGCTGTAGCTGTTGTAGCATTGACAGTGCCTGCTGCCAAGTTGTCATCGTCAGAGGGCGAACAGCTGCTTAACGATTGTCTTCATTAGGTCTGTCCATATCTGGTATGGGAAATGGGTTAGTATCCTTTTAGGGCATTACAATAGTAGTTGATTTATATAATAACCACTAGCTGCAGTTGGCCGGCTTTGCTCGGACTAAATGTTTATAAAGCATTTTATCACTGATAAGTGAAAGACTTTTAGATATCCCAAAATTATTACAAAATTATTGTATGCACATATCTTCAAAAATAGTTTTGTGGCCAATTGAAGAGGTATTATCTTACACATATTTACAATTATTATTTACTCATTTATTTAGCTTGTCTTGATATTTCATAATCGATAAAAAAACAAGTTTCAGTTTAAGACATATCCAATTTTGGTCTTTGTAATCCCTCTATGAATAAGGATCAAGCAGTTTTTCACGCTTTTTTCACTCTATGGTAACATTTTCGGGCATTTACTTGTGTTTCGGATCAGGACAAATACTTCTCGTCTATATATATATAAACTTTTTAGGCCATATTTCATTGGGCTTTCTCTGAAGCTTCGTGTTTTTGGCACTAATGAGCCGCTGGCCCATCCGCTCGGCAAAAGTGGCCGCTCATTAGGGCCAAAATCAGCATATGAGTGTCGGCATGACTATAAAAACATTCACTTGCTTCTTTTTCATCTTTCCAACTAACAACAACGTTTTGTTTGGCTTTGGCAATGCCAAACCCAACCTTTTACCCCTTTTGCACAGTTACAGCTCCAGCTGGCCAATTAATTACCCCTCAAAGGGGCGCTACAAAAAGTCTGTAAATCATTTTGAACTTGACATTCAGAGCGTCGGCAAATGGTATTTGTTGTTGTAATCCGCTCCATGTGAGGCACAACAACGACGTCGACGACGACAATTAACGATGGGAGACTTTGAAATTTTTGGGTTTTTGTTCAAAACTGGACATGAGCAAGTTTTAAACATGGCAACAGCTATTGGCCAGCGACATGATTTAATGGCCATTTATGCAAATCAGTTGACAAATGCATCCTGCATCCCGCTATCCTGCTATCCTGATACCCGGCTGCCCTTCCCCTGGTGTTGCCCGGCCAACGCACCCGTAAATCATTCCAAGTGTGGTGTTTGCATTTTTTCGACACATTTTGTTTACATTCAGCCGCCGCGTGGTGTGAGTCAGGCACCCAGCACTTGGGCTGTGCGTGTGTGTGGGGGCAGCAGCCCTCCTTAATCAATGGGAAAACCCTAGGCAAGAGCCACACACATACATATACATCACAAACATCAGACACATCACGTGTGTTTTTGAGGCAGTCCAAACACTTTTGAGTTTCAATCAGGCGTAAAAAGATGCTGCCCAAAAGCAATTTTCACTTTGTATTGTCGCAATTTCCTACTGTTTATACCCTTGCCGAGGGTATAACATTTCTGTCATGAAGTGCGTGACGTATTACAGAAGATATTTGCAATTTGTTTAGTATATATAATATCAAGGCACGCAATGTATCGTGCGAAGATATTGCCTCATCCCATTAAGTATATAAATGTTTATATTCAGTCTCTTCGAAGAAACTATTATTGTTTATATGCAGGCAGCATATGAGATTCGAAGCGCAACACTTACGTTATATACGACTCTGTTGCATATACAGAGTATTTTGAAGTGTGATGCTTAAAATAAGTAGGATAGTTGTAGTCCCATTTTTAGGCTCATTTGATTTTCCTTCAATTTACCTAGATTAGATACTCCCATCGTTTGATTAGAAAATTTGCAAGAGCATCAAACATTCGGCATGTTGAAGAGTACACCTCTTGTCTAATTTTTGCAGTGGCAATCGATGGGCAATCGGCTAGGGATGGTTGGGATGGCATCGACAGGGCTTCGACAGGGCTCAGCTGAGGCGCAGGCATACGGAAATCTATTGCGCCTCATCAATTTTGCAACAATGCGACAGGAGACACGACAAACGCAGCAGCAGCAGCAGCCGCAGCAGCAGCCGACTGCCTTTCCCTACGTGACAAGCTGGTCACAATGAAACAATTGTCTGGCCTGATGGGGTCCGGTCTGTTAGGGTCTGGAATGGAATATGCTAGTATGGCATTACATGGGTCCGGGCTTTGCAATCTTTTCGCCTTGTTGCGAGTTTGCCTCGTGTTGCGGTTGCCTCTTCTCGGTTTTGTTTGTTGCCTTTTGCTGCTTATTGATTTTGGTCGAGAGTTGCTTTGTTTTCCTTCGATTTCGATTTTGGTTTTTATTTTATTTCATTTTGTTTGATTTTTCTTGTGGTTAGCGCGTGAAATCAATTGGAAAATGCACCTAATGATTTTCGAGATTCGCTCTGCTCGAATGACCCAACTGTACTTAGCGCTGAGTTTGAGTCGCTTTTGACAGCTATGCAAATCACAGTGGGGCGTGCTACGCCCATTTCCTTGGGCAACACAGTAACAACTGTCGCAATGGAATGTTTCAGCATAAGAATCATCATTATTGGCACCCCAAGCCAGCAGGCCAAAGAGTGTAGGGTGCAGGCTGCACTCTCGATAGGCCTAAGGGTTGCCCGCTTGCCCGTTGCCCAAGACAATGACTCCTTAGATCCTGCGCAAAGGGGGTAGCACAATCAACGATAAACGTCCTGATGGTGTCTTGCTGCTGGCATAATTATGTCAACTTCTTGAAGTGCCGACATTGCCATCGCCCATTAAATCCACATTGGGTCGGCTTCGGTTCCTGCTCTCCTTCTGCTCCTGGGCGGAAGTGCGCCGCTCGCAATTTAAAAACGATCAAGCGTAACTATGCGCACGATATGATGAGCTCGTAATTACGGGTGTGCATTTAGAGCACACGACGGGACATGCCAGTAGCTGCGCCAAGACTCGTTCCAGGGAGCTGTCGCCTCGAAGGATACGCCAAAGGTCAGTCAAGGGTTAAACTGAAATGTAAGAACGGGTTCTCTTTCTTACATTTAGTTGAAGAGTTTGGCACTTAAGGTTAAGAGTTCAGCCAGTCCGATAGGTCCCTAGAGTAACGACTGACAGGACTTGTCGGGACAGCTTAAGCCTAATGCCTAACGCATTCATGCGCCGGGTTAAGAGTTGAGGTATGAAAGGTACTTCACTTTTATAAACAATGTAATCTAAAATCTGTTTGAAGTTGAAAGACTCAGTAAGTAAGGTCTCCTTTGCGACCAAGTGAGTGTTGAGGGTATCTTAACTCAAGATTATGAAGTTGAAGTAGTTCTATAAGGTTTAATATTTTTAAATTTACCCAACTTAAGGTAACAAATATATGTGTGCCAAGATATGATCTATTGATAATATCTACTAGCTAACGAACTTTATTAGTCTTTGAAGATTCAAAGTAAAGGTTAGATTTTGGATCAATATTTAGTGTTAAAGCTCAATTTTCTAAAATAGTTTCAAAAGAGCTAAATGGGAGAGCCTAGACATGTAGACAGAGCTCGTCGGGAATCGAATGTTTAAGAATTATGAAAGGATAGTTTAGACTTTAAAGTTCAAGTGCCCTTCCTCAAGGTTATATAGTTAAAGCTTGTATATCATAAAATCTTCTACTTAATTTAATTCCCGTCCGGCTGTGAGTCGAACTAATCTGATAGGTCTTTGGCTGTCTGCTGATACGGCTTTAAGTGTGTTAACATAAATGAAGATTAACATGACATACCTGTTGGACTTGAAAGGTATAAGGGCCCTGCAAAGACCAAAAGCTTGTCTTAGTCTCTGGAGTGAACTCACTTCTTGAACTTCAAATTTCAATTACTAATTTGTCGTTTGGGGCAAAGGTCACTGGGTTATGCTGGTTCAAGGCTCTATCTGGCTGCGCACTATCCATTAATTTTATGGCCTGGCCAGGCATAGATAACAACACATTCATATGCGCACATATGGCCATAGCCAAAGAGCCCCAAACCCAAATGGCCCATTACAATCGGGTCCATTAACAATATTGGCAAGGGTCGCACAGCAGCCGACGGAAAAAGGGTACACACAAAAAGGGCACTAAATGAAAATTATGCGTGTGCCCAAACACTCAGACGAGGCCTAGGACAAGGCAAGTGAAATTGTGAAAAGCTTTTAATGCCCACAAAATGACGGCTGCTTTTCCTTTTAGCCGGCTTTCGGCTGTCGGCTGTCGGATTAAGGTCAACGCCCACCCGCTAAAGTGTAGGCAGCCCTTTTTGAAGAGGGCGTTGACGAATTGTTGTTGTTAGGGTTCAGATTTTATATTATTTTCAGTATTTTTTTTGTATTTTGGCGAAACGATTAATATCACTTAATTAAGGTGAAAATGTAGACGAGCGACAGCTGTCAAAAATGGGCGACGAATCAGATGTATCAAATGCCCGACGATAACCCAAAATTACAGAAGTTGGGGGAAAAAAAAACAGAAAGAAAGAGAGGAAAAAAATGTTCGTTTTTTATCCCATTTCGCGTTGCAATTTAATCGGAAACTGGGGCTGCAACTGATGATGCAATTGCGCATGAAAGTTGTTTCGCAGGATTAGGGATTGCTGAAAACATATATTAATAGCTATTGTCATTGTGCAGGACACAACAACAGCAATCAAATCGCATTTGCCGTCATGCCAAAAGCGGATCTCTGATGGCAATCAATCAGAAGGCAGCACAAGCAAAATCAGCCCAACAAAAAAGGTCGTTTCGTCTGATTTTTTTCCCTATTTTATTTTGTTTTTTGTCGGGGGGTGAAATCAAAATGCATTTAACTTCTGTGGTAGCATTCGGCTTCGGGTTCGTCCTTAGGCTCGAGTTACCGATTTCGGTACAGCCCCTGTGAGATCAGCCCCAGAGCTGTTAACGTCCAGTCGGCTGTAAATGGCTGGACTTAAGACCTCGGCTTAGAGTTGGACGCGTGTCAAATCTACACGAAAGCACGACCATCACAAATGTAGACGAATCGTTGCAAGACATAATTGAAAAGGTACTACAAATCTTAAGCTAGATTCAGCACGACAAATTTCACAACTCCCTGACTCCCTACATATATATATATGACATATGTTCAATGCCTTGATTCCATGACTCAATGTATGTCATATGGTCAAAAATACCATATCCACAATACAAGAGTATAACCGAATATAACTTTGAAGCCAATTACCATAAGAAGAGAATTATTTACCAAGAAAATTTAAATAGCGTTTTCCCCTTAATATTTATGCAATATAATAATAATTCAGAAAAATGAATACAAATATTGTCAAGATAAAGAGTCGTGAGTTTTAAATTTATAATTCGTGAATTTGCCACGCGTTCATCTCTATATTGGCGGGACTTGAAACTTGTCATTTGGGCCTGAACTGCAATTTAATCTGCCTGGCATTTATGGATTTGCCTGCTGCGCTCATTTGACAAGTGCTTTGGACCAAATGCTGGATGTTGTCTGTTGCCTGTTGTCTCCCCGTTGTCACTTGTCTCCCCGCTGTCACTTGTCTCTCCGTTGCCTACGTGGTGTCTCCTCGTTGTCTTCCGTGTTGCATTTGGTCGTGTGGCGCAGCCTGAGTGGCTATTATGTTACATTTCTAGTCGCTTTGTGTGTGGGTGAATGTCATGTGGTTGTGCCTCTAATGCACACTCGGAGCAGTCAGCCGTGCTGGTGTAGATAATGGGCTCTACCCGATACCGATAATGGACAATGGGCCCGTTAATTGAATTGGGCAAAGGTTTTGAATGAGTTTCGGTGCGTGGGTTGACGGCAACGCCTCGCCTTGAAGGTCGCCGTGAAATTGTAATATTGTCCAGGGCTTAATTGTTATTTCTTTTTATATTTTGTTTCTATCGATTTCATTTTGAAATTTCAAAGGTATTGTACGGAATTTGAATTGAGGAGAGAGGTCTGCTGTTGATTGTTGTGGCGCTCTCTGGCTATTTACTGGAAAAGACAATGGATCATTTTTTACGCTCCTGTCAAGGTTGTCCAAAAGAGAATACAATAGAAATCGGAGCGCTTGAGCTATCCAGAGCTGCTTTATGCCCTTTTCACTTACCCATATTTGACCGTCGATTATCTATTATCTTAACTTTATTATTGCTAAGAGACACACACGTACCAAACACACGTCTGGCAGTTGGTACATAAAAATAGTCAAACAATCTACTAACAACTTATGATCTAGCCAATAATATATCATACATATAGCGAGCGCGCATTCGAAAGATACAATATAGAAAGATAAGAAAGTAATATATAAATATTAATATAAGTATAAGATTCCATATAATGTACATCAGCTAATATCCTAGCTGTCTAGGACTTGGGCTTTCGACTTCGATTGGGGCTGGTTCGCACCGAACGCCTCGTTGTGGTCATTGGCGGCGTTGTTGTGGGTGCTGTTGTTGTTGTTGTTGTTGTTATTATTGCTGCTGTTGTTGTTGTTAATAATGTTGTGGGCGTGGTCTTCATTGTTGTTGTGGTGGTTAGTCCGCGCACGCTGGGTCGTTCGCGATAGACGCACATGATCTCATCAGCCGCATCCGGACAGTCGATTTGCTGTGCTCAACGGAAACGAAGAAAGGATATTTTGAGAGTCGAGTCGCGGAATTCCCATGGATTACCTACCTTATCGCACAGTTGATCAACGGTTATGCACTTGCCACTGACACAGCGCAACTCGTGGGGCAGACAGCGTCCTGTCGCTCTGGTGGGCGTGGCCATGGTGCTCGACGTGGTGCTCGTGCTGCTGCTGGAGCTGCTGATCGCAATGCGCTCCCGTTCGCGCTGCTGTGCCAGTGCCGAGGGTGGGATCGCACTGGCGGTTCGGGTGGGCACGGTGGCTGTGGATATGCTGAATTTGCTGGTGGTGCGATTGGCACGTTGGGCGGAATACTTAAACTTGTTCTCCGAGTCGCTAGTCATCATGATCTCCTTGCTGTCCCGAAAGTTAACTAGAGCGCGTGCAGAGATGAGCCAAATGTGGACTGAATTAAAGTCAAAGCTTACCAAAGCCCTTGGGGCCACCGCTTGCTGCCGGATCCTCGGAACTGGCATTCCCTGCTGGCGCAGGTGCTGCGACCTGATGCACCTGGAACTTGGTCTCAGTGCCGGCCTCTTCATCCGTGGTGGCTGTAATGTAAGTATATAGCTTTTCGTTCGTCTCGTTGGGCGACAGGAAACTCGCGTAGGAGAAAATGCGCGGAAAGGCGTTCAGCTCGGCCTCGTCAAATGGCGCAGCATCGCCGGAGCCGTACTCGTCGCAGTCCTCCTCGTCACTGGCATCGAAGCAGTCGTAGTTGAGATCACAGCGCAGATTCTCTGGTATGCACTTCTCATTGGAGCGGCAGCGAAACTCCTCGTGCTCGCACACCAGGCACTGCTCGTCCTCGTCCTCGCCGCCGGCACAGTCCTTGATGTTGTCGCACTGCCACTGCTGTGGAATGCAGCTCCCGTCGTGACACTGGAACTCATTACCATAGCAAAAGTTACGCCTGCGTGTGGGATCCTCGCATTTGTGCGTCTCATGGGCATCCGGATATTGGCTGCAGTCGAACAGTTCGCTCAGCTGGTCCGAGTTCGCGATGACAATGGAACAGGCCTCCAGTATGGCTAAAGCAAACAGCGCAGCTGATTAATGAGCCACCACCTCATCCTCCCAGCATCTCTTTCTGCTGCTGTGTTACCTTTGCAGATGCGCCTGCACGGCGGCAGCTGTCCAATGTGCAGCGGCCGGCACTCGGGCTCCAGGGCGGCGCAGACAAACTCTACGGCGCGTGCCGAGCAGTTAGCGCTGAAGAGCTGCTCATAGGCGTCCATTGAGGCGGCGTCCCGTGGCGCTCCATTCCCATTGTTGTAGGTCAGATCATAGTCCAGGACACCGCGACACATGGGCAATGCCGTTGAGATGCAGCCGCTGCCAATGCTGCTCGATGGCGTCGTGGTCATCGCCTCAGTCGGTCTGCCACTGACCCCCGAGGGCGGTGGCAGAGTCGGCGACACGCGGGTCAACAGATGCACATTGGCGGGGGGTGTGGACTGTGGTTTCGGTAGTAGCTTCAAAAGAGAATAAGATGAAAATGAAGGTTTTTTGAAAAAACAAAATATCTTGTTAAAATTGGACTAGGTTCTAGGACTAGTTCTTTAAAAGTAAATAAATGTACGTTAGAAAATTAGTGTGCACTTAGTAAGAGGCTTGTCTAAGTTAATTTGAATAATCATTTTGAAAAGGGAAAAGACAAAAAGCTGTTCGTCTGCTCTTTTAAAAATTTCCGCCAACTTTATGAAATGTTGTTGATTCATAAATGAAAGTAAGCTCTGAAGTGAAATACTTACATCTTTGAGTAGTTGCAGCATACGCTTGTCCTGTTCGATGGGGACCCCGAAGCTGTTCTGGTGGCCGGAGGTGAAGCGAATACTGTCTGCAGGCAGCAGTACATCATCATAGTCATCGTCTCCCGTGGGCGTCTCCGCCTCCGTCACGGACATGGAAGTCGTGTTTTCGATGGCTCTCAGTCGCGTAGACTCTTGCATAACATTGGAATTCGCTGTGGTAGTTGTCAGCACCTCCGTGGTCTCCTCATCGAGTAGGCCCTCCCACTCAGTGGTTGAGCTGGAGCTGGCCGCCTCGTAACGTCGCTGCAGAAAACGCGCTCGGGCGACGCTGACGTCGTGCAGCCAGAGGCAGTAGGTGATCAGTCCGAAGAAGAGCAGCACGCTGGCCACAAAGATGATGGGCCAGCGCAGATACTTCCAGCGGCAGGCGCGCCTGGCATAGCCCAACAGCATCAGAGGCGTGGGTTTCTCATGCTGCTGCTGGCCAGCGGAAGGAGCTGCCCGGTTCAGATAATAGTTGGCCGTCAGGGGGTACTTATAGCGGCGCACCTGGAGCTCAGCCAGTGTCTCGGGACTGCCCAGCATGCCGATGCGATACTTTTGGGTGTCGGTCCAGCAGGACTCGGCATCGCTGCCGTTGCTGCTGCTCCTTAGTGTGGAGGCGCGGGAGTAGTCATCAGCCTTGGCATCATCGATGGTCTGCACTGTTATGTTGAGGCCGTGCGGATATTTGGTCGGCTGACGACGCAGACCCGTCCCGTTGACGCTGCCTGCTGCTGATGATGCCTCATTATTAGCCAAGCCAGCGGCATCTTCAAGCGGCCTGTGTTCGTCCATGATCAACAGCTAGCGAGGTTCACCTTTTTTTTTGTTTTTGTTGCGCCCTCGTCTAAGCTCCAAATGTCAATTGCTGTCTTACTGGCTGCTGGCAAAGATTACATAAGCAATCGCTGCGCGTCTGTAGCTGGGTGTAATTGCTATTGTCTCTCAAAGCAGACGTCGCGTCGACTCTTGTGCCGCATTTGCTAATGTCAGAGCGATCACAAGGAATCAGCGGCAGATCGAAATCCAATTTCGGTAGGGCTCCAGTCAAAGTTGTTTGGTTTTTGGCTTCGGATGAATTTCGGTCGCGTCTCCTGCAAAATGAATTGGGAAAGGAAATCGGATTGCAAATTTGCCACAAAATGAAAGTGCTGCCAATAATTCATTTCCATTTGAAAGTTGTCACTCGACTTGGTTCGACTCAACCGCCGCTCGATGCCAGTTCACGGCTGCTTCTTCAATTACGCGCATTTTTCCCCTGCCTAATTTCTCAGTCCATTAAATACAACAAAGCCCCTTCCAACAACAGCCGGAGCAGCCACAATTAATGACCACAAAACCACGTTTATCTTCTTCAAATTGCCGCAATTTTTGATTTCGGTTTCCCATCCGCAACAAACTGCAACTGCAGTAGATAATCGCATATTGGCCTGGCCCCCAGATGCCCCAAAAGTATTGCCCAATAGTTTAGAAAGATTAAAATGCGAATGGCTTTAGCAGGTACTCGCACATTGGGCAACCCAACGAGTCAAGTTGAGCCCGAGCCGTGCCGGTAACTGGCAACTGGCTGCAAATGTTGCGCCTCTGGGCCAAGACAAGCGCATGCGCAACTTGTTAGCAGGAAAACGGCCAATACGGGCAGAAAAAAAATATGTTAAGGCCCATCAAAATCTAGAAATACACTACAAACGTACCTTATGAAGAAGGAATTAGAATAAAAGCTTATATTCAATTAATATTACTGAGCACAGTTTAAGAATTAGCATAAAAATTGTTGTTACTTAAGAAACTATAAATATTATTTTGTTTAATATGTTATGTCAAGGTTTAGCAAAAACATTTGGAGCTTTATACTAGATTTGTTTAAATAAAATAGGTAATCTGAAAGATACTCGTACTCAAAAAGGGAAGTTGTCTTTACTTATCAAACTGATGCTTATTTTATACTAGATCCTTTTACTTATCTACGGATTATAAGAATCTCATAAAGTGAGTTTTACTGAGAGTTGGCGTCAGTAATAATTGGTTATGAAAGATCTTCTATTTAGATATCAAATTGATTATTAAATCGAAAACTTCGTTGCATAAAATTATTTAATTTAGTTTATTTCTGTTCAATCAAGTTTTCAGTTATGGCTGAGATACTTCTTTCTAGTAAGAGTATATCTGGCAAATCGCTTGAGCTTAGCGCGCTACACTTGGCTGAGTGTCGGAGCTTCATCTGCGTCTTTGTCTGCGTCTGCCATTTCTTGGGTTTTGACTCCCTGCCTGGGTGCTGACCTTTTCACTTTTGTTTTCATTTAGAGCCGCGTCTTGGCTGGTTGCCTGTCTGCCCTGGCGTTGCAAAGTGCGGCTCAAGTGGCCCCTTGTAGCTGCAACTTGGCCAGAGACTGTGTCAAAGAAACGAACAACGAACAACGAACAACGAACATTGAACAGCGAACATCAACAGCTGTTGCCCGTTCGTTGGTCGCTTAATGAGCTGCAGCACAGCTCTCGAATCTCGGCTCGGTTCCACTCTGGCACTCTGGCAGTCTTTGGGCCGCGGTTCCCTCCCTCTCTCTCTCAATGCACTGTGCAAAATTCGCTGGGCAGTTATTAATAGCATCGCTTGCAGCTTTATAGTTTTGGCTTGAAGATTTGCTAAGGTCAGTTGTGTGGCGGGAAAACAGCTGCTTGCCAAGCTGTAGACAAATACAAAAGGTCACATCAGCAATTGACGGCCGGCTAAGCAAGCTCTAAAGAACCTTGCTTTAGGGTCGCCTTGAGGCAGGCATGGGTGTAACTCATTGCCCACAGCATAAACAGTGCAATTACGTGTGCTTCACTTAACTCGTTGCTGATTCGAACTATAAAGCTGCTAATGGTCGGGCGAATGTGTTCCGCAGTTGCCTCACAAGACAACTCTTAACTAATGTGAGATGCGCGTGATCAGAGAAAAACTTTATGGCCAGGCGGTTAAGTCATCTGGGAAATGTGCCGTGATGTACAAAATTACACAGCTAAATGATGTTTAAGTGGGCCCAGCAATGGATATTTTATTACATATATTTTCTCAATTGCTCAATTCTTTGCTTAATAAAATGTTCAAGGCGTTTCCAGTTGCTTAATTTTATCACAGAATTCTGTCGTAAGGCGAACGTAAACGAAAATTTTGAACTGAAATTCAACTAGGTTTTCAAAGAAGTAGAAGAGAAAATCTTCTAAGAAATTGGTCAATCTTATTAATGAGTTTTTAAGTTTGTTTAAAAAAACTAAATGTTAATATATTGAGAATTTAAATTTTAAAATTATAATGAAAAAGTTCGAATCAGTCACTTTTAAGAAACAATGTTTAGAAAGAAACCTTCGAAATTAATGTCTTTGATATAAGCTCTGTTAGGCTTGACATCAATCAGTAGAACAAGTCAAGATCGTGGTCAAATTCATGCTGGTAGTATTCAACTTTGTTAAAATCTTTAAATATCCAATTGTTGGATTATTCAATAACGAATCAAAGCAAAAGGCTTGTCTTTGTTCAAATAGATGATAGATGTGCCTTAAGTCTAGCCATGAAGATTAAGGAACTGGAAATGCTGTAAATAACAATATACTTTGATAATCTGAAGCAATGTTTTGTTTATGCTGCTCATAGAATCTATTCGTATAACACCCCAAACAAGTTTTGTGTAAGGTTTTGTCGGTTCGTCGGCGAATTCTTGGCAGTTGGCAATCGTAACTTGTTTTGCGCCTCTCACCTCTAGTTAGTAACTGTAGCTGCACTTAATAGCAGGTAATATCTACTTTGTAATATCTAACGGGTGAAGTATTAGTGCTACCATGTAGACATGTTGTACACAATGGCCCATCGGGGGCTCATTTGGGCAACCATTAGAACACCTTTGAGCAATGAATTTACGCCTGAATGCACCATAAAGTGGGCACCACGAATATACGTGGTTAGTGCAATCTTCAATCTATGCTCGATCTATTGCACAACTCTCTATATTCTGGCGGTCTGTTCACACGTCAGACCCAGACTCAGACTCGGACTCGGATTCGAGACAGAGGCAAAGGCAGAGGCAGAGACTTGGAATTAGACTCGGACGAGACGTGTTTCGCATTGTGGCTAACTAGCAGTCGACCTATGCACCACATTCCTGACATGGCTAGCGACTAAATTGCATTGATTACACGAACTTGTTGCGGCATCAGCTTCAGCAACAACAACAACAACAGAAACTGCAACAACAGCCGTTGCAAATGCCAGGCAGGCATTGAGTTGCTTATAAGTTAAGTCATTTTGTGGTTTTAATCTGCGCCAGAAGCTGCAGCCAAAGCTGCAGCCAAAACAGATGCTGTTGTCGATGTGTGCAACTGCAGTTCAAAGTTATTTTTTATTTTTGTAAAATAAATTGTTTATGCTTTTTGATTTTGTTTGGCTGTACAGTACTAGCCAGCACGTAAGCATTTAAGTATCTATTCAAGTGCCGGACAAGATGTGCGAGGTGAACCAGCGAGCTAGCCATAGTTCGCCACAGTTGGCCAACAGCTACGAGCCATCAACGGGGAGGAGGACCGAGTAACTGAGACCAGCTGCTCCGGCAGCGGGTGGATGTGTTTTCTGTGTGCTTGTCGATTGCTCTGTGGATGTGGATTATGGCAGCCAAACGACGACTATATGCTCATATTTGTGCATGTTACAATTTTGTAAAGTAATTTGCTAGTTGTCTGTTTCTCTTCTCAATGACTCGGTCTGTGTGTGAGTGCATTTGCGATGCGTCATGGCAGTGAATAATCGATAATTGATAGAGTATGCCAAGGATGTTGCACTTGGGGGTGAGAAAAGCGACCTACATACTCGTACTTCATCATGGGAGAGCTCAAGCTGAGCTAAGTGAAGTGAAGTGTGATCGATCATTGTCGTGGACTGCGAAAAGTAGCTGACGACGAGGTGAACTGCATTGGGACTTATCAAAAGTGCATTAACTATGCAATAATCAAATTAAAAGTATTTCAAAAGAGGCAGAAAATTACATTCATAAGGTAATCAAATGCCATTTGAAGCAGCCAAAACAAAGGGAAACTAGTCAAAAACGAAATGAAATTTTGATACCTGAGATCAGAAATTATTCTTACATATTAATAACAATTTGTCTAATAATTTATTCAGAATAAAAGTCTTGTAAGAAATGCAAATAAATAAAAAGTAAATTTCAATAAATAAATTGTAAATGTAATAAATAAATGTTATACTTTGAATTCATTTATTACAAGTACTTGAAACTACGCTTTAAAAGAATAATTAAAAAATCTTGTCTATTAATGTGATGGACGGTTGCAAATTCAATTGAGACTTGGGCAATCAAATCAATAACTTTTATAGCAATTCATTTGAATATTTATATTTTAAAAGAAGAAAAAAAATATTTATAGCACAACTTTACAATAAATCAATAAGCAGAGACGAAATTACACGGATTAAATAAATCTATGCGCTAAGTTCTCTAAAGACCAAACATTAAGATTTTTGCATGGGCTATAAATGAATTTCCATATAATATATGTGCAGATTATAAGACATATTCAACTCTATCACAAGTAAGAGCATCTAGTCAGGAGCTCCCCCCGACTAGGGGATACCCTGAACCCTCTTCTTCCAACACCAAATGCAGATATATATACTATTCTGGAAGCTACGTGTCAAGTTTACTGACTCTAGCTATAATTATTTACCAAAATTGCTCAAAAAACAGGATGTCAAACGGGGCAAGTTATCGATTATCGGAAACAAACTCGATCTGCGTAGGCACTATGAGGACCTACAGATAAAGTCTCTTGCTCCTATAGTTTCTGAGATCCTTGCGTTCATACATACGGACAGAAGGACGGACGGACGGACATGGCCAGTTTGACTCGACTATTGATGCTGATCAAGAATATAAATACCTTATGGGGTCGGAGATGCTTCCTTCTGCCTGTTACATACATTTGCGCAAATACATTATACCCTATTACCCATTTTTGATGGGTTCAGGGTATTTAAACATCTGAATGAACTAATGTCACGGCTACAAACATAAATTCTAAAAAATACCTATAAGAAATATCCCGAAGGATCTGAGTAGACGTTAATTGCACTCAGAATAAAGTAGCTTAGGCTTCTTTGCGATCAAATTTGTTCTAATTCACACAAATGAATGCAAAGAACTTTAAGCCCTTTATGATTCATTACGCTTAAAGATTCACTACACACACACAGACTTAAATATGTTTTTTAAGATTCGATTCAACAATTTATTAAAATTGTATTCAACAAAATGCAAGCAACTCTTATATCTTCTGTTCAAAACAATCCTCAACTTATGATTGTACCACGATATCCACGTATAAAGTTAAACATTCATATAACTCAGCTCATAAATATGAGTATGAATATTTATTAATAAATTTGTCGCGTTTTTAACTTATCTTGATGAACAACTGCTTGAAAGCGGACCAGGGATTTTTTATAGCTGGTTATTATTAATATTTTGTAGTGAGAATTTTGTTCTCGAAATATTTGCATATTCAAAGACCAAATAATTGTATGGGAATGTGTTTCTCCTTCAGAAGCTGGATCTAATCAAAAGTGTTAAATATTGTTTATTTATATGCAATTCTCTTCAAACTGTCTACAGAAACCATCCGTTAACACATGAACTGAAGTTTAACTTTGATATAAAAAATTAATTTTTATATAATTTGCTTTTATATTATTAAAATATTATTAGTTTTTTTGAATTCCTTTTAACTTCGCAAGAGTTTTTGTTCAAAGTCACTTTTTCATTAGACTCGCGTCGAGTCTTCAACTTCGCAACGTAATCAACATGTCCAAGTTTTTTACTGAGCTGCAGATTCTTAGGAATTGCACCTCATTATCATTTAAAGATAAATTCGTTGGCAACAGATGGTTGCGACATCACTTAAAATGATCATCTTTGGCACTCGGCTCGCAACTTGCGGCTCGTTGCAGCTCACCTGCGGCGCGACGGGCTGTCAGACTCATTTAAATAGATTTGTAATTAATGCAGCTACCAGATTTGCAGACCTGTTCGCAGACTAACATATAGAGTGCCTGCTCGTAAGCTCATAAGCAATAATGATCACAGATCACACGAGAACCTCACACTTGACGCTTTTCCACGGTTTTGGTATATATTTTGGTCTTGGATCTTCTGCGGTTAGCTCGGCCGGCCGACTTTTTGAGTACTCACTAGTTGTTGTTGTTGTTGTTGTTGTTGTCGTTGTTGGTTTTGGCCATGTTTGTTGCCATGTTATATGTTAATCAAATTTGATTGCAATTTTTCATTTAATTAAAAGCGCAAACTTCAAATATTTACAAGTCGTTATTATTTTTAATTTATTTTTTCTGTCGATTGCCGATTGCATATGGCAGCCGCAATTTGTTGTTGTTAGTTGTAGTGCGATAATTACAAAAGTCATAATTTACATAAAATAAAAAAAAAAAAACCAAACAAAAAACAACAACAACAATGTTGAGTTTGGCAAGTGTTTGATGTGCATTTGAACCTTGCACGCTAACCAGATACAGCTTACGAGATACACATGCAGCGCACTTGCAGATACATTTGTATCTATAGCCAAATAGTTGTGTGTACTTTTATGATTCGCACTTTCTGCTGTTTGAAGTACTTTTGCATTAGCCTCAACAATATTTATGCACTTGCGGCTCACAAAAACCAAACAAAACGGTATCGTTTTAAGCCAGATCTTCGGATTGATTTTTATGTTTTTTTTTTTATCGAAATTGATTTCAGTTAAATATTCTTTTTAGCTTTAACTCACACTACACACTTGTTGTAATTAGACTCGTTGTTGTTGTTGTTGTTGTGGTTCGTTGCGGCACGCGCGTCTCTTGGCCAAAAGCTCCGCACGTTCGGCTGCCAAAATTACGACTGAAACCTTTGCCAGTTGGGCGATTTGCTTGAAGACGCCAAAAATGAGCATGCGCAGCCGACGCTGACAGTGACTGCGACTGCGGCAGCAACAGCGACAGCGACAGCGACTGCAGCTGTGATATCTCTTTGATATTTGCTACGCGTTCTTCTTCGCGAAGAGACTGACAGAAGTGGCGCCGCTTTGGGGCCTCGGCCTGGGAGGGAGCTCAGCGCCGACTGACTTTCGGTTTCAGTTTGATTTCGTTTTCGCTCAGCTCGGGCTTAGTGTGTCGGAATCTGGTATCGCCAGTGGCTGACTCTCGGCGACTGGCTTTGCGTCTCTTCGACCTGACTCTTAACTGGTTCGCAGTTGGACACTCTCTTAAGGCGTCGTTCGATGTGCTTCTATTGAGTTGGCATCGTTTTGCGGTGCAGTCAGTGGTGCACTGTGTTAGCCGCCTGGGTTACCCACGTTTAGCTGCACCGCCTGCACCTTGGCGACGAGTGCAGTTTGGGCCACTTGAAGCCGCTTTTGGGCATTATTGCCAATATTTTAATGGTGACGTTTATGCTTAAGTTATGATGCCATCTTTCTATCACATGAGCTGGTTGTTGTCATTGTGTGGTTGCCTCTTTGCTGAGTGGGTCATTACGGCATTGTTTGTGTCTGCTCTACGATGTTCGAAGCGTGCTGCCAAAGAACGTTTTAAGTTTCGTTTTTCCAACTCAAAAATATTTTGTTGCGAAAAATGTTGTCAGCCTGGTGTGTGGGGAGGGCGCACATTGCAAAAATGTTTGGTTTCAAAGTGTTGAAATACCTGCGAAGATGTTTGACAACTTATTAGGAAGTCGTTTGATCGATATCTTCCAGTTCTGTGCTCGTTAAGTTTAATATAGCTTAAATGTCATCGTGGGAGTGTAAAAGTCGTGAATGCAACAGATACAATCGTGAGAATGACTATAGGAACTGCTTCTCTGAATTACTAAGCTACATATCGATATCTATATCTATATCTATATCTATATCTATATCTATATCTATATCTATATCTATATCTATATCTATATGTATATCTATATCTATATCTATATCTATATCTATATCTATATCTATATCTATATCTATATCTATATCTATATCTATATCTATATCTATATCTATATCTATGTCTATATCTATATCTATATCTATATCTATATCTATATCTATATCTATATCTATATCTATATCTATATCTATATCTATATCTATATCTATATCTATATCTATATCTATATCTATATCTATATCTATATCTATATCTATATCTATATCTATATCTATATCTATATCTATATCTATATCTATATCTATATCTATATCTATATCTATATCTATATCTATATCTATATCTATATCTATATCTATATCTATATCTATATCTATAATCTAAATAGATTAAAAAACAATCAATTTCAGCTTAGTTCTAGGATTGCATAAATATTTCCTTTCAATTGCACTCTGATGCAAGATTTATTCATCCTGACGGTTTACTTATAGATCTACGTCGCATGACTCCACATGGCTGGTGAGACCACAAGCCGTGCCTGTCCCCACCTCTCCACTTGGTCAACAAGCAGCGCCTCCCACCCAGCTACAGTTTCATTTTGCGGTCGTGGTCGGCATCTTGGCCCACTCCATGGGCAAGTGGCAAGTGCACTGTAATTGGCCCGGGCCAGTGCACGACTCTGGCTTGAATCAGGCTCAAAAGCACGACCAACCACCGCCAACCAAAGACGTCAAAAACGACGGAATCGATACGCAATTTTTTATGGTCGGGGCCACAAGGTTAGTGGATTTGTAGATTTGTGTGCACTTTCTGGTGTCCGGTGCGTTCGGCTGTTGATTTTCATAGCTTTTTATGGCAGAGATTTGCAATTATGAATGGTTCGGTTCAGTTCAGTGTGAGCTGCATTCTAAATGTCAATGTTATTGCACAGCTACAGAGCCAATTGCGCGTATCTGTGAGATACTTTCGGTGTATTTGTATCTGTAACTGGCAACTGGCAACTGGCTGCATTTGTTGCTGTTGCTGCGACTGCGACAGGCGGTTGTCTTTTTGGTGTGTGCTCATGTGGAATTTCCGCTATTCAAAACACGAATGCGACGCACCTTAAAAGCCACCGACTCCCATTGGCTCCAACGACTCCACACAGAGTCTGTGCAAAGATATTGAAAAATACTTGAGTTGTATTTAAAAATAAACTAAGATAATAATAAAAATTTCATGCACTTGGAGCTCATTGAGCGCCATAAATAATGTGTTTGCCATTGTGCGTTGGCTGTTTAGTTGTTGTAGTTGTTGTTGTTGTTGTTGTTGTTGTTGTTATTTCTGTTTGCTGGGTTGTTGCTTCGTTGCGCGTTTCTTGACTCTGGGGCTCAACTGAGAAATCAAATCAATCATTTTGCACGGAACGCCACTAAAAAATGCAATTGTTTATGCTATGTGGGTGTGTGTGTGTGTGAGACTGTGTGTGTGTGTGTGTGTACTGTTATGACAGCGTCAACAAAGCGCAGCAATATTAAAGCGTTTAATTAACACAAAAGAGTTCAACAACAAGCAGAGACAAGTAAAAATCGCTCATACGCTCCGTTGAACTTCAAGCGAGCAGCGATAAACACGCACAAGGAAAATCCAAAAGTGAATTTCCAGGCATGTGTGTATATGTGTGTGTGTGTGTGCCAAGGTGTACCAAGCGCATGATTAATTGTGCAATTGAAATTGAATTAAAAGCGTGTAAATAACACGAGTTCCCCCAAAAACGGGGCAGATGCAAAGAAATCAAGAAAATGTTTGAGTCATAAAAAAAAGTCACACAGTTGCAAAAGAGCTGCAAAAGTGCTGTAAAAGTGCTATAAAAGTGTTGTAAAATAGCTGCAGAGCCATGCTAGCTGGAAGTAAAAAAGATATAAATAAAAAGACGGCAACGGGGCACTTTAATTGAATTTATGGTAAATGCAAATGAGTGGGAAACTGAAATAAAAATCAACTGCGAATTGATTGAGGCGGGAGAAATATGCAAAAGGCAGCAGCAGCAGCTACCACAGCAACAACAACGACAACAACAATAACAACAACATATTGTGAGCAACAGCAACAACAACAACTTTGTTCATATTGTGCGAGCTGCCGTGGCTGTGGCGCGATTACGATTAAACACGCTTGTAAATACTGGATCATAAAAATCGAGACAACAAAAAAATAAATAAAGAAAAAACAAAAAACATTAAAAATCAACTGAAATTGAAACAGAAACTGCAACCGTAACTTAAACTGAAAAGTGTGCGACGTTGTGTGCAGCACGAGCTACAGCCCGAGATTATCTCCGAAAAGTTCAGAGTGAAGGCGACCCAGGAAAGACGCTGCACCGGCTGCAGGAATCGATGCATTTTGCAGCTATGGTCATAAATGGAAAGAGATTTAAGAGGCGGCTGGTAAATCATTATTTAGAGGAAACAGGAAGAATGCAAAGATAATTGTTACACAAAGAGAGATAGCAAAAGAGGGTAGCGTGAAAAATTGATTGGGGTGAACATGAGATACATGAATCGGGAAAATACATAAAGGAAATATAATAGATATATTTATTTAATAATAGTTAATATTTAATTCTAATAATAGATATATATTATATCGTTTCAATTGTGTATAGCTACTTAATGCTTCGTGACTTTGGAATCGTCTGAACAAAAGGAAAACATATATATATAATCTACAACCAAATTCGGACTAATCTATACTACATGCAACTTGGTTCTTTACTAACTTCTTTAAACTACACAATTTTTTGATTGTGCTACACTCTATATAATTGCTTTCAAGGAAACCTTACCACATATTTGTTTAAAAGTAATATGCCTGATGGAGTGTAGCGCATTAGGTGCGATAAAAAGACTTTGTACGCTCGCTTTTTGCGTTCATTTGAATTGGCGCGCTGCTCAGCTGAATGAGTAATGTCCACATTGACGAGGAGTGGGCGCAGTAGGTGGCAGGAGGAGGTAGAAGGTGGTGTCAGTGTCACAGCAACAATTACATTAACTGTATGTCCGGAGTCTATAGCATGGCCAAAGCCAATGCTAAAGCCAGAAACAGAGCCCAAGTCGGCGACAGATACATTTGCGGAGCCAATCATCCAACAAGCACACATGGACACAGACTCAAATGGACACACTTCACACCACACCACACCACACTCCACAATTCACGAAGGCAATTGAGTGCCTTCGTTTACGTATCCCACTTCTCCAAGCGAATCTGAATTCGTGGCTTACATTTTGCTGGCATGCAATTCGCATTGCACGTTTTTTACATACCGATCTGTAATTTAAGTATAAATAGCGGAGTATGTGGTTGTTGTCGCTTGTGTGTTTTGTGGTCAAACGAGTTTAAGTTTATTTATGATTGCTTTTGATTTCATTTAATAAAAATAAAAGCGAGCACCACACAATGCCAGCGGGTGGTGCGCGTAATTGCACGACGCCCGCAACTGGTGCTTGTTGGCGGTTACAGCGGGGGGGCAACACATCTGGGCCCAATTGACCCACCTCGCGCTGCCTAATACAGTTGTAAAACAAAGATACAATTTGGCCAGCAACTTCCGCATTTGGCCAACACACACGATCGACATTCACATCCACACGAACCGAACCGAACATCGACATCAGCCTCAAGGGGAACGCCAGCTGAGCTATATTTTTTATTTGGAGATTTCTTTGAGCCATCAACGTGGTTTTTGGCCTAATCACATGGCTCTTAGGCTGGCTCTGTGCTACAGCAAGTGATCGCATAGTATTTGTGCTCTTTTTTTTTTCGTAATGCTCGGCGACGCGACTTTGTAATTGCCCTCCGAAGACTGCGTCGGAGTTGGAATTGTAAAATGTTGCCGGGCACGTCTTGTCTTGGTCTAGATTAGAGATGGTCGCTCCTTGCTTGAATATCTTGAATGTCTACCCGATTATTGTGGAGTAAATATGTTTTCTTGCTAGTGTGAACTAACTTTTGAGAGTCCTGACTTAAGTTTTTGTATATATGTTGGAGATATAAATCCGTACGGTAGTCTAACTGGGACTGGACGGATGTAGACCCAAAACTGCCATCCGTCAGCATAGATTCTCCGTCAAAGTAAAAGATCAAGTGGACGCTGAAAAACTCTTAACCATCCTTTAAGATAATCTCTTTTCTAGTGAGGCTATGGTAAAGTGTACCGTATACCTATTCAAAAGTACACTTAAGCTAATATTTTAATTCAGCTAAGAACTTTAATACTCGATTCTGTCACTTGAGGCCCGTTCACAGTTTGTTCCACTTGGCGCGTGCCAATTGTTGTTTATTGTTTTCTTTATCTTTTAATTAATCGTTGTTTAATAGACGTTAATCTTGCATGAGATCCATTCTTGATCTGCACAGCAGTCCCAGACTCTTACCATGCTCTTGCTCAGGCTCTGCAACTGCGTTTGAATCCAAAGTAGAGCTTAAGGTGAACTCTTTGAACTATGTAGCTTCTATAAGCAAAACAATTTCGTGCTTTTGACGTGCCTGTATTTTCGTGCTGTTGAAACCTACACGAACCAAGCCCATCTCTCGGTGTAAGTCTCACTCTCAGTCTCATGTCTGGAGTCGGTTCGCCTGCATTTTGTCAGCTATTTGCACAATGTGCACGTAGCTCCGTAGTCGTAAATGTATCTACAATAATTTGGCTCGTTTTCTGTTGGCTGCCACACAGTATTGTGTGAATCCATGGCACAGCAGCGTATGCTACATCTCCGCCTCCAGCTTCTCCTCCGTCGCCAATTCCAACTCCAACTCCAATTCCAGCTCTTCGAGGTAGCTCGCTTTGTTTGGCAATTACAAAATTTGTAATTTGTGCGATGCGCCGCGGGATTCTGCGACGTCGCTTGCGCAAAACGAACCCCTCCCCCCAGCTCACTATAAAAGTGGATAGGAAAAACTTGTTAGTGACTCTGCATATGGTAATCCGGTAATCACACGGATCTCGCGTAGAATGCAGTCTTTAATTTCCAAGTGCTAAGTGCAGTTGGCGGCGATAATTGAAAGCCTTTTGGCGTAGAATGTCAAACAGACCAAACTTTCCCAGTTTTTTTGTTGAGCAAAACCTATTTTATATCGATTACTGAGCTATTCAAAAGCATTTTATCATACCCTCTGCTGTTTAAAAATTGTAAGAAGGGTGTAATGTGCTTGTGCAAATGTATGTAGCAGGCAATGGGAGCATTTCGGAATCCGATCGAATGCAGATCTCGCTCTTGCGCTTTGGTATATGTACTCTTATATGTGCCATATTTAATCCCCGAGAGTTTCATATATATAGGATTACGCAGACCGAAGTTAGTCAAGAATACATTTCCCAAGCATGTCTCGTGTAAAAGGAAGCTGGAATGCTCGTAACGACTGCTTCAGGCAGGGTATCTGCTAGTCTGGCACTCTCGACTGGCGCACGCTGGTTTTACGTTTTTTTGGGCACTCCTCAAATGGTTTCGGTCTATAGTTAAGTTTTTGCCGTGCAGTAGCATATCATTTACTCCATGCATAACAAAAACCCTTTTGTTGTTGTTGTCGTTTAGGTTGAGTCAAGAAACTGTTGTTGTTTCAGCCTTAGCTGCGATCTGCATACAATGCCCATTGGGTACCATTGAAGGGGCCGCAGTTATTTTGCGATATGCCATCCATTGTTGGCTCACTTGAAATCTGTAGCATTGAGCCAGCAGGCGTCCCCTCGCTGCCCCCCTAATGCCATCCCATCGAGCGCTTTTATGATACTAAACAACATGATATTGCGGTTTTCCAGCCCCATCGTCATCGTCATCGTCGTCGTCGTCGTCATCGTCATCCGACGTGTCATACTCAAATGGCGGCTCTTCAGCGAGATTTTAAATGGGAATTCAATTTGGAATTGGGCAGGTAGACACTGAATGCCGCTTCAGCGGATTCAATTGCCGGCTTTTGCCTGATGAGCTTTGGCTGCTGTTGTTAGCCATGAAATTTGCATAGCTTAGCCAAATAGTTTGCCGGCAGGGGGCGGGGCCCGGTGCGAGCAATAGAAATCGGCTGCTGAAAAGGTTAAATTTAAATGGCATTTGTGCAATGCGATGCGGCCAAAAATTATCGGGCAAACAATTGAACTGAACAAACAATCAACGGGGGCCACAGATACCGCAACAATTGAATTTGACAGCCCAAAAAAGCCAACAAGTAGAAATGATTTGGTGAAGAGTACTTGACAACTAGATACCCTAAAGAAATATGAGGGTACATTAAGTGCAGCAATATAAACTTGATAGTATATTTATAGTCAAAAGTGAGGAGCAAAAGCTGCTATATATTTGCTATAGAGTATTTTTTATTAAAGTTATCATGTATTTTTGATTTGAATCATTATTGAATTCATTATGTTCAATAGTTTAAGAGCTTAAGACTAGTTAAATCTAAAACTATCAATAATAGTGGGAAGTGCAATCGAAGGCGAGTGCGCAATCGATGTGATCGATAAGGTTATCGATAGGTAACACGTACTGTTAGCAAATCATTTGGCATATTCAATAAATTATATGTATAGAGAAGATCTGTTGTTAACGTATTGATAAATGCGTTTATAGGATAGAAAATACATTTTCCTGCCAGTTACACATATGACCACCAACTTGGTATACCCTCTTTTAAAGCATTTATAACGAGTAGAGGGTATTCGAAATTTGGCTTAATTGGACTTTGCGAAATTGTTTAGCCGATAACTTAATGTTGGGGTTTAATTAAATTATGTTTGACTGTTCTATTAAAGTTTTTTGCTTCTTCGGTTTTCTGTTCTGTTTTGGCTGCTTTCAGAATACCCATTTATCATTATTTTGGCCTTGACTTGCGGCTTGACTTTTGTATCTTTTCTTTAGCCGTTTTATAAAGACTTTATTTCCTTAACGCTGTAAAAACAAATGGTTTCTGTCTGTTTATGAATCATAACAAAACCGCGCAGAAATCCCCTAAAGGTGTCCACACTTAACCTTGACTCGCCTGCCTTTGGCACATGCCCTGATTACCACCATCATCATTTCTCAAAGCCCAAATCTCGATCGCCAGCGCCCAGCCCAGACCAGCCCAGTGCCGGGTTCCATGTGGTCTGTGGGCTTATCTTTCGGTCCCCACCTCTGGCACTCCCCCTCTCCACACGGGGCTCTAAGTAAGATTAATGAAAACATGTGCCAAACAAATGCGAATGCGAATGCGTAGATCGCTCCGAGTTACACACTCCAATACACACACACACACACACACACATGCAGTTCGAGTGGCGTAATTGAACATAACTCGTTGTCGTTGTCCCTCGCTGATTACACCGACTTTGAGATGGGAACGTGTCCAACTCGAGGAGGTAAATGGTACGTGAAAAACATATTACAATTATATTTTTTTCAATTTTTTACAGTTTGTTAACAAGAGAATAAGAAAATAGGGGAAATTATAACTGACCGTTATCCATAACTTGTTATTTGAGCTTTGACTGAAAAACTGAACGTTGATAGGTATTAGAATGGATAATGAAAATACCTTTTTTAGCAAACTTACTTCATATTTTCATTTAAGATTTCAATTACTTGCAGATGGTTTTACTGAGCAAGAACTACTACATGTGGATTTTCCCACTTGTTAAGTTTTTAACTACAACTAGCATTGATTACGTGTTCAGTTCGTGACACGCGCTTATCTCTAGCTTAAAGCCCAAGCCCCAGCAGCGAGGAGTGCACGAACAGTTGTTGGCCCCGGGACTTGCAGTCAGATTAGCATAAATTCAACCGCTTGTAATTGTCAATATATAATTGTGCATAAATGTATGTATGCGTGTGTGTGTATGTGTGTGCGAGTGTGTGTGTGTGCGAGTGAGTGTGTGTTAAGCTCAGTGTCTAGATGCCGGCAATGCGACTAATGAATACATTCGCAATGGGCCTGACGGCCGCGAGTTGCCGCTGGAGCCGCGCGCTGTGTGGGTTGCGGAGGGAGCGTTGGCTTCGTGGGCTTGTCAATTGGCATGCAGATTGAAGCTCTTTATATATGTATGTATATGTTTATTTATTAATAGTTGTGTGTGTGCGGGGGCAAGTTGTAAACACCAATCAGCTGATCAACAGCTAAAGCTGCTCAGAGGGCGTGTCAAGCTGGGAGGAGGGGAGCTGCAAGCCAGCAAAAGCTGTGACAGAGTTGCCAAAGTGCCTGCCATAAAAATGCACTTATGCATGCGTCTAGCTGTCTCGCTTGCACAATTAGCTCTAATTGTTTTGTAGTCGCATTTGTAATGCTCTTTGTTGCTGTTGTTGTTGTTGCTTTGAGTCACGAAATGTGCATTCAAAATGCGAAGCAGAGCAATCGCAATTATTTCGAAATAAACGCAACATATTTTTTTGATTGTAGTTTTCGTTTTCGTGCGTTGTTGCTGGCTTCCGTGTCATTATGTGGAAAGTAAGGGGAAGCGGGAGCGGGGCGTAGGGAGGCTGGGCGTACACGAGTCGACGACGAGACATTGTCGCACTTGTCGCCGCCGCGCATCCTTCGCTGCCATTAAGCTGACAAATTGTTATCGCAACCGCCAGAGTCGTAAATTAAGACTGACTCGAGAGAGTGGTCCAAACGGCGGCTTGTGATAGCGAAGGCAAGCGCAGCCTTTCACCCACTTTGGGCCACTGGGGCAATGCATCATGCAGTTGTCAAAAAAGTTGATAGCAGCGGGCGAGCGAAAGGGAGAGCGTGAGTGAGAGAGACCGAGAGAGAAAGGGAGAGGTAACTGACACAGTCGTGGCAAAGAAAGCAGCGGCAGCATCAGCGGCTGCTCCACTTTCGGCTGCGTTACGCAATCCCAACTCGATGTCTCTGCGTCCGTTGTCCAGCATCATCGTTGTTGTTGTCGTGGTTGCTGCTCGACAGAGACACTCCACACATTGTTGGAGAAAAGCAGCCAAGACACAAGAGTCTCGGCCCCAGGTCTGGAGCCAGTTGCTTGCGTCTGGACAGCGCTGATTGGAGTTTCATTACCAGAGAGCACCGCAGCCAGACAACCAGCAGCCAAGCTGGAGAAATGCCTTTCTGTGTGTGTGCCCCGCAATACTCCCCTGGCCCACAGTCTGCAGCGCAAGTGATATAAATCAAATGTCTTGAAACAATACATCAAGTGAAGGCGCTAGCGATGACGTCGTCAGCCACTCCGAAGTGCATCTCACTCGCTAATGGCATTTGGCTCCGTTTGTTCGTTATACCCTGTACCCACTAAACATGGCTAAAAAGCAATTTTGGTTTCTGGCAAATCTATGTGACACGCAGAAGTTGATAGCTTCGTTGTCATATAGTGTATATATTCTCAATCCGAGTGGATCGAGCGGTTGTGTCTGTCTGTCTGTATAAACTCTTTGAACCTTGAACCATAAAAGTTACAGGCTTGAAATGTGGAGTGTAGCTACCCCTGTTTCTTTTGACCATTTCTCAAAGTCTTTAAGAGCTAGAGATACAATATTTAGCTTGCAGATTCCCATATGAAAGCAGGAAGCTCGCTCCGCTAAATAGAGGTATCTTCTAGTCGAGCACTCCCGTTTAGAGCATTCCTGCTGTTATTGTTGCGGCTCGAGTGCTGGAACAAATGTCAATGGTATTGACATTTTCGTTACGTTTGCTCAACCGATTCCAAATCTCAAATTGACATGAGAAACTTTTGAAATCACGTTACATTTGGGGATACCAGATTTAGATGTGGTTAGCTACATTTTTTCGTTTGCCCCAAACTGGGAGAAGGGCACACACTTTTCCTCTATTTTGTTTTTAAATTTTGTTTTGTTTTTTCGTTTTTTATTGTTTTTGTTTTTTTGAACGGGTTTCGCTTTGACATTTGTAAGCACTTCCGCGTGCTCTCTTTTATTCATCTGATTGTTGTTTCTGTTGTTGTTGTTGTTGTTGTTGTTGTCTCTTGGATGTAATTGATGGTTTCGTTTTGTGATTGGCGCTGATTTGTGTGCGTTTCTGGTTACATTTAATGAGAGTTATTAGTGGGTTAGTTTGTGTTGTTTGTTTGCGTCGATAGCAATTTGTTATCTGAGCCAATTAGGCATCTGTTGCATGGGCTTATCAGATGTGAAGAATGACTTAATTATCGGAATACCATATTTAAAGACTCCGCATGGTGCTTGATAAGCGAAATATTTCATTGATTATTGTTATTGTTTTAGATACTTTAAATGTCTACATAACTTTTGTTACCAGAAGTGGAAAACATATTGTGTTTGAACAACTAACACTTTTCATTCATTTTAATATTTCATTAAGATAATGTTTTGTACATAAGATAACTTTGTAATACTTTACTTTAGGTATATTCTTTTTAGTATATTCAGATACTTTTTAGTATCTGAATGTATCTTATAATTTGTAATTTTAAATTTTTCTTACTTTGAAACACAATTATCGAATTCATTTAACGCATTCAGTTAGTGTTGTATCTTTCAGATACTTTTGTAGATTATGAGTTAGTTTGTGCACATCACGGATCTCTGCATTTAGATACTTAAGCTCTGTAGTTAAGACTATAGAAGATATTCATTTAAGATGCCAATATATCAAAAATTGTTATGTTATTTTATCGTAACATTCAAATGTAGTTCAAGTGCGATTCACAGAATAATCGATTCGCTGCATTCAAATTCTTACAAAAGGTTTGAAAATATATATAAAAGAATTTAAGTGATGCCTGAAATGTAATCAATTTCAAATCACAAAACGTCGACCAACAGATGAGAATATTGACGCATAGCATATTTCTATTTATAAGCACCTCATGACTAGTCTGGGAATTAACTCACTTGCCGACAACATTGAGCCCCAGTTGATATTCCTGCTGCCCGGCAACATAATCTATCTTCGTTCATTGACAACAACCTACGACAACCGTAATTACATTAATCCATTGGCACGCTTCGTCGGCTCTCGTTTAGCTTTTCCGATCTTCCGCTCACCCGCTGCGTCATGAATATCAAATAACCAATCAACGCATAAAAATTCAGCACTAATCCAAATGCAAAAAAAAAGAATAGGAATAAAATAAGAAGGCAAATCAATCAATGGATCGAACCCGGGACAAGGACACACAGCAGCGGCAACCCAAATCAATCAAACTTTTTGTGTGCTCAACAATATTTTAAACTTTTTTAGCCGCTGTTGACTTAAGCCACGTGTAAGTTGCCATGTTTGTCATGCCGCACAATGACGCACACACAAAAAGGTGACAACAACAACAACAATAACGAGGAGTACAACATCGTAGGCATATTCATAACGAACACCCCATCTCAACGGCCAGACAATAGCTCTAAATAAACTCAACCCCCTTTGCGGCATGCATATTCGCATATCTCAGCCAGTCTCTCTCTCTCTCTCTCTCTCTCTCTCTCTCTCATTTTGGCGGATAAAATTTCATAAAATTTATGCAAATACGCCGGGAATCGCTCTGCTTTTGCATTCTTATCAGCAAATTAGCAAACAGCCGGCCGACGCTGGCAGACCACGATTGATTATCCCAAATGCAAATTGAAACTGCAAAAAAAGCCGAAAAAGTGAAATCTCCATTTATACATATTTTTTTTTGTTGCGGCATATCATTTGTCAACTCTGGCAACAACTTGCAGCGTTTGGCAAATCGCACAGAAACTATGATTAATTTGCACGTGATTCGAGCTGGAGCCGGCAGGATTAGCAGCAGCATCGATACCCTCTGCCGGCCACTGTCCACTATCCACTCTCCCTGGGCAACTACTGTCTGCTGATGTTTGCATAAATGCTTAAGCTGTTGAGTCAACACAGAGGGGGGCACTGCAGCCTCAGAGAGAGAAGAGAGGGAGAGTAGAGAGGCCGACGCGACGCGATAATTAATGATGATATGAAGGTATAGCAGCTATGAGACATTAGCATGATAAACGAGCAGATGCCCAATTGACCAGCTGACCAGTTGACCAGTTGACCAGATAACTGGATCCTAGTCCACATTGCTGCATTTGCCACACATTTGCGATATTCACCGAAAAGTTGTGAAATTTAGATTAAAGCAATTTTTTTCATAATTGAAAAATGATTTTGGTGTACTCAGCAGACAAGACATTATATATTTACTTTACAGAATCATATTCACAAGACGAAAGCAGGACTTCATGGGGGTTCATTTTCTATGAAAGTCTCCTGTTTTACAATTTGGACTCTGCGGCTAGTTCGTGCAGCTTAGAAAGAAGAGCATCGCCCAAATAGCTTTTACCATAAAGACTGCGATCCATATCATTAAAGTTTTGACCGAGGGCGTAGGGGGTCGTGCCGTTGGTGCTCAAGAAGTAGCTGCCACGTGCTGTGGGACTAGTTCGATAGCCAAGTAGCTCCAACTCCTGATTGGGCTGGCATGAATTCATTATAAAGCTGAGCAGATCCTGGCAGCGGAAGGCCCAGAAGCCTACCTGCGAGTGAATCGACTCGGCATAGTATGCCGCGGCGCGTTTATGATAGCATTCATGGGTGGATACTGCGGGCGAAGGTTTCAAGTGCAAATTCCCATTCAATTCTAGCTTCATTTTGGCTACTTACATTCGTCGATGGGCCCACAATTGGGCTGGACTACGCCCTTGTTGGGATAAAAGTCGGCATGTCCAATAGGCAACATCAGACCGTGCAGAAAAATATCTGAATGCACAACATCGACAAAGTCGGCATCGGTTTTATCCAAGCGCTCGTCCTTATTGTTGGTGAGGAAAAGCGGCTTGGCCGGATCTAAGGCTGTAATGTGCGCCACTCGTACATTTATTTGTGCCAACAATTTGGACGCAAATCCTGCCACATGGGCGCCCAGACCGAAGCCAATCAAATGCAGATGTGATGGATGCAGGCGGCGATTGTGCATTAGTTGGACCAAAAAGTGGGACAAGCAGCGACCCACAAAATGGGAATTATGGACGGATTCCGTATAGCAGGGATCAGCCGCAAGCCTGGCGTAATCAATGGAGACTATGTCAAGATCCGGGATGCGTAGAAGCTCCGGCACCAACTCAAAACTTGGCGTCTGTGTGTGATCACTGGCAAAGCCGTGTATCAGCACTTTCAGCGGCCTTGAAGTATTGTATTCGAATCCATCTTGACCATCTAGGATTAACTTACGGCCATTGGGCTCGGCAGCGCTATCGAAATCGGTTGATTTTTGAGTTACCAAATCAGATAAAAGTTACCTCTGTTTGCTTACTTATACAGCCAAAAGGTAATATTCGAATTGGGACACGAATCATCAGACAGCGTAAAGCAACTTTGCGTCGAGATTTCGATGACAAACTCGAAGCTTAGACAACCTGTTAAAGTACATTTAAGATGCAAGAATCTGTTTGAATAACTCTATAATGTGTTTTCTAAGTACCCAGTAATAGCCACAGCTTCAACATTTCAGTTCAGGATAGTCTGAAGACGATTGAAGACTAGAACTATACACTTTTAGTCTTTTAAGTATAATGTCGTTGAGTAAGCATGACCTATATGGTTAGATAAGCTTCTTAGACAACTTTCTTCCGGGTTGAGTTTCATTTGTTACACATGACCATGACCGAAAATGTTCAAACCCATTCCCAAAGCTCAACATGCAAACAATTTTGATATTCCGCACTCATGTGCGGATTATGATTGAAAACTTGTTTTTAATACCTTAATTATTAAATGTATTATAAATTAATTATTTATTCAGTATAACACAGACTACTTGAAGCATTTAACGACTGGCCTAAAAAAATAAAGCCACAAAGTAGTTCCCTCTCGTACTTGAAAACAAAAGATTGGGAATTGAGTAATTCTCACAAGGAGGATAATAGGAATTGATCGCAATAAGTAAAAGAAAGATAAGTCTAACTCTATAAAGTATCAATAGGTAAGTCATAGGCAATATTTCCCAAAAATGACATGATTTACAATTAAAGCTGAAGCTTTTCGAATATTAAATCTGCTTAAAAGGCTTGCATTGACTTGGGCTCTCTTTATTCACAATATCTTTAAAGAACTTTCACTTCGAAGGTCAAACAATAAACTTGGCAGCTTGACCCAATTCAGCTGAAAGCAATTTGCTGCATTCTTGAGCGCTGCTTAAAGTCCCCAGGGGCTGGCTGATAATGTGGCTTCGCACCTTAATGTGGTCACATTTAGGTTGATGGCATTCACTCCGTGAGCCACTCACTCGTTCAGTCATTCTCTCAGTGAGTACTCGATACTCGCCAGTTGCCACTCACTCGTGCCACATTGCGATGCGGCTCACGTGTGGCGCTGATGGCGACGCCGTTCATTGAATTACGCACAAGTTGCCAACTGGCACAACTTTTTATAGCCCAGTCAAGTTTTGAAGAGATGCTATTTCAAAAGTAACTGACAGGATACATTGAGCTAGTCCGACAGGCGAATGGGCAGACGGGCGGACAGTCGGACAGACGGACGAACAACTCGAATTGGCAGCAGCTCTCCAGGGACAACTTTTTGGGTTCACACTTTTATTGATAGGGTCCCTTTGAGTTTACACACACACAGAAAAAAGAGAGCTTAAAAATCATTTAGCCCTTTTTATAGCGTAAATTTATTGAATACGGCTTAAAAGGGTAGCATGTTTTTTGAGCAAAACTCGAAACTCATAGTTAGGAAAGAAATTGTCATGTCCAAAAGAAATATATATCTAAATATGTTTGTTGTATAAGTTCTGAAGCTCTTTAAATATCAAAAAGCAACCTTTTTGCGCAGTGTAGAACTCTTGGAAAGCAGCCACCCGCCTCACTTGCCACCTGTTGCGGACCAGGACCTCTGTCCGTGCGCTGATATGAAGCAAGGCTTATGTGGCGCTTCGGGTTTTAAGTTTGAGTTTGAGTAATTGCCACGTCCGTGGCGGGTGTTTAAGTTTTAATTGAATTTGATCGAATGCATGTGATAAAATTAATTGAAGAGACACAGAGAAAAGCATTGGGAAGCGTAGGCAACGAATTCCTAGAACTAGGAGAACTTTTGGAGCGAGGTAAACATCCCAAAAGCTACGCTGTGCTCACTTGACCAAAAGTTTTTAATTGACTTTCGAGCGTAAAATTCGAGCTGCACATAAAAGAGGCGGCATCAAGGGGGGTTTTTTTGGGGGCGGGGCATAACTTTTTGGGACTCTGCATCTCGTTAGCATATGTCGAGCGAGTCGTGCGAGTTGAGGCATCTCGTAGCCAGGTAATTGATGTTGCCAATTTGCGTTCCGGCCAAAAACTTTGTTGTGTAGTTTGCGGTGTTTCATTAGCGGTTGATGTTTGCCAACCGCCAAATGGCAACTGGCAGCTGGCAGCTGGCAACTGTTTTTTGGCAGCTGCTGTTCTTGGTTAACATGTGGGCGTGGCTGTCGGCTTGGACGCCTCAGTCGTAACTTTTGAGTGGCTGCGTAATAACTTTTAAGCAGCGGCAAATTTGATTTATGATTTATCAACCAGCTAAAGTGGCTGCCTCAGCTGCCATCTCATTTGCCACATTTCGTGATAATTTTACGCAGCAGCTCAGTAACTGCAGCTAAACGGGGAAATGCCTCTTAAAAAGGCAGATCATAAACCTCAGCCACAAGTTCCAAACAGCCGCCGCAGCCTCAAAGTATGCTACGCAAATGGCTTCGACAATTTATTAAGAAACATTTTGTCGGCTTAACAAAAATTTCGAATACGCTTATGTGTTGCGCAGGTACCGCTGTTAGCCCAAAAACCCGGAGCTGGCAAAGCGGATGTGGCCAAATTTGGCATTTTCATAATTTCCGCTCGAGTTTGTATTCCTTGCGGTTAACGGTATTTGCCTTAGGACGGCGGCCACGTTGCCAAGCTGCCGAGTTGCTTCCTTTTCCTGTTCCGCGGCAACATCTGAAGCAAGCCCGTTTATTTATGGTTTAATAAGTCTCTTTTTCTTGTCCGTAAAAAAAACTCACGACAAATAAAATATAAATATGTAGCCATGAGAATAACAATAAGCTGACGCCCACGCCCGAAAATTCATCTAAGCCCTCAGATTAGGATTCAGCCTGTTGATGCTATGAGCAGAGCATTAAGCATATAAAATAAACATTATAATAAATTTAAAGCGCTTTTAGCTCGAATGTGGCCCCTTTATTAGGGAGTTTGTGCTAATTTCATTTAAGCAACTCAAAGGAAATTGAGGAACAAAAGGATTTCTTTCATGTGTCGAAGATTAGAGTCCCTATATATTATAATCGGATCCAACTTTCAATTTCTATGATATCTTTTGAGATAACCCGTCCGCGTCTGAGTTGCCTTAACATATATGCTTATTTATACAAATATTAAACGATAGATGAAATTATGTACTTACCCACAAATCCATATTTATACCATCGCTTATTTTTTTGCCACTGACTGAGTTTTAATATGACATACATCACTAAAAGAAATAATGAAAATAAATGGTGGATTAATTTTAAAGCAGGGTAAAGACAGAGAGTGAGTTAATGAGCCTTTCATCAATTTATGAGAATCGCATAGTGGGGCGATAAATGTTCTATGCATACATGCATATATACACACTCATGCATACAAACATACATACATACAAACAAACAAACATACATACATACATACATACATACATACATACATACATACATACATACATACATACATACAAACATACATACATACATA